>JAQFVV010000152.1:2481802-3060086 GCA_028023455.1 Epiperipatus broadwayi
ATTCATCCGATAGTTACTATTTGAATGAAAGTTAAGTGAATGTGATTTATAAGCTGGAGTAAATTTGGGAGCAGTATCTGGATAATTAAGAATTTTATGACTAATAGACTTTAGGGAAGATACATTAACAGGAAGACCCCCATTATATCTTTAGATCCATAAAGAGCGTCGTGTAAATTATGAGCTGGAATAATAATAATAATAATAATAATAATAATAATAATAATAATAATAATAATAATAATAATAATAATAATAATAATAATAATAATAATAATAATAATAATAATAATAATAATAATAATAATAATAATAATAATAATAATAATAATAATAATAATAATAATAATAATAATAATAATAATAATAATAATAATAATAATAATAATAATAATAATAATAATAATAATAATAATAATAATAATAATAATAATAATAATAATAATAATAATAATAATAATAATAATAATAATAATAATAATAATAATAATAATAATAATAATAATAATAATAATAATAATAATAATAATAATAATAATAATAATAATTCAATTCAATTTATTAGTAAACAACAGCTTACAAAGCCAAGAAAACGTTTACAATGATTAAAATTAAAATTTACATAAAATTTTGATTTAATGAATCTAATATATACTTTTTAAATATTTTAAAATCTGATGTAAACTCTACATCACTAAACATATCATTATATTCATTTTGTAATCTATATACAGGTGCATTTTTTACACATTTATGTTTAATTAATGGTAAATGAAAAAATTTGTGATTTCTGCTATTGAAAGTTGGTATTTTATATAGCAGATTTGTTACTGAATTATCAAAAGTTATTGTGCCATTTATCATTTTATATAAAAAACACATATCAGATAATATTCTCTTAACACACAATTCATTATTATTACAAAATGAAGTTTTATACACATATTTACAATATTTATCATAAACCTTTTGTATTTTTTTCATATTCGTTTCATTTATAGAATTCCATATAATGGATCCATAATGTAAAATTGGCAATATCAAACTATTAAATATTAATTTATTAGTCTGGAAATCAAAAACAATTTTTGATCTGAGCATCCTGCCAATAAGTTTAAATGCTTTATTAACAGAATATGTTATATGGTTATTAAAAGTAAAATTGCTTGTGAAAATTATACCCAAATCTTTATGATCAGTAATGTTCTTAATTTCAAGATGATCAATATGGTATCTATCCCATATTAACATTGTTTTTCTTGAATATGTCATAGCATTACATTTATCAATATTTATTTTCATGTTATTTTCTTGGCACCACTTGTAAAATACATCTATATAATTTTGTAAAGTTTTAATATCTTCTTTACTATTAATCTCCAGAAAAATTTTAATATCATCTGCATAGCATAACACACTCCTATTTGGAATAAGTGTTATCAAATCTGATATATAAATAGCAAAAAATATTGGGCTTAACATACTCCCCTGTGAAAGTCCAAGTCTAGATTTAAAATTATTTAACTGTTTATTATTGTAATAAACATAATTGCTTCTATCAGATAGAAATGACTTGAATAAATTCATTAGATTGATTGAAAACCCAATTTTCTCTATTTTCATAAGAAGTAATCTATGATCAACTCTATCAAAAGCCTTTGTTAAATCAAAATATATTACATCCAAATGACTTCTTGCCTCAATAGCTCTACCTATGGCATCTGATATATGGACTAAATTTGTTTCTATTGACCTTCCTGGAAGAAACCCATGTAAAGAATAAGGAAGAATATTTTTTAAATAATGTATAATTCTGTAATAAATTGATTTTTCAAAAATTCTTGATGGTATAGGTAGTAAAGAAATAGGTCTATAATTTCGGACCTCTGATTTTTTCCCAGATTTGTATATAGGTATTACTTTAGCTGTTTTCCAATAGGAAAAATTGATGTTTTAAGTGACAAATTAAAAATATACAATAAAACTGGAGCCAAAAGTTCAATGCATCCTTTATAAATAAAAACTGGTATATTATCACAAGCAATACTTTTTTTATTTTTTATTAATTTTGTAGAATGGTATATCTCATCCAAATCAAATTTTAATATGTTTATGGAGTCATTATTGAATATGAGATTTTGAATAAATGGATATTCCAAAATTAAGTTATTATCCAGTTCACATTGAGTTGAAAAATAAGTCATAAAATCATTTGATTCTATATCTACTACACATGTATTTTGTCTAACTGAAGTATAATGAGTCTTTAATACATTCCAAAAATGTTCTGGTTCTTTATGTATTTTGTTTTGAGTCAGTTTAATATATTCTTGAAAATCATATTTTTCAAGTACTTTTACTATGCGTCTATAATTCCTATAGTTATTCAAATACAAAAAGCATTTATATTTCTTATAATATCTATGAAAAAAAAATTTTCTCTTTATACATCGAAGTAGTTTCACAGAGAACCATTTTGGAAATTTAATACCTCTACTTTGCTTAACTGGAATGAATCTATCAACAATATCTGACAATATTTGATGAAATATATTGGTAGCTAATGATGGGCATTTACATTCATAAACTTCACTCCAAGAAATATGTTTAATGGCTTGATTATTTGCACAGGTTATGGAATTTTTCCTGAATCTAGTTACCACTGACAGTTGCAATTCTAGTGCTGGATGATATATATCTTCTGATACTAGAGGATATTCAGAGTTATTAATAATTATATCTGTAATTCTTGTAAATATCAAATCCAAAATATAATTTTATTAAATATTTTGTTTACTTGCTGTAGATCTAATAGTTTAAGAAATTGATCCAGTTCAATAAATTTTGGTGTATTTTCTTTTTCCTTAGTGTTTTCATGATAAGCAACATTGAAATCTCCTAAAAGAATCATTTCATATTTATATTGTATGAGATATAATTCCAGGATTTCAAGATTTTTTCTGAATTCATTTATTGATATATTTAGTGGTATATATAAATTTCCAATTATGAGTTTTGAGTTTTTTATCTCTAATTCAATCCATACTGACTCAAAAGTTATATTTTCAATATTTATCTCTTTATGTATAATATCATTCTTGACAGCTGTTAGTACACCACCTCCTCTTGATGCAATGGTGTTTGGTCTATCATATCTAATTAAATTATATCTATTATCTATCAATTGATCATTTATGATGTTTTCTTGTAACCATGTTTCTGTGAGACAAATAATATCATAATTTTCAGTAAGAATATTATGTTTTAAAGTAAATAATTTTGTGCGTAAACCTCTAACATTTTGTACATAAATACTTAACTTTTTATTTGACTTATCCATCATGACAATATGATTGATTAGCACTTCTATTTTCTACTTCAAAAGTATTATATTTATGTTCCAATTTTTTTATGTCAGTATTAATACTTCTATTCATATCTGCAATTTCTTCAGTTGTTTTAATAGAATTATTATTATGTAAGTGACCATAGTAAGGTAGCAATACTGATCCTATGGGCCAAAGCTCTGGCTTTGTTATTTGTTCCTCAAATTTGCTATCTATTGAGATATAAAAAGAAGCATATTTCTCATTTTTAGATGGCAGTTTATAACATACAATGGTAGTTTTTAAGCTATCCGTTAGATATTTTATAATATTTGTCTCATTCATTGATGTATCAATTCTTGTTAAAAAATACTTTTTATAATGTATTCTAGGCTTTACTGTTTGTGTTATATGATTAGTTTGATTTCCATTTATACCTTTTTTATTATATTTATTTATTTTCTTTTTATATGTGACTGTAATAAATTCTTCATCATCATTTTTAACTCCATATTTTTGTTTATTTTCTATGTTTCCATTTTCTTCCAAATCAAGTTTTTCTGTTGAATTTTGCTATTTTCTGGAGCAAGGTTTTGTTTATTTGAAGTTAAAATTTTTGCATAAGTCGTATCATTATTCTTTCCATTATTTTCAACATTATTTTTATCTTTATCAATAATAACTTTTCCTTTTTTTGTTAAAGCCATTTTAGATATATCATTATGTGAGTTATTTTTAGTTATTTTCCCATTATTGTCACTTTTTATAGAATTTGCAGAATTTTTTTCATTACTCTGGCAACCACTAGATGGTGCGACTAATTTGACTGGAGGATTGCATTCATTTATTTGAATAATCTTTTCCTCTGAAAAATCAATTTTACTATTCTGATTTTCACCTTTTTGTTCAAAAATAGACATTAACATATCTTTTAAAAATTTATTTTCTTTATGAAGATTATCCATTTTTTGATTTACCATTTTCACTTGAGTTATAATAGTATTTAAAATTGAAAATACCTGTTTACAACAACTTTTATCCGTAAACTTACCCTAAAGCTAAATGTTTATCTTGGCTTGAATCACTACCAAGATATTCACAAATACTTTCACTATCTTTAACATCAATAGTGTCAACATTATCAGAAATAATGCCGTTAGAACTAAAACGATTTATATTTGTATTTGCCAAAGTGCAATGAGGGTATAAATATGAAATATTACCGTTATGTGACAGCAATTCTAAATCAATTGCGGAGAGTTTTAGACATTTTGCATGAAAAAGTTTACCACATCCTTCAGTACAGAAAACATATAACTGATCACTAGCGATAGTAGAACAGCAAAAATTAGAGTCTCTATTACTGCTATCGCTAAATAATAAAACATTATCAGAACACTTACTTTGTCCAGGAGTTTTCAAAAATCCATCGCTTTTATTTTGACTGTTACAATCCTCCATTTTGATCACTTCATTAGTATCTGTATTCAAACATTTTTCACATATATAATCATCCAATCCATCCACATATTTTTGTAGATTACTAATTGAGTCTTTATACAGGTTAGATGAAACTTATTTTTGCAACGTTTACATACAATTCTTTGTTGTTTTCCAAAAATTAGATTGCTACAATTAACATCCACCCATAGCAGGTCCGAATAATAATAATAATAAAAAAAGAGTATTCCAATTCACAAATTAAACAAATTTATTAAAAAAGAAAATTATTTTTGTTGTATTGTCATTAGTGGCTGAAGTATGGGCTGTGCTTCAGTGATGATAATGGATATGATATGGTCGTTAGTGTTATTGGAGCAGCAGGGTCATACTATGGTGGGGGAGAGTTTGATATTTGTGTGCTGCTGGTACCCATAGTTGTAGGAAATTTGTCTGAAATGGCCTCTAAGGCTCAGAGCAGCAAGGTTTCAGAAAGTGCTCAAGGCAAAAACAAAAGGACTAAGACCCACGGGTCTATAAGACTCAGGAATTGATTGAGTGAGGCTAACAATGTGGAGTAATAAACTTGGGTTTTCCTTAATTCTTGCTGAATTGTGTGCATTATAATGCTGAAGTGATATTGCTCTTCCCATTGTTCATCCTTCATAGTATACTGATGACCTAAGACTAAATATTTCACCCATCACTGTTTTGGAAACCAGCATACATACTTTTAGTAAATTAGAATCAAATAGTGATCTATAGAATAGTCTCCACTAGTAAGTCCATTAAATATGGCAAGCATAACATAATCTTATATAAAAGATATAAATTATTGCAGTTAGTAAGCTCATTAAATACCGGCAGCTTCATGTAACAGTTTTATATAAAAAAAAATAAAAAAATTATTAGCTAGTAAGTCAATTAATCATGGCCAGCATAACATAAGTTTTATGTAAAAGATGTCAATTATCATTGCTAATAAGTCATTTAGATATTTTCAGCATCTTAACCATTAAATGAAAGAATTTATTTTGAAAGTTTTTTTTTTAATAATGATAAATTAAGGATAAAATCAGCTAAGATCACAGATTTTGATTCTTTCCCATGATAGCAGAGCTAATATGAAAACAGTACTTCAACCAGATCTAATGGATCCCATAGTTAGTATAAATAAGAAACCCATTGCCATGGTATATATTTATTATATGTCATTAAACCCATTCAAAAAATTAATAGATAAGATTAATGAGAGCTATATACTGAAATGGAAACCTCCAATCTCTTTCCGTTTCACCATCAATCTAATGACCTACTCGTCTGAACTAGTTTCGAACCTATTCTAAATGTCAAAGTGTGATATATAAGTCAAATGGTAAAATTTGCTAGCATGGCTGCCTGAATGGCATCATCCATTTATATATGAAAGTACGCTATAATTAGACAGATTGATAAAATTATAGCGTAAAAATACTTATAATTTGTTATAAAATATTTTATTAATGTATAAGTCAATTCTAAATTTTATATTTGAATTATATTTGTATGTGGATAGATAATTTAAACCATGAAATTATGGCATAATGATTTGTACATATAATATTTAAGATTAAATAAAAATAATGTAAAATGTTTTTTTTAAAACATATATTTACGGTTTTCTGATTTAATGTTTTATAGATATAACTGAAACTAAAGTATTTTTTTTATAAGATCTGTCAAATTTGCTTTTTTTTAAAATAAACAATATAAACAAAATATATTAAAAGTTATTTATATCAAGTTAAAATAAAAGTCATCGGTTTATAATTAAAAATGGGAATTTTGTGAAAACAAGAAATCAGTTAGTGGCCACACCTGGGGTAAAAGTAAAATCTAGTTTACTGATTGATTTTGTTTGCAACAAAAGACTTATCATTAAATCAGAATACCATTACTATCTGCTAAGCCTTAAAATTTATAAAACCTAAAAAAGGAATTTAATTAATGAAATCGGAATCAAAATGATATAACTTAATATAACCTTTGTAATTATGTAAATATCATTAGTGTTTAATAAAGAATATTATTTTAAATAAAAAAAAATTATATATTTAATTAAAATTTTTTTAAAGTAAATGAAATATAACACCTCAGAGACATTATTAGTAGTAAAAAATCAGATTCTATGATTTTGTTTAATAAAAAGTCAATTGTTTTTGAGGCAAACGAAATTCCAAAAATATGTTAAGGCTTAGTAGATGGAAATATATAAATATGCAATATTTTAAGCGGGAAAGGGATACTCCATCTTGCTTTTGAAGAGCTGTTACTTCCAGAAGATGAAAATTTATTAATTTCACTGTCATGCTAGTCAGGCAAAATTTTGCTGTTGTTCCCATGATGGAACGCCGAAGTTCAATCCACCCAAGCCTGAAGCAACAACCAACATTGCCCTAACAAGCTTATACCAAATAAAAGATGCCGTAAGCTGCTAAAAGGGACTTGCCTTCGTTCCAATTTCAGTCCAGCTACAAGAACACCATTTAAAATCATCTCCCAACTAAATAGAAGATGCCATAAGCCGCCAAAGAACTCACCTTCATTCCAGCTAGTGTATCTCCAGTCCAGCTATAGGAGAACTGTTTTAATATTAAAATCGCAGAGCTCTGTGTAAAAATTCAAAATGATCATTATTTCTTCAAAATCAGGTTAGCTAACTATATTATTGTATACTCTGTCTAAATTGTTTTCTAAATAATATTTGTATACTATAAATGACCTACATATGCTAAATTTCTTTATTAATTTAATTTTTTGCTATATAACTTGATCACTGCAGTATATTTACTTTTCTTTTGCTTATTTTAATTATTATTAATTATGCCTGTGTCTCGAAACAACACGCATTTAATTACGAAATATATTCTTTTTGAAAATATTTTTTTTAATCTTCGAATTGTATTAATTATAGCATCATTTAGCACTCCGTTTCGAAACCCTAATTTATAAATAATGGCAACCCTTTGTGCTCGTTGTTATTTTGTCATTTATTAATTAATTAATGAAAATATAAAATGTGGCTTATAAATCCAAGTTTGCAACCTTTAATTTTTATGTTACTTAGAATAAAACTAGCTTGGAATGTAATTATAAGTATATTTTTCTTATTAAAGTATTTGTAAGTCCCTTAAATATACTTTCCCCTTAAGAGTTTATTCATTACAGATAACTGAAAAGAATGAATGGGATAAAGTAAAGTATATACATATTCCCGTCAGTAGCATATATTTAATTTTCATGCTACATAAGAGTTGGCTCTTTTGATCAAACTGATAAACTAGTGTTCATTTAATATATGATATTTAATTTATAATATACTTCAGCTTGGCGGATGTGAAATTTTATCAATATTTTATTGTTGTGCTGTTTTGTTATATATATATAAGATGGAGCCACGGTAAGTCCAGTCCATCTTCCTCTCTTATGGGTAGTGCAGTAGCTATGACCGAGCTAAGGGCCAGATTAGCGCATAAGTCCCCCGCCTCTTATGAACCAAATAAAGGTTCCTTTTTAGCAGCATGACAACCGGTTATTGGGTAAACCGGTGTTGGTCACGAAAACCCTAAAACTATTTATCCATCCACAGAGCAACTTTATTATTATATTTTACTTGTGTGTAGCATATTAGTAAAATCTTTATAGCCAACTCTGCCTCCCTAACATGCAGTCTTCGGTGTTGATCTGAAGTATTCTTGAAAACCTGTTCGATCAAAATCTATCTGGGATGCTTTATATGCCCATATTTAATATATAAATTTGTCATAATCAGATGTATTATTAAGCTTCACTCCAGACTTGGTTTGATTATATTTATAATAGCCACTCGAATTGCTTATGAAACGGCATAACTAATAAGTGAAATGTAGTGATTAATTATATAGCATAATATTAGCGCAATTAAAAAATAGCCACAAATTTCTTTAGCTCAAATATCAATTATTGTTTGTACAATTGCCTATAGTAATGTTACTTAATAAATAAAAATGCCTGCGTGCATTATCCAACGCTAAATAATGGGTTATACCAAAAGACATATGAAGTTGTCAATAAATATATTTCTAATTAATCATATATTAGTTTCTGTCTCATTATTAAATCAATCCAATTCACTAATTGACCATAACTATTCATTAGTAAATCCCCTAGTAATTAAATGTCTCTAGTATTTAAGTTGTTTATATATATGTTTAAGTCCATGAGTCTTATTGTTTTCTCCGATTTGCTAGCGGGCCGGATTAAGAATTAATTCTCATGTGCCATCATTGTTATGTTGTCCATTAGGTGTTTGATCTGGGGCTTGGAGAGTGGGTTCGAATCCAGGCTGGTCCCTGAATTAAATCTCAGGTTTGACTGGGTTTGAAGTACATTTTGTGAGTTCCAGCTCGTGTTAGATGGATAAGCATGTTTTGACCAGTACAATACCCAACTTTAATGTTTATGTGAACTAGTAGTATAAACTTTTAATGAAGTATAAAGTCAGATGAACTAGACTTTATTGCTAATAGAATACCTAATTAATTTGAAATTAAGAATATGTTATTTATCTATTCTATGTGATGTTCTATCTATATGTTAATGTTTAGTGCACCAACCTCTCCAGAAATATTTGAACTTGCCTGAACTCATACCCATGACAATTTAAACTCTTATGTCTACATAATTTAACATTCTCACTCATATATGCCTTCAATATTATTGATCACTGTCTACTATTTATAAGTAATTCAAATGCCAATGTCATCCATTCCAAATGACACTTCTCCTATTTCATAGCACTTGACTTAATAAACTATATATGTTATATATAGAGCTCGCAAATATGTTATATATAGAGCTCGCAAATGAGCTCTTAACAAACTTTGCAGAATATTCCTGATCCCATACCAGTTTCTGCTACTGGCTTCCTCAGTGAGGTGCTAAAATATTCAAGCATTAGTTAAGAGTTTATTTGTGAGCTCTATATTGAAGCTGTGCATATATATATACAATATATATATGCTAGCTTCACCAGTCACTGTGAACTAACTAAGACCCTAAGACCAACCACAGTCAATGTATGTTTCTTTCTTAAAATAAATAATGACCTACACAGACAGTTCATAAAGGAAATTATTTTAAAAAATTAATGAAATAAAATATAGAAAGTTTAAAATTTTATTTGTAACTATTTTTAAAATATATGTTGGCAGAATTAGATAAGATAAATTTTCTTAATTAAACATAACTCATTAAAGAATGCAATTATTTTATGAAAGATTTTAATTAAAAGAAAAAAATATATGTTGGCAGAATTAGATAAGATAAATTTTCTTAATTAAACATAACTCATTAAAGAATGCAATTATTTTATGAAAGATTTTAATTAAAAGAAAACAGATAACAGGAGAAGTTTTGAAACAATGGGCTACTAATAAGTAGTCTAATTAAAAATAGAATTGAAATGGGTATAAAGAAGTTTGTTTTTGTTCAGGGTCTGATGCTTGCTGTAACCTTTGCTGAAGGTTTGATATTAAAAAGAAATTTTTACTGAAAGAAGTTTGCTAAAAAAATTTGACAATTGTAAAATCTTGCTTGCTGAATTACTCTAAGCCATAGTCCATTTTTTCAGCATTTATATTTTTAAATTCAAAATGTGCTACTTTGCAAAAATGAGGGAATAATCTTCTCTGCCTTCACTCTCCCATCTGTCCAGGAGACCGGAGTTGTAACCATGTGAGCCAGCCAGAGAACTAAACTGTCTGCCCTGTATCCATGAATATCTGCCTTCAAAACATAAAAACAATTTAAAGAACCGAGAAGATCTGCTAGAAACATCAAATGAACACATCTTGACCCACCTCATCTAGTTACCGGTAACAATCACATAAATTAACAAAAAAATCTTTCTAATTTGCAAATTCAATCTAGATTTATGTTGTTCTATATATGTTTTTGAAATCTATATGTCCGTGTCTTGTAAAATTATATTTCATTAATTGCTTTCTTTTCTCTTCTTTTTTTTAAATATTGTGATAGGTGGTGGGGTTATTACATATAATGGCGGCAATAGTTCTTATTAATTTAATTGAAAAATATTTCATTTAACTTTCCGCCATTATGCTCCCGTAATTAAGTATTTATTTTACATAGATATTTATTTAGAAAGAAACGAAAGCAAATCATAGAAAGTGCAAATCCTATTTTTTTTTAAAATCAATATTTAATTGCTAAAGATTCTTTCAAATAACTATAAAGATTCTATTATAAAACTTCCAAGATTTTAATTTAGTTTTTTTTTAATATATATAAAAAAAAAAGATCCTGATCTACGTCTTTATTTTTTTTTAGTCAATGAAGGGTTCGAATTTAAAGTTGTATTTTACAGGAGAAATAAAATAAATGTTCGCATTTATATTTTTTTAGTAATAAGAGTGTATATTTGATAATCCATATATGTATTAAAGTTTTATAAATAGCATTGGCTCTGTGGGTAGATAGATCAAACTTCAACTAAATCAATAAAATATCCACCCATTTGTGTTTGTGATCTAAATCTTATAAAGGGAAAGTTACTATTATTTTCTGTGGATTTTTTCAGTCATGATTGAGCTTTCATAAAGTATATATATATTTTGCAGAGGTTTTTTTTTTTAAAATTTAAAGGTTGTTGACCATATTTATATGGTATCATGCCCCGGGTGATTTGTGGGCATCTCAGCATAGTACAGTGCTTCTCTTTTACCTAGTTTGCATAGGTTAATCTACATACATATGGAACTTTATGAAAATAAATAAAATTTCAGGATCTCCTATCTATCTCAGATATTTGAATGTAGTAACTGGACATAAGCAAGAAAACTGTTCCTGAATCCAGGTCACGCGTTTAGCAAACGGATTCTATTTTTTCTCTCTAACCCAGTTTAGAGACGGAGGGCTCTGGTATTAATCTCTTGGTTGCTGTTGTGTCTCAAGTTTTCATAGCCTATAATATGCTATGACCTCAGTGCACGGTATTGTATATTTATATTTGTTTTCAAATCTTTCTCAAAATATTATCGAAATGTTTCATTCACAGCTGGAAAATTCTGCTGAGGTCACTATTTCATTTCCTTTAATCATTAGTAGAGGGCTGTGATTTAAACCTGTCCAAAGTGTTTAGTTGAGTTTGACCATTTATTTATTCATGTTTCCTATCCATAGAGTTAATAAATCATGTCTCTCTCTTGATTTTTATGTAACCCATCTATTGGCTGGAAATATAATTAAAAAAAATAATATAAATTTTTGTCTATCATTATCATTACAAAGAAGGGATTTTTCATATATGTCTGTAGATGGTTGTAGGGCAATAGCCTGCAGCTCAATCAGCGAATCTTTGTAGAATCTTGCTAGCCTAATTAATAAACGTTTTCTTTTGTCTGTCATTCATTATCATTAAAACTTTGTAGTATTGTTTTTTTTCTGTATGTGATATACATATAATTCTGGTCATTATATATATCTACTTGTTAAAATTCATTTTGTGGGCTTATCTCTCCCTGACCACAGGGCATACATTAAGAATTAATTCTAGTGAGATTTGGGGAGTAAGTCGATTAGTAGCAATCTAGAGGAGTAGGTGAGGTTCGAACACCCTCTATCTGCATCTCTAGGTTAGGTTAAAGCAGCTCTACTTTTCATACTGTTAATTTTTTTTGTATAATCTGGTGCCCAACATGGGGCCTTACTGTTTAGAGATAGACCCTGAGATATGATAATGGGAATTTCATGATGAGAAGAAATTTTTTTTTGTGTGTGTGTTTTTTGTAAATAATTATAGTGAATGACAGAGTTTATATATTTTTCTTTTGCACTTTCTGTGTTTTCTATCAGTTGAACAGTTTACAAGATGTGAAATCAATCAGTTCAGTTGAAAATTAAAACCAAATCAGATATTAATGTATTTTTCTTTCTTTTGCTAGGAAGGAAGACAGAGTGATCAAACAAGGAGCAAAGAAAAGGTGGGCTCAAGTAGTTTTTTTACTCCCCTGGCAGTAGTAATCATATTTCATTGAAGTGTATATCAAATACACATAGTTATAGTCACATATACAACATACAGAACAGGGTAGTAAATAAATAAACACAAATCAGGCAGGAACTATGGATAGGATAATAGATAGAAAGCTGGCAGATTAAAAAAGGACGACAGTTGCAGGGATGGTTGGGAGAGTGAAGCAAATTTTTTTGAAAAGCAAAAATAGAAAAATAAAACAAATTTTAAGGCTAGTATTAGTACAAAGACTAAAGATAACAGCAAATCAAATTTTTTTTATCTATTCATATTTCTCTAGAAAATATGGATAGCCCAGGAGACATAGATTCACTGGAACCACAATGGGTATGAAAATTGATGGAAACTATGTTAAAAAAGTTGAAGATCACTGGAACCACAATGGGTATGAAAATTGATGGAAACTGTGTTAAAAAAAGTTGAAAAACAAAGAAGAATGTAGACAATATAGAGCAGAAATCAACAGTATGAAAGAAGAGAAAGAGAATGAAGTAAAAATGAAACAAGAAAATCAATCAAGAAATGAGTCTTCAAAATGTGAATAAAGAAACTACTCAATATGAAAATAAAGAAAGCATAAAAATCATGGAAAGAACAGACAACTCAATGGTGCAAGATTTATCCACATCAAAACTTTTCGGGGTGACAGGAGAAAGCCCCATGGCACATGTGAAAAGTTTACAAGAGCCGTTCATGTTTCAGGAACTCAGAGAAGCTGAAAAGCTATCAGTCGCAGTTAACCATTTACATGGATCTGCCCAGAATTGGTGGGACTGCATAAGTAAAAAACCAATAACAGTTGCAGATTACCACATTGCCTTACTTAAAAGTTGTTGGAGTGAGGAGAGGCAAGATGGAATAATGCACCATATATCTCAAGAAAAATACTGCACTTCAAAGCCAAAATTCACACCCAGTTTTTCTTGCGCCAAGTGTCTTTGTTAAAATCATTGACTGCTTTCCATTTGTCGGAGGGGCAGATTATATGCCTCACCACATACAACAATTGATGCTGGGCTGCAACAATAATGGAATTGATGAGATGGTAGTTACTAACTGCTATAGATTTTGACAACCTAAATAATGCACACAGAGACAAAGGAAAAAGACTTGATACACCCAAAATACAAATGGCTGCTGTCAGAAACTGCTATGATGATGATGAAAACACACAACAATTCCAGAAAGATACAGGTCCTATAATTTACATACTGCAGATAGAACTCCAGGATGAAACAGAAGAAAGTATTGGGGAAAATGGGATGAGGAATGGCAGAACAAAATATTTCACTGGATATCATAGGAAAAATATGGCAATTCCAAGAGAGAAATGTACACTCAGTTTTTCCTTCGTTAGGCATCAGTGTTGAAGTCATTGAAAGCTTTCTCATTGTCTGAAGAGCAGATCATTAGGACTATAAGGCACAATATGCCCCTCCACATACAGCAACTGATGTTGGCCTGTTGAAACTATGGGATAGAACAAATGGTAGAATTCCTAAACACTGGATTTCAGTAAGTTGCAAGAGAGTCTGCAGGAAAAAGGGACACACACAGCAACAATTATCTTCGAGGAGAAACCCCATCACCGGTCACCATACCAAGTTTGTCTGAAAATCGAAGAATTACTAGATGTCCCAGTGATTGCTCTACTGGACACAGGCAGTCAAGGGTCACTTGTGTCAAAAGAATGGTATGATGGTACAGAAAGAGTAAAGACTCTACCCACCTTGCCCATATGGTCCACCCAAGTGAGGTTAGCAAATGGCAAAAGGCTAAAATGGAAACCCATCAAATGTGGCTCGACATAAAAATAGGATCTACCAGAGTAAGCATCCATTTTTGATAAATGGCAGGACTTATACAAGATGCACTATTAGGATCTGATTTTATGGGGTAACATCAATCAAAGATAAACTATGCTAAGATTTTCCAGTTTTATGAAGGAGTACCATTCTGTAGTCAAACAAATCATTATGCTACCAAAGTAGGATGCATACAAGAGATAGTTGACTTGGGATCAATAGAAGAAAAAATAAAGCAGTCATCATTTATCCTTGAGGTGGATAAAATGAAACTAAGCAGAATGCTATCAGAAAATGCAAGAGCATTTTCAATAGTATCTGGGATCATAAAAGGATATGTGCATAGGATACAAGTCAAGGAAGAGACCTATTTCCACACAAGGACATATCCTATCCCTTATCAGTATAAGGAAGAAGTGGAAACACAATTAAAAAGCATGATAGAAGGGGGCATTATAGAGAGAAGTTCATCACCTTACAATAGCCCTATTGTACCAGTTAAAAAAATGGATCTATATGAGTGTGTCTGGATGCGAAAAAATTGAATAGCATTACTATCCCTGAAAGACACATACCTCCTCCCCTTCAGAATGTTTTTGCTCATCTTGCCAATAAGAAAATTTTCACCACACTGGACTTAACATCAAGTTATTAGCAAATTTCTCTTGATCCACGAGACAGGAAATATACAGCATTCAGATATGAAGAGCACACATATGTATTCAAGTGGACAACAGTGGTGATGGATTAATACAGTGCCTAGATCAGATCCTATCAGAAGAAATAAAGAAACACATGGTATGCTAGGTTATTGATGTGGTCATCGCTTCCACTAATATAGCTGAACACTTACTATATTTAAAAAAATTCAAAGAATGTATAGCAAAGCACATTACTATAAATTTTACTAAAAGTTATTTCACTCTACAAGAGATTAACTTTCTGTGACATTTAGTTAATGGGCAAGGAATCTTCACCCCACCCAGACAGAATAGCAGCCATTAAGAATTTTCCCACACCTACTAATCGTAAATAAATATGGTCATTTATGGGCATATGCAATTTCTACCATAAATTCTATAAAAACTTTGCACAAGACGCATCATTATTACTCGACATCTTAAAAAAGGACCGCCGTTGGAAATGATCAATAGAACATGAGCAGGATTTCGAAAAAATTAAGAAAAATTTTCTGCAAACTGTGATATTGCACCACCCTGACTTTACTCGTCCCTTTTATTTATAAACCGACAGTAGCAAAAAGCGTTTGGGGTAGTGTTGTTTCAAATTGATGAACAGAACACACATAAGGTCCCCTATCTTTGCAGTCAAACCCTTCAAGAGGCAGAAGCCAATTACACCGTGATGGAACAAGAGACTCTGGCTATAGTATAGGCATGCCAGAGGTTTAAACAGTTTTAATTAGGTTCAGAAGTAATCATCATCACCGACCACAAATGCCTTGAGTTCCTAAATAGAGGATATCTCACCAATAATTGTCTCATTAGATGGATTCTGTTTTTACAACAATTTAATTATAAAGTAATTCATTGCCCTGAAACAGAGAACATAGTAGAAGACATCTTGAGCTGTCACCCAGTAGTACAACTACACAACTTGGTAGCAGAAGAAAGGTGTATAGCAACAATGTCCATTGGCGTTGATGACTTAATAGAACACAATTTGAAAAATTTGGCCAAGTTGCAAAGAATGGACATAAAATATGGACCTATCATTGAGAGCCTAAAGAAAGGGTGGTTACCAAGATAAAAGGCACCTTACCAGATCAAAGATAATATCTTGATGTATAGAACATGCTATTTAGCAAACCCTTGGAAAATTCTAATACCACGGGAAATTAGAGGGCGGCTTATTGAACATATGAGCATTATGGCCCCCGGAAAACTGAGAGTGACATCCGCCATCAGTTCCATTGGGAAGCGATGTACTCTAGTATCCTGACCAAACTTAAAGAATGCCAGATCTGTGCTCAGAGTAAACACCCTAACCAGTCTTACATGGGAACAGTTACTCCAATATTACCTACAGGTCCAAATGAGCTTTTGGCAGTGGATCACTATGGGCTGTTACCTGCTTTTAACCACTTTAATTGTGATGTACGACGTATTTTCGAAGTATACAGCATACCCTATATGGCAGGCAGACTCACATAGTGCACTCAAGGTTCTGCATTCAAAGCAGTTTGTTGAAATAGGCAAACCAAAAACCATTCTTTCAGACCATGGGTCAGCATTCACATCTTGACAATGGAGAAGGAATGCACCAACAGGGAATTAAATATATTTTAACATCAACAAGAAATCCTCAGTCAAATCCCTATGAGAGAGTCATGAAAGAGCTGAACCGATTATTCCGTACTTACTTGGGAAATAACCATAAAAATTGGAATAACCATAAAAATTGGGTTAAACAAACATCTATAGTGGTAAAACATTTAAATCAGAACATAAACAAATCTACAGGCTTTTCCCCAATGAGACTGCATTTTGGAACACAGGACCCGGATTTATAAAAACACTATTGCCACTAGAGCAAGAAATAGTTGACCATGATAGAGATCAAGCCAATGCTAGAAGGCGACTGGAAGAGATGGCACAAAAAAGAATTAAAAAAACGAAACATGATGTACCATTTCCAAACTGGGGAACAGGTATGGGTGTGCACACCGCATACAAGCAAACAATCACAGGGACAATACAAGAAATTTTTCCTTCTAAATGACACCTTTCATTATAAAAAGAAAATTGGGAGAGAATGCTTTTCTATTGGAAAATGACAAAGGAACCACAGGGCCAATTAATGGAAGATCATTAAAGCCATATCAGGGCATAACTAAAAGACTGAAGGAAAGACCTAACAACAAGGCCCAGAGAGGAAGGTCCATGGAAAAAAAAATCATTTAAATACAATGCTCCATTCTAAACAAAAAAATTACAAGAACCCCAAGGTACAACCATGACACCTCACAGGGACATAAATTGACACCATAAGCTTTCAATTTTTTTTGTGTGTCTTTTTGTATAGGCATTGTCATAATATATTAATCAGTATTAGTATATATTTTCAGTTTTTTTAATATATATAATCCATATATCGGTATTATGATAAACTTTCAGGTTTTTTTAATATAATCTATTTATCAGTATTATTATAAACTTTCAGTTTTTTTTATATAATGTATATATCAGTATTATTTCATGTAAATACACTAATATTCTGTGTAATAGGAGTGCTGTTTCCAGATCACTCTGTTTCACTCTGCAAAACCGTAGCTTTAGTCATTTTTTTTTTTACTTGTTTTTTTTAATGGGTTCTAGGAATACGAAGCTGTACATACAATATATATATGCTGGTTTCACAATTCACTGTGGACTAACTAAGACCCTAAGTCCAACCACAGTGAATGTATGTTTCTTTCTTAAAATAAGTAATGACCTACACAAATAGTTATAAGTTGATAAAGAAAATTATTTTAAAAAGTTAATGAAATAAAATATAAAAAGTTTAAAATTTTATTTGTAACTATTTTTAAAATATATGTTGGCAGAATTAGATAAGATAAATTTTCTTAATTAAACATAACCCATTAAAGAATGCAATTATTTTATGAAAGATTTTAATTAAAAGAAACAGATAACGGTAAATTTTGAAACAATGGGCTACTAATAAATAGTCTAATTAAAAATAGAATTGAAATGGGTATAAAGAATTTTGCTTTTGTTCAGGGTCTGATGCTTGCTGTAACCTTTGCTGAAGGTTTGATATTAAAAAGAAATTTTTACTGAAAGAAGTTTGCTAAAAAAATTTGACATTGTGAAATCTTGCTTGCTGCACTTACTCCAAGCCATAGTCTATTTGTTCAGCATATATATCTATAAATTGAAAATATGTTACTTTGCAAAAATGAGGGAATAATCTTCTTTGCCTTCGCTCTCCCATCTGTTCAGGAGACCGGAGTTGTAACCATGTGAGCCAGCCAGAGAACTAAAATGTCTGCCCTCTATCCATGAATATCTGCCTTCAAAACATGAAAACAATTTGAAGAACCGAGAAGACCTGCTAGAAACATCACATGAACCCATCTTGACCCACCCCGTCTAGTTACCGGTAACGATCACATAAATTAACAAAAAAATCTCTTTGTAATTTGCAAATTCAATCTAGATTTATGTTGTTCTATATATATGTTTTTGAAATCTATATGTTCGCATCTTGTAAAATTATATTTCATTAATTGCTTTCTTTTGTCTTCTTTTTTTTTAAATATTGTAATGGGTGATGGGATTATTACATATAATGGTGGCAACAGTTCTTATTAATTTAATTGGAAAATGTTTCATTTAACTTTCTGCCATTATGCTCCCATAATTAAGTATTTATTTTACATAGATATTTATTTAGAAAGAAACAAAAGCAAATCATAGAAAGTGCAAATCCTATTTTTTTTTAAAATCAATATTTAATTGCTAAAGATTCTTTCAAATAACTATAAAGATTCTATTATAAAACTTCCAAGATTTTAATTTAGTTTTTTTTAATATATATAAAAAAAGAAAGATCCTGATCTATGTCTTTATTTTTTTTTAGTCAATGAAGCGTTCGAATTTAAAGTTGTATTTTACAGAACGAGAAATAAAATAAATGTTCGCATTTATATTTTTTTAGTAATAAGAGTGTACATTTGATAATCCATATATGTATTAAAGTTTTATAAATAGCATTGGCTCAGCGGGTAGATAGATCAAACTTCAACTAAATCAATAAAATATCCGCCCATTTGTGTTTGTGATCTAAATCTTATAAAGGGAAAGTTACTATTATTTTCTGCGGATTTTTTCAGTGGTGATTGAGCTTTCATAAAGTATATATATATTTTGCAGAGGGTTTCTTTTTAAAATTTAAATGTTGTTGACTATATTTATATGGTATCGTGCCCCGGGTGATTTGTGGCACCTCAGCATAGTACAGTGCTTCTCTTTTACCAAGTTTGCATAGGTTAATCTACATATGGATCTTTATGAAAATAAATAAAATTTCAGGATCTCATATCTATCTCAGATATTTCAATGTAGTAACTGGACATAAGCAAGAAAACTGTGTTCCTGAATCAGGGTCACACGTTTAGTGAATGGATTCCATTTTTTCTCTCTAACCCAGTTTACAGATGGATGGCTGTCCGGTATTAACCTCTTGGTTGCTGTTGTGTCTCAAGTTTTCATAGCCCACAATATGCTATCACCTTAGTGCACGGTATTGTATATTTATATTTGTTTTGAAATCTTTCTCAAAATATTATTGAAATGTTTCAATCATAGCTGGAAATTTCTGCTGAGGTCACTATTTCATTTCCTTTAATCATTAGTAGAGGGCTATGATTTAAACCTGTCCAAAGTGTTTAGTTGAGTTTGACCACTTATTTATTGCCATGTTCCCTATCCATAGAGTTAATAATTCATGTCTCTCTCTTGATTTTTTATGTAACCCATCTATTGGCTGGAAACATATTTAAAAAAATTTATAATATAAATTTTTGTCTATCATTATCATTCCAAAGAAAGGATTTTTCATATATGTCTGTAGATGGTTGTAGGATAATAGCCTGCAGCTCAATCAGTAAATCTTTGTAGAATCTTGATAGCATAATTAATAAAGGTTTCTTTTATCTGTCATTCATTATCATTAAAACTTTGTAGTATTGTTTGTTTTTCTGTGTGTCACACACATATAATTCTGGTATTATATTGAAACAGTATGATTTGGTCATCATACGTTACACCTACTATATAAAATAGTAGTCTTCGTTTCCCTAATTCAAACCCTAGGGGTACACATATATATATAGCAATATACTTGGTAATTTAGCATGTATAAAAATGTATATTTATGCGTATATGTGTGTAATTGTATGTGCACACACATCTGCTAGTTTAAATGATTGTATGCACATTTTGTAATATTTTTATTTGCTAAAAATTGTATATTCACATCTGATTGGTATTATTATATACAATGTACACACTTTTATAATTTCATAAATATTTATCTTATGATTTTAAATAATTAAATTGATTTTAAATAATTAAATTGATTTTAAATAATTAAATTGATTTTAAACTGTGGAAATTGTATTTATATAATAACAAAGTTCTCTAAATCATTTCAAACCGTCTTTGAAGTTATCCAATTACTAAATTACTTAATCACGGATAGCAGTTAAAGACAAGGGAATTTTCTCACGTGTATGTTAAAATGTTTGTTTGCAGCTTAAATCTCTTTCAAGAAAAGAAAAAAAAGAGAAATTCACTGTTTAAAGAAAAAGAACTTTGTAAATCTTATGAGATACCGCCTGCATAAATCCAGACTTTATGATTCTTATAGAATAAAAATTGGACAAAAATGGACAATTAAACATGCAATAAAATCCAGATGAACTTGAAGCTTGTGAAATAAAAAAGAACAATTAGTAAGCATTAAGCCTGAAATCAATATAACCGATTCGTTTGAAGTTGATGAAATTAAGACTTCTTAAGTTTTAAAGTCTAAAAATAAAGATTGCGAATGAGCAGTAAGAGGAGGGGGGGTAAAAGAAATATAAAAAATCCAGCTTTAAAAAAAAGAGGATCCATTTTTCTTTTACTCTCATGTTAACCTTATACCCAGGCAGTTTGCCCAGTTTTTATCATGCAGATAAGTGGCTAAAAAAACACTATTGTGGCCTCCACGGTGGCTAGAATTGTTTATGGAGACCGAAGACCCAAACCACTGCCTAACTGAAAGAATAACCCATAGATGAACCAGTTCAGATAAATCAGTCCATGCGTGTTTCATACTGTCAAGCTGCAAGTCTTCAGAGTAAATAACCGGTAACAACTTCTCAACCAAGCTAAATCTAAAGCTATAGCAATTTCTAAATCTTTCCTAAAGCTAGCTATATAATATAAATAATGTACACAAACTCTTAAACTCAAATCTCGCAAATTAATTAAATTATGTTAAATAAGTATATTCTCTTTTAAATTAATTAAACTGTACTAAATAAGTGTATTTCCATCTGTAAATTTTAAAATACTGTAAAAGTTAAAATGTAAATCTTGCTGGATCTCAAATTCTTAAATCTTTTTAAATTCAACTTATAAAATATTATTATTGCCTTATTATTTTCTCTATTTACGTCTACACTTTTGCATATATATATATATTGTTAAAATGCATTTACTGATTTATGCTGTGCCTTCAGAGCAGAGATTATTAATTCGTATAAACCTAAAGAGACACTTTTGTTCTCAAATAAATTAGTGTATGCTGTTTGGCATATTTATAGATCTCTGTTCTGAAACCTACTTTGATATATTAGTTGAGCTGCTATGTTTAGCTAAATATTGCATATATGTTGCTTATTAAAACATCTGTTTAGTTAAATACAAGAGAATGATAATTTAAATCATATTCAGTAGTTAGCCAAGTTTAAGTCCCAGATATGATTTAGACCCCATTAAACTATTGTCATAGAATATGTGGTTAATTAGTAAACTAGATCATTTTAATAAAGTCCTCTTTAGCACAATTTCAATGTTTATTTAACTAACTGGTGTAGGGTAGTTTGCAGAAGAAACTATAGATTTTGCGCTTTACTAATTGTAATAATTAATATTTAGAAAGCATTGTGAATGAGTTTTTACAAAGCACTGAGGTGCATTACACCTTGCTATCATATAATTATTAAGATAAGATTAGGTTTTAAGGACTATCTTACCATCCCTTGTTCGGACAGCCCTCTCTCTTGAATGGGATAATGTTTTTTAAGGGTCATTCTCATTACCTCCTTCAGAACTGGAACACCAGAATCCTGCATCTTATATTATGGCTGTTCGATCATCCAAACTAAATGTTCACGTATAGCAAGCGACCGGTACCTGAGAACTGAGTAAGCATTACCAAATCTCATGAGTAAAGACACATTCAAGCCACATCTTTGATGTAATTTGCATAGTGCCATAGCCTCTGAAGTTATGCTACAAAGCGCCAGCTCATCTGCTGTTATATTAATTGTTCGACATTGATCTGAACCTCCGATTTAGTTTGTCTAATAATATCTACATAAAGAGCGCATTGACTGCTCATCATGTAATAATAAATTTAAGTACACATTGTATACAGTTGCCACTCTCTTAAAATTTAACCCTTAACACACTAGTAAGAATGACAGAGCATAATTTAGGCATCAGTGTAGACGTAAAAATAATTATTAATGTATAAACACTGTAATAAAATGATAATCGTTAAGTACAATTGATTACAGAATGTGTAGTTTGTATTTTCACCATTGTACCTGCAAGTGGAGTATGCAGTATATTTAATTGTTATTGTTTGTGTTTTGCCAATATTAATTTTAAAAACATATTAACGTCTGTAACATTATTCACTTAGTTCATATTAAATCACCATCCATAATTATTAATATATGCATTAGATAATCAGTTATAAGTTGTGTGTGTGGGCTTATTTAAATTATCAAACATTTAGTTAATTATCCCCGAGTCTCTCGTTTTACCCTTTGCTACTGCCGGCATGGAAATTAAGTGATTACGAGTGTGACCTCATATATGTCATTCATAAGGTAGTAATCAGAGAGGGTTGGTGAAGAAGCTGAGGTGCAGTCGGATTTGGTCTCAAACCCTCATCTAGATCAGCCTTGGTATAATTTACCAAAACTTTGGATTTTGTTGCGTGAATGTTCAAATATGACTGTTACATAGTATTTTTTTTTCCCCAGGAATGTCGCACCAACTGGGGCTTTCGAATATAAACCTGCATACCTGAGAGGGGATGTTAACATAGGTGTGTTTCCATATCACTTATTATATATATGTAATTAGTTTTTCCGGATATGAACGCCAAACGTGGAGTTTTGTTAATTTTCTCCACACCCTGAACTAAATGCGTGTTGAGGAAAGGGGGAGAACAGAAAGAGATAGATATGTAGATTTTTTTTCATGGATACGAACACACAAATCATATAGATTTATGTTGAAAGTTCAATTTTATATTTTGTCAAATTATTTTTATATCTATGATATATGTAAAATTTATATATATGTATATTTATAATATGCGTATCGGTAGTGAAACTTTTATTTTGTCTCAGAGAAGCATTTGATTATTATTTTTTGATTGATTATTATTTAAAGGCAGTGGAAATTAATTTCGCATTTTATCAATTTTATATATATGTGAGTGAAAAAGAAAATTTTGTTTAGATTATAGAATTCGTAAAAAGATTTCTAAATGCAAAGGTTAAAAATCAGTAATACTGCCTCAATTGATCTCGCATGTCGTCAATTATATATATGCGAGTGAAAAATAAAGTCTTGGTTTAGATTATAAGATTTATAAAAAGATTTCTAAACATAAATGCTGGAATTGGTAGATAGCATTAAAGATTTTTTTTTAAGATTGTTTTATAGGTGCGTAGTGATAATAATTTTTTTTTTCTTAAAGTGTAATTAAAAACAATAGTTAAATAGGAAAGAGAACTTTTTAGATTATTTTATATATATGTAGCAATAATAAATTTTCCATTGTAGTTGAAAGCTGTAAGTAAATAAGAATCTTTTCTTGAAATATTTTATATAAATATACACATATCGAGAATAGATTTTAAGTTGTATATATATATACGCGTATCGATAATAAATTTTCAAGTGTAAATAAAAACAGTAGTTAAATAAGAAGGGAATCTTTTTTTTTTGAATATTTTATATATATATACACATGTCGAGAATAGATTTTAAATTATAATTAAAAGCAATAGCTAAATAGGAAGAATCTTTTTTTTTTTAAATATTATTTTATACATATATATGTGTGTTGATGGTAAATTTTTTTTTGTTTGTCATAAAAGGGCATTCAATTGTGATTGAAAACAGTGACTGAGATTGATTTTGAATTTTATACACAAGTAGAAACATTTTGAAATAATTTTTATATATATACGCGTGTCAATAGTAAATTTTTTTTTATCACAAAAGAGCGGTACAATTGTAATTGAAAACAGTGGTTAGAATTAAGTATGAATTTTATCCGCAATTATATGTGTACATGAGAAAAGTAAATTTCTGGCCTATGTTATATCTTGTATAACACGATTTCTCAAATCAAATTCGCTAGAGTTGGAATGTAAGCACACTGGCTGAGCGAGAAAATTTTAAAAATTTTGTTATATAATCTGCAATGCATATTGTGAAGTCCAATACCGTTTATATATATATCTGGGTATCTCATTTACTGGCAACTGGCACCCAAGGTCTCTTAAATAGCTGAGAGTTCCTCATATAAATTTGTTGTCAGGATAAGAGAATTGAAAGGACTCAACATTGGGTGGTTTGGTTGGTGGTTTAATTGTACTAGATAGAGTGAATAAACAAACGATCAGGCAAGATTGTTCTATATATATACATGTACTTAAAAAAGAAATGAAGTAAAAAAAAGCAATCCTAGTTAAAAGAAATAGTGATGACAGCTCTGCAGTGGTGGAAAGAAAACACAGTGGAAGACAAGCATGGGTAAGAACAATTTTATTATTATTAGTTAAATTTTTTGGTTGTTATTTTAATCTTATATGTTGGGTAAATTAAGGGCTTGGTTCAGTTCTAAGTAGTTACTAGTGGTAGGGCAGAATCCATGGACGGTCTTTACGTTGGGGAGGATGGCAATATGCTGTTGAGAATAAATTAAAGTTTGAGGAACAAAGTGATAGCAAATTTATCTAAAATGGATTTCAGTCCCAAAGAGAAGGGAGTATTAGCAGCCATATTCAGCCTGTTGGCACAAGAAAAGAAAGAAAAAGCAAAAAAGAAGGAAAGGGAAGCAGAAAAGGAAAGGAAAGCAGCAAGGAAGAAGAGAGAAAAAAGGAAGGAGGAAAGATATATGACATATGGAGGAGTATGGGAGGAAGAGACCAAAAAATGAAGAAAATGAAGTCAAGGACAAGGTAGCCAAGCAGGAACAGGAGAGATTATCAAAAGCTAGAGAAGAGAATAGGGTTACTGAGAAAGTCAAAGAAGATGTAATATGGTACCCAGAAGAGGTTGAGCTAAGAGCAACTAAGGAAAGAATGGTTGAAGAAGTTGTAGAGATAGGTAGAGAAACTGAGAGCAAGGAGAATAACCAGGAGGAAGTGGATACAGAGGAAGAAGAAAAGGCAGAATCTCCTTTTGATATAAGATTGAAAAAGCAAAGAATTGATTCAGGGGTTGTAGAAGAAATGTTACAAGTTAGTATTCAAAAAGAGATGTTGGAAATGATGAAAAAACTAGTTTAGTGGAGGGGCATGCTAAAACAAAAAGGGAGTCAGAGGATGCCCTTGAATTAAAGCAAGTTGAAGAAACTTTAGAAGTTCCAATCAAAGATATGACAAAGGAATCACAAGTTGAAAATCCTATTAGTGATAGAGCAAAATTTGAGATTATTAAAAAGAGAGAAATTGAAATTTGCAAAGGGTAATATTGAAATTGTCAATCCACCTTCAGGAAAGCTGCTAATTGTGGAATATATATCTAAGATTGTAAAAGGAGAAGCGGTAAATACTGAAGCTGAGACCGATGTAGTATCAATCCCAGTAAAAGAATGGAAAATGGATGTGGAGATAATAGAAGACTCCAAAATAGTTGTAGGGATTGATAAGTCTAAAATTGATACAAAAACTGAGGAAGAGTTAAGACTTGAGGAAGAAACTGTAGAAGAGTTTAAAATGGATGAAAAGATTGCTGAGGAGTTGGGTTAGGGTTAGGTACTTTCTTATTTTCTGTCCTGCCACTGCTAGAGACGTCATTTCTGCAAAAATTGCAGAAAATATTCAGAGTAGGGGGCCAAAAAGCAGATGATGCAACTTCTGGCCACTAGATGGCGCTGTTCACCATGCGTATGCACAGCAACAGCATGCCATGTGGCCAAAAGCAGATGATGCAAAGTTCCAGCTGCTAGATAGCGATGTTCACCATGTGTACACCTAGCGGGCAGTAGTGCTGGCTGCTACTTGGCATAATGTTCCTGTGCGTACGCATGAACAGCGCCATCTAGCGGCTGGAACTTTGCGTCATCTGCTTTTGGCCACATGGCATGCTGTTGCTGTGCATATGCATGGTGAACAGCACCATCTAGTGGCCAGAAGTTGCGTCGTCTGCTTTTTGGCCCCCTACTCTGAATATTTTCTGCAATTTTTGCAGAAATGACATCTCTAGCAGTGGCAGAACAGAAAATAAGAAAGTACCCAAAAATCTATTCAGAGACTGAAATTGATATCAAAAACATGGAAGGGATAAAACCTAATGAAATAATGCAGGGATCTTTTGAACAACAAAAGATAGTTCAGAACATTGAGGACTCTATAGATATGGAAGTAAATGAGGGAGAATACAAAGTAAATCTTCTTTCAACCTCATCTAAACATGTTATTTTTATTGAAGAAATTAAGCCAAAATCTTACCCAGAAGTACCAAAACTAAAGGCAATTGAGGTTACCGAAACTTGCATAGATAGGAATGTTTTAGAAGACAGACCTTTCTCAGAAATTTCCAAATTGAATAAGTTTGATGGAGGGGCAGAAGATAGTGGAGCTAAGTCCAAGATCAAGGCCTGGGGTGAGGGAGTGATGTTTGATTGTGAGAGTAGCCCAGATACTGCCACAGCCCACATGGGAAAGACAAGGTGGAAAAGGAAGAGGAGAAAAGAAGATACTTATCTCTTTAGTAGGAGAAAACCATATGTTTCGAATATGAAAAAGCAGATAAGGTTTCGAGGAACAAGGTTTCGAGAGATGAGAGAATGTTCCAAATAATAAGGTTTCTAATGCTTAGAGCCAAAGGTGAAATAGACTGTAAAACAAAACCCCCAGATACATCAGGGATAGTTAATATCTAAGGATCTAGTTTCCTTACCAATAGGAATCATTGATAGGTCAGCAAGCACATTGGTAGAGATAGTTTATTATTATTTCACCAATATAAATAATCATAGGTGTGGTAGCATATTTAGTCGATGTAGAGGAATGGTTGTATATATTTATATATGTAAGAGTGAGGCTTAGGTATATTTTATCCCTATGAACAATGAGATATTAGATGTAGTGAGAAATGGACTAGATTTTAGCATGTAAGAATTTATTTGTTTGTCCTTTGTTTTTTTGTATGTGTACTGAATAGACTAAAGTTAGGAGGAGTGGTGCAGATACAAGTGGAAGTTAGAGAAGCAAAATTCATAAATGTTATACACAGAAAAAGACTTATGATTGTTCATTTAAATAATAAGAAAATTCATTTTTATTATTATTTTTTTTTTGTTCCCGGACTTCACTGATATGAAACAGTATGATTTGGTCATCATACGTTTCACCTACTATATAAAATAGTAGTCTTCATTTCCCTAATTCAAACCCTAGATGTACACATATATATAGCAATATACTTGGTAATTTAGCATATATAAAAACATATATTTATGCATATATGTGTGTAATTGTATATGCACACACATCTGCCAGTTTAAATGATTGTATGCACATTTTGTAATATTTTTATTTGTTAAAAATTGTATATTCACATCTGATTGATATTATTATATACAATGTACACACTTTTATAATTTCATAAATATTTATCTTATGATTTTAAATAATTAAATTGATTTTAAGCTGTGGAAATTGTATTTATATAAGAACAAAGTTCTCTAAATCATTTCAAACCATCTTTGAAGTTATCCAATTACTAAATTACTTAATCACGGATAGCAGTTAAAGACAAGGGGATTTTCTCACGTGTATGTTAAAATGTTTGCAGCTTAAATCTCTTTCAAGAAAAGAAAAAAAAGAGAAATTCACTGTTTAAAGAAAAAGAACTTTGTAAATCTTATGAGATACCGCCTGCATAAATCCAGACTTTATGATTCTTATAGAATAAAAATTGGACAAAAATGGACAATTAAACATGCAATAAAATCCAGCTGAACTTGAAGCTTGTGAAATAAAAAGGAACAATTAGTAAGCATTAAGCCTGAAATCAATATAACCGATTCGTTTGAAGTTGATGAAATTAAGACTTCTTAAGTTTTAAAGTCTAAAAATAAAGATTGCGAATGAGCAGTAAGAGGAGGGGGGGTAAAAGAAATATAAAAAAGCCAGCTTAAAAAAAAAGAGGATCCATTTTTCTTTTACTCTCATGTTAACCTTATACCCAGGCAGTTTGCCCAGTTTTTATCATGCAGATAAGTGGCTAAAAAAACACTATTGTGGCCTCCACGGCGGCTAGAATTGTTTATAGAGACCGAAGACCCAAACCACTGCCTAACTGAAAGAATAGCCCATAGATGAACCAGTTCAGATAAATCAGTCCATGCGTGTGTGTTTCATACTGTCAAGATGCAAGCCTTCAGAGTAAATAACCGGTAACAACTTCTCAACCAAGCTAAATCTAAAGCTATAGCAATTTCTAAATCTTTCCTAAAGCTAGCTATATAATATAAATAATGTGCACAAACTCTTAAACTCAAATCTCGCAAATTAATTAAACTATGTTAAATAAGTGTATTCTTTCTTAAATTAATTAAACTGTATTAAATAAGTGTATTTCCATCTGTAAATTTTAAAATACTTTAAAAGTTAAAATGTAAATTTTGCCGGATCTCAAATTCTTAGATCTTTTTAAATTCAACTTATAAAATATTATTATTGCCTTATTATTTTCTCTATTTATGTCTATACTTTTGCATATATATATTGTTAAAATGCATTTATTGATTTATGCTGTGCCTTTAGAGCAGAGATTATTAATTAGTATAAACCTAAAGAGACACTTTTGTTCTCAAATAAATTAGTGTATGCTGTTTGGCATATTTATAGATCTCTGTTCTGAAATCTACTTTGATATATTAGTTGAGCTGCTATGTTTAGCTTAATATTGCATATATGTTGCTTATTAAAAGGTCTGTTTAGTTAAATACGAGAGAGTGATAATTTAAGGCATATTCAGTAGTTAGCCAAGTTTAAATCCCAGATATGCTTTAGACCCCATTAAACTATTGTCATAGAATATGTGGTTAATTAGTAAACTAGATCATTTTAATAAAGTCCTCTTTAGCACAATTTCAGTGCTTATTTAACTAACTGGCATAGGGTAGTTTGCAGAAGAAACTATAGATTTCGCGCTTTACTAATTGTAATAATTAATATTTAGAAAGTGTTGTGAATGAGTTTTTATGAAGCACTGAGGTGCATTATGCCTTGCTATCATATAACTATTAAGATAAGATTAGGTTTTAAGGACTATCTTATCATCCCTTGTTTGGACAGCCCTCTCTATTGAATGAGATAATGATTTTAAGGGTCATTCCCATTACCTCCTTCAGAACTGGAACACCAAAATCCAGCATCTTATATTATGGCTGTTCGATCATCCGAACTAAATGTTCACGTATAGCAAGCGACTGTACCTGAGAACCGAGTAAACGTTACTGAATCTGATGAGTAAAGGCACAATAAAGCCGCATCTCTGATGTAATTTGCATAGTGCCGTAGCCTCCGAAGTTATGCTACAAAGCTCCAGTTCATCTGCTGTTATATTAATTGTTCGGCATTGATCTGAACCTCCGATCTAGTTTGTCTAATAATATCTACATAAAGAGCACATTGACTGCTCATCATGTAATAATAAATTTAAGTGCACATTGTATAAAGTTGCCACTCTCTTAAAATTTAACCCTTAACACACTAGTAGGAATGACAGAGCATAATTTAGGCATCAGTGTAGACGTAAAAATAATTATTAATGTATAAACACTGTAATAAAATGATAATCGTTAAGACAATTGATTACAGAACATGTTCGTATTTTCACCATCACACCTGCGAGTGGAGTATGCAGTATATTTAATTGTTATTGTTTGTGTTTTGTCAATATTAAATAATTTTAAAAACATTTTAACGTCTGTAACATTATTCACTTTGTTTATATTAAATCACCATCCATAATTATTAATATATGCATTAGATAATCAGTCATAAGTTGTGTGTGTGGGTTTAGTTAAATGATCAAACATTTAGTTAATTATCCCCGAGTCTCTCACTTTACTCTTTGCTACTGCTGGCACGGAAATTAAGAGATTACAAGTGTGACCTCATATATATCATTCATAAGGTAGTAAGTCAGGGAGGAGGGTTGGTGAAGAAGCTGAGGTGCGGTCGGATTTGGTCTCAAACCCTCATCTAGATCAGCCTTGATATAATTTATCAAAACTTTGGATTTTGTTGCGTGAATGTTCAAATATGACTGTTACAATATATATCTACTTGTTAAAATTCATTTTGTGCGCTTATCTCTCCCTGATCACTGAGCATACATTAAGAATTGATTCTAGTGAGGTTTGGGGAGTAAGACGCTTAGTAGCAATCTAGAGTAGTAGGTCAGGTTCAAACCCCTCTATCTGCAGCTCTAGGTTAGGTTAAAGCAGCTCTACTTTTCATACCGTTACAATATATATATATAACATTTATAATACAAACTTGTTAAATTAGGTCATGTGACATATGACATGATTTCTTTGTAATATATATATATATTATTTGGGCACATACAAATTGCAGTTACCATTAATATATTCTAATAAAATTATAATGTATTATTTATTTATTTTTTAAATTTAATGACTTTCTTTATATTTAATTTTCTTAGGGTGTACTATTATATACATATATTATCAAGCCACACAATGGGAAGTCACTTTTGTCCTGAATTCTCAGGAAAAAATGGACATAATTATGCCACACTTGGGTTGTGATTTTTCATACACTTATATATAAAGTAGATAAGGATGGAGATAATTGGAACCTAAAAACGTGTTTCATTTCACAATCACCTCCGCAAAATCAATACTAGATTAGAAATAGGCTTTACCATTCAGAAGTAATTTATTTAAATAAAAGATATGTGCTTGCAACCTTTATTTGGGTGTGATCATTTCATTTGCGAAAAAAAAAAGCTGATTTGATCAATGTCACTCCTATACTTCCACAATTCCCGATAACATTTGGCAATTGCTCAGTGGTTAAGTATTCTTTCTAATTTAATCCTTTTTTTTTTTTATAAACACAGAATTGGGAAGTGCTAGTGTGACCAATTGAAATGAAATTTGACCTATAAAATGGCCCCTACAACTTGAATTTTATAAATTATTAATTTATTTATAAGATGCAATTAACACACACAAAGTAAAAAATAATTATCCTAGAATAAAATCAGATAATGGATAAGCATATAAAAAAGAACTAAATAAAACTATAATTAATTACTAATATAAAAGAAGTAAATTCAAATATAGTAAATAAATTACACTGAATTATTAAGGCAATTTCTATTTTCTTCCTATGATACATATTTTATAACTTCTATAACTGATCAGTATGGGATAAAGCTTATTATATAATTTCTTTCAATTTGTACAATTTAGTATTCAGTTTCCAATAATGATAGGGGCACACATTATAGATTAGGTGTAATTTATTCTAATGATATAGCATTTAATGGCCAATTTTGGGTAGTCCTCAGGAGATGATTATGTAATTATGGTGGGCTAATATACTTAAATTAATCAGCAATGCATTTTCTATAGCTGTATCAACAAATACTAATTCATAAATCAAGAATTTTATTTCTGGTAATGACAATTTATACTTAATAATCTTTCCATCACAGCTAGTATATCTCAACCATAGTTCACAAAGATAAAAGTTTCTTCTAATTTTAATAATGTCTCCATGGATACTTTTTTTATCTGCTCTCTCAATAATTAGAGCTAGACTGAATATTTTCTTAATCCTCCAACACAGTGCTAAAGTATGTCACCTTTCACTTTAATCTTTTTAATTCTTCAACATTTTTCTTTTTAATATTTCTGCTTTTAATTAAAAGTAAATAAAATATTACTATTTTTTTCTTACTTTTTAACTATTATCTACAAATATGATCACATCAACTTTTTTTATAATAAACCAGTTATATAAATATATTTCAGTCTCATTTGTTTGTATTAAAACACAACTACCTGGATTTAATTATTCTTTTATTGACATTTATTTTAATAAAAATTTATAAATTTTAGTTGCCTTTATTTATTTACTTCATCCAAGTAATATACTTTTACATATCTCACCTATGCACACACAAACACGCACATTAAACAAAAATACTATTGAATGATCGCATTTCCCTTTAACCAATTATTATTAATGATTTTAAAATAAGTCATTACAAGCTATTATATTATCTATGCACTGCTGGCGGACCACTTTTTCAAGCTTCTATTTCCAACACTATACTATAGATAGAAAAAACTGGATTAAAGTTGGAACTATCCTGCAATTGGATGATAATGGTAGAAAATGATGCTATATATAAACATGTATCTAATATAAATTGCACTCACACATAATTATAATACTGAACATCACATGATCACCATTTCTTATGCTTGTTCATAAGATCCAAGGCTCCTCACTGATGAAAGCCCCAAGCCAGAAACTAGCCTGGGAATATTGGATGAGTAGGCACTAGATAGGGATTTTATGCACAAGTCTTCTGGCATCCATTGATTACTCTGGCTTGCATTGAGTGGACTACTGTATGGAGAGTTTTGCCTGTTTAATAACAGTTATAAGCAAGCATAAGAAATGGTGATCATGTGATGTTTGGTGGTTTAATACCAATCCTGCCTAATAGAATAATGGTGGCTATGGTTGTTAAAGAGCCAAAAACACCAAAATGTATAGGTGCTGAACTGAGTTCAGATCCACATGACTATATAAGTTAATGAGCTTAGATTGAAAATATTGTGTTTTCAATTTGATTCTCATAGTTTTGTAGTTAAGCAGAGATAAAAGATAGCTACTGGAGAGTTGCATTAGATCCTAAGATCTAGGTGCTGTGCTCTCAGATCCAAGGCTCCTTCCTCACTGATCAAGACCACAAACCAGAAACTAGTCTGGGGATATTGGATGAATAAGCACTAGATAGAGATTTTATGCATAAGCCTTCTGGCATCCATTGCAGAAATGCAACTAAATTTACAACATATATATATATATATACAAAAGTCTTCCCATTATTCACTTCAAAAACCAACTTCCTTTAATATCAAAGGATGTCTTCATGAGATTGATGGCCTCAGATTCAATGAATTTTATATCAAAGTTTCTGTTACTCTTCTTTTCAATTCACTTCATAAAAGATAACCTCTGCACTGTCAAATGATATTTTAATCTCTATTCAGTTCATGAATATACAAAGCTGAGTTCTGATATCTATTTTTAACTCTATTCTTATGAAATTTCAACTCTTTCATTAAGATTTAATTTATTCTGACCTATATAAATTTTATGACAACTATAAGGTATCCTATAAACAACCCCAGGAATAGATTTGCAATCAATTGACTGTTTTGAACTATTTAGTAATTAATGAATTTAACTTCAGGTCTTTCTTCCAGGCTTTCATATCACCAAATAACAAACTATTTTTATAAATCAATTTACTAATTGATGCCTTATAGGGCAAAGAAATAAACTCTTTAACCATACTATCAATTAAATCTTTATTAACTAATTTGTAGATATTTTTATTAAATATAATATTCCTAATAAATTCATGATTATATACTAACTCAATATAGTCAGAAGCAAACTAATTTTCAAAATTATTAAGTCCTCTATTCCTATAACAAAAATTCAATAAAGAAAATTTCTTATGAGTAAAAAGTTGATAACTGTCTGGCCTTATCATATTCCTTAAATTTTTTGCTTTAATAAAATGACTACATAATAAAACATCAACTTTGTCAACACTTAAATCTAAAAATGTCAACTTATCAAATTTAAAGCCCCCCCCCCCAATCAATAGTAAATTTAATATTGGAATCAAAAGCATTTAATTCATCAAAAAATTTCTTCAATTTTTCTTCCTGTATAACAAACAAAACAATCATCAAAATACCTAATAAATAATTTTAAAGAACCAAAAAAACTATTAATAACATTACTCTCTAAAAAATCAATATAGATAAAGCACATTAAAGGAAAAATAACATAACCAATAACCCATCTCTCTTTAATTTTATAAAACACATCATTACACACAAAATACATAGAATCCTCTAATAACAAAAGCAAATCATAAATAACTAATCTTATCTGTAGAAAAATATTCAAATTTCTTTAATACAGTAAGAAATACCTTAATGCTTTTTTGATGTTAAAGGAAGTTGTTTTTTGAAGTGAATGATGGGAAGACTATTTTGTTTTGTATTGTGACAGTAACCTCACTGATTTAATGGTGTTAAAATAACCAATTTTTTTGTTTTTAGAACTGCAATTTACATTATAGATATGAGTACAGAATTCGCAAGGCTTCTCAAAATGACAAGTATAGTTTGAGACAAGGACAAAACTCACTAAATTTTAAAAATCATGGCTAAAGTTAAACTTCGATAAAAACATTCATTAAAGAATTTAGAGAACCAATCCCACATTACACAGAGGTATAATTTATAGTTGAATACCCTGTAATAAAATAAATAAATCACAACACAAAACATTTAAATGTGCAAGTATGTATGTGCATGCATAGATATAATAAAAAGATGTTTTCTAGAAATTAAGAATATATTCATTATAAAGCCATAGAGATAGCAAATAAGCATATAGAATATGAGAACTGTCAATTTAGAAATGTTAATCTTGTTGATTTTAAAAATATCAGGTAATAATCGATCATTTGGTATAAAAATATACATAAATACAGTAATTGTATATTTGTCCTGATAATTTTATTTGAAATAATTTTTCTATGTAAATTATATTATAAATATTGCTGATTTTACCACACAGAAGACACCCAGGGGAAAGGATAATTTGGAAGAAACCTGTTGTCAGGCCTGCCTAATAAAAATTTAGAGAACAAAGTACAATTGAGTGGAAAACGAGTTCTAATTTATGTGATTTTTCCATCATGTGCTCCGCACTATATAAACAAGTGTTGGCGAAATGCAGTATTGTTTTTCTGTTGTTCTTTCACTCGAAAGGCTCTTAAACCTCATCATTTTAATTATTAAATTTGTTATTACGCAGATGGAAGAAACAATGGCTAGCTAGACGGAAAATCATGTTCACCTTCCAGGCAGATACTAGCTTCTTGATCATCACCATCAGAATAATTTACCAATAGAAACATAATTAGGGATTTAACAGCTGGAGCTGATAAAATTCAAAATTATTTTTTTTGTAACCTTGGAATTATTTAAATTCATAGTTGAAGATTTCAATCTCTTTTAAAATCACAAGATGATTAACCTGGTATGATGAAGGGAACATTTTATTGTATTTATCGATTTCATAGAAATCATTACCTGTGAAATTTATGATGCAATCTAATAGTTATGTTTTGCCAATTCCTGAAAGAAATCAAAATTGTTGGAATATTAAAGTAATGTAATGCCCCTCACTCTTCTCTAATACAATCCAAAAAAAATGTGATTGCCTGGGAAATCCACAATTTAATTGCCTCTTTAATGGATTATTTTAAAATAATTTGTGATAAACAACATCATCATTTGCTTTTAAACAAAAACATTGGTCATGAACAGATTAATGTGACTAATGATATATTTTTCTTATCTCACCTTTGAAATGAAATCTTTAGAAATGGTCAACAAAGAATTCGTCATTTACTATAAGGCGAAGTTTAAAACTTAACAAATAATGATTAAGTTTATATGAAGAAATTTTATTAATTTGAAATCTATTGGAAAGAATAAAATTTACACATCAACTTGGATAAAATTAATCCTAAACTTTCATGCATAATGATAATTATATTTAAGATTTGTTCATCAACAATAATCGGATCAGGTAGTACATTTTCCTGTTATTCAAACTAATGTGATATTTGAATGAAGTGTATAAAGATAGATTGTTTCTTTATTATTACATTTGTTATCCTATTGGGTATGAGATTCTCTTATTTTATATACCACATATTTTATTGCAGTACATCCCATGGTAACACAATGTGTACATGCTAATAGAAATGAATAAATAACATTTTATTTATATAATTGGGTAGCGTTGGTACTGCAGTGTCATCTAGCGACCACAGTATGCCTCACCCAACACTACCTATAATTGAAATGTACTTATGATTATAATGCCAAATTTAATAAATAATAATTATTCCATGGCTACAGCTCAAGTAGATTGTTTCATTTGAGTAGATAAATAATGTTATATTGAAACAGTAAGGTCTGCTTTGCAGATCTTCGTTTCACCTTTTCTCACCTACTTCCTACTCTCATACCTTAGTTTGAACCCCAATCTATCGTAATGTGTCTGCAATATGCTTATATACCGAAAATCCCACCTAATTTTAAACCACGAGCACAATGCTCGTATTATATATAAGTATAATTCATTCCCAAATAAATAAAATATTATAGATTATGTATATGTTCATATAATTTTGATTTATTTAAAAGTAGGTTATATAAGTCATAATTGTGCACACACTATGATATGACTTTTAAAACATATCAAATTATAAATTGTTAAAGTTATTTTGTTTGAATCTATTTACAAAGATATATTATCGTCATAATATATTTTTGATTTAAAATAAAATTCATTTAGTAAATATTCGTTTAGTAAATAGATTCAAATATTGCAATTTAAAAGTAAAATAATTTTCGTTTAATTTAATAAAGTCATTCCAAATATTTCTGTTAAAATAAATGAGGGCCAATAGTTTAATTAGTTAATGTTATATAAGTTTATCTAAAAATAGCAGATGTCCACTTAAGGTTTTCTTTAACTAATAAAAGTAATTTTTAATTAAATCTAGTTTGTAATTTGAATGTCGAAGGGGAAATTAACAAAAGAAATTAATTAAAATTTTGTTGAATTCCTTTAGACATTCGGATAGATTTAATTACAGCTGATAAGTCTGATATATTTTTGTAATGCTCCAGGGCAGTTCTATTGTTAATTTCTAATATAAAAAGGAGGGTTTTCTTTTGTTCTCCATTCTAATGTTTCTAAGAGAAATCATTCTGAGGTCTAATGTTTCTAACCAAAATTTGTAGTAATTTGTAAATCTTGACATGACGAAGTAGAGCGCAAGAAGGCTAATTCTCTCCGGAAGGGCCATATGCTGCCGTAGACCATCGGAAGATCACACAAGGAACCCCGGAACTGCTGCTGCTGCCAAAAATATGAACATTTCTAGATTTTGCTGCTGAATTATAAAACCTGCCGAACATCTACCTGCAAATGCGTCTCCAGAGGTAACCTAAATTAACCCAAGAGCTCTTGTGATTCCTAACTAACATGCTATAGCTATTCTAAATTGTTTTTCTTTTATTTCACATAACTTTATTATGTACTTCTTTAAAGTGTTCAAATATAATCAACAGTTTTGCTCTCTATCCTTGGGTTAATATTTTCTATTTTTAAGCTTTCTGTTATTTTATTATGATAATGTGTCAGAATCGTCTTTGACCGAGTGAACTATTCCCTTTACTGAAAAGAAGACGCCGCTATGAAGGCATATTTTAAATTGCTAAATAATTTTCCAATTTTATTATCTTGCAAATCACTCGTTTGAGGGCGATTCTTTTCTTTAATATATAATATAATCACATAGTTTAAAATCTACATGTTATTGATTTTAATCTAATATGAGAGTATGTGCGAGGTCAATGATTAAATGTGTCCCCTAATGCATGATTGCGTATATAAATCTATACTTACTTTTCAAACCCACAAGCATGCATTTTCCTATTTTAATTACCGTGTTCTACTTTAATTACAAAGTTCATCATTGACGTCGAGAATGTGTGGACCCTTTTAAATGAATTTCTGGGAATTTGATTGGGCATTTCTCTTAATCCAAGTAAAACCCATTCAGTATGTTTTATATACACTAGTCTCTTATTGCTGGTAAATGAATTGGTTGTTGAGACCGCTTTGTTTTAATTTTCCAAGGATTTTTTACACGGCCAAGGCCGTTCTCTTCGCTTCTTGCGGTTTCCAGGCAGAGTGTGTCCACAAATGACACACCTGGGAATTAAACGCAATCGTCACACAGTCGCTAAGTTTCGGCTGTTCATAAAATACTTTCCTACGGGTTAGCGGCGAGATGCCCTCCGTAATCATTCTGGATATTCAATATTGTTTTATTTTATATTTATTTTACAAAGCATCCGTGACTTAAATGTGTCACACCCTCCAACTTTAATAAATTCATTATTAGCAATACTGACCTCCCAATGTAACTTTATTATTATTATTATTATCAAATAAATGCTTTGATCACATTCCCACTTTGTTGCTTAGTAAGCATTTGTCCGTGCTATTCTCGAAATCAATAAATATTTTAGAACACTTAATTTTCAAATATTTTCTTAAACTTGTATAATTGCTCAAAGCACCTCGCACATGTTCCTATCTCATCAAGCACATTATCGTAATGCTATTAGCCCGAGGAATAGAATATATCTCACTTTGCTTTAAAACCTTTTGTCATTTATTGGAATATAATGCCCACATTTATTTAATACGCGTCCCTGTCTCGTATAAGCAGACAGTGTCGTCATATATATATTTCTATATAAATAAATTTTGAAATCATTTAAAACTAATTTTGATTCTATTTTATTGATTCCTATCACTGTCTCGGTCTATATATATATTTTATACATTTCTTTTGTACATCCATAGACATTAATTAGCCACCCAAACTTATCTTAGTATAGTCTTTTTGTTTCTCCCTGACCACCAGGCACCGGTAAAGGTTGTACTAGTAGTAGCATCAGATGCGTTATCAAGTAGGTGGCGCTGTGAAATTTGGACTTTAGATTCGAACTTAGTATATCTAGAAGGCAACCCCTCCTAGAATGTTCAGTTTTGTGTCTGGGGTTTGAATTCTGCAGTGTGTTAGCGAGATAGACGATTCTGACTGTTACAATATAAATAAGTCATATAGATATTGCGCTTGTTTAGTAAAAGAGAAATATTCCCTAAATATGATTAACAAGACGATACCATTAGAACAGTGTGTTTCAAATATAGGAAATTTTGGATTTATAAGACACAAAAAATTTTTGATTGGTTTTAATAAATATTAGAGAGCATATCCATAGGGAACCTTCTTGATTAGTTTGTGTATTTATATGAACAACACTTCCCGCTACACATCAGTGCATCTACCTGCGATCTTTTCTATAAAAAACTTATATAAGAACGTCGTGGAAATATTCACATAATTATCTTATATTTTATATTTATTCTATTTTATGCATTTTATTTTGTTTAATAAATTATTTGACTGTCATTTTAAAATAAAAGTTTGGGTTGTCGTTGATGAGCAACCATATCCCACTGGATGGCGCAGTTATCACGCTTAAACTATAAAATATGATCATTCACGGGCCGTTAATTATAATCATTTTGATGTGTTTTTTGTAATGCAAAAATAAAAACAAAAGAAAATCGTCTTTTTTAAATATTATTTAATTTTAAATATTATTTTTTATTAACGTATACAAATTACAATTTGATTCATCTTTTTTAGTTTGCTTTTTATTAGAAAAATCAATTTTCTATCAGAGATTTCTTTACTGGGGTTATGGCTTTTTTTGTTGTTGTTGTTGTTTACTGCTGTTTTTTATTTCAAATCGAATGACAACTAAAAGTAAAAGTTGTTACGGTAGATTTAGGGTTAGTTTTAGGAAACAAATTACAATTTGATTCGTCTTTTTTAGTTTGCTTTTTATTAGAAAAATCAATTTTCTATCGGAAATTTTTTTACTGGGGTTACGGCTTTTTTATTGTTGTTGTTGTTTACCACTATTTTTTATTTCAAATCGAATGACAACTAAAAGTAAAAGTTGTTACGGTTAGGTTTAGGGTTAGTTTTAGGGTTAGTTTTAGGATTAGATTTAGGGTTAGTTTTAGGGTTAGCTTTAGGGTTAGTTTTAGGGTTAGGTTTACAGTTAGTGTTCTGTTGTTTGTAATGCTAAAATAAAAAATATCAAAATCGTATTTTTGTAAATATTTTTTTTACTAACATCTATAAAATAAATGATAACAATAAACGTAAACTATATTCAACAAAGTATAACAGTAGTCGGAGAAAAGAAAGAAACTAAAACTTTTTTAAACAACGACAAATATATATATAAAATATTTATAATATATGCTTTTTATGACATTTAAAAAAACAGTGTACAATTGTACTTTTCTTTCTGGATATTTTTGTGTTAACGCTCTTTTTATTTCAAAAATATACACACGGTACAATCTTAAAATGTCTCATGGAAATGTTACGAACAGTACGTTACTTGACGCGTTACCTAATTCCAATTCACTTTTATACATATATCTCGTCAACATTTACTACTTAAAACTTCAATACTCTACGGTATAAAAACTCTGTTAATTATTACTTTACAAAATCTGAACATTTCAATACTTTAAAATAAAAAAACAAAACAATGAAAATAACATTTCCAGTCAATTCAAAAAAACACACCCTCTCCCCAAGCCGTAACAATTTTATAAACTGTGCGAATTGGGAAAATGTATTTGCTGCATAAACATACATGCTGTACTGCAACACGACATAGCGGCCTGCAATCTGTAGTACAACAAAAAAGTTGTATTATAGAAAACGCCGGTTCGAACGTGTCAGCCACGGAAACAGCATTTTTATGTGTTTTAGCACAAAAACAGCGCCATCCAGTGGGATATGGTGGCTCATCGACGACAACCAAAGTTTGTTTTACTTATCATTATCACTCTCATATTAAATCTATTAATGTGGTCATATTAATATAATTTTAGTATTAAAATTTTCAACATACTTTATTATAGTTCATCAAGTGAATATTATTTATATTAAAATTGTGTTACAGCTCCTTTGCATTATTTTCACAGCTTTATTTATATCTACAAGATATGTGCTGGATACAATCTCAAAATACCCATTTGTATTCCATCATAACCTGAGAAACTGTATCATGCAAGATATCTAAGAGTCTTTATAGTATTATAAGAGTAGGAGAAATAATATTTAGGTAAAAATATTACACTGAGCTAGCCACCGTATCATGTTTTAATGATAGTGAATATTGATTTATTACCATATACAATATTTTAAATGCTGGATAATCCCAGAGATTTATTGTGAATGATTTATTATGAATATTTATGTTACATGTAATGGTATAGAAACAGATACTATTCACATTAGAGGTATTTTATTTATTGGTCTTATTACTATTTTTAAGAAGCTAAGAGTTAGGTAGTCACTGCTTGGTGATTGATCATTTTGACTTGCCAACTGTTACAGTATATATATATGTCGAATATGTTTAATTGTATTTCATTTGAGAAGACTTATTTGTTAATAGATGAAACTATGGTTGTGGATGAATTTTAATAAAATTTTGTTGTTTTGGCTAGTATTATAGTGTTATATGAAATTCTACTTTATAGTTAATAATATATATTTGCACTTTGAATTATAATTTATTAATATTATTTTTAATAAACATTTGAGAACAAATTATTGCACAGTTTAATATGTTATTAATTTTGTTAGGAAAGAAATAATATTTTCAAATATAATTCTGCATAAAAACTAAAAAATTTATAATAATTTTTAATTATCAGCAATAAGAATTATCATAGGCAAGATTTTATGTATATCATTTTAATTATAATTTTATTAGGAATATAGTACACTAAACTACTTATTTTAAAGTTTAGCTTTCAAAATTCTCACTGTATGAATAATGTTAACTTTATGATAACATTTGATATTGTAACTTGGAAGTGGAGTTATTGTAAAAATTCTATTATAAATAAATGCATAAATTTCTTCTTATTTCTTTCCAAAAACTTTATTTTCATATATTAACTGATGAACATATATATAAATTCACATATTATATACTTTTCAATGTAGTTGAAACATTAGAAAGTGTATAATATGTGAATTTATATATATGTTCATCAGTTAATATATGGAAATAAAGTTTTTGAAAAGATAGAAGAAATTTATGCATTTATTTATACTATTGGAGAACATATATATTTTAAAAGAAAAAGTGGTTGTTTTTGTCATTGTATAATGATAATATTGTGGTACATATATTGTAAAAATTCTACCTTCAAACAAATGTATAAAATTTCAATATGTACTTAAAACAAAAACATAAAAATCATATAAACTGTATTCCTCTTTTCTCTGTGGTATTCATCAAAAGTCTGTATATATTTTATTACATTACATTTATGTCAAATATCTTCTACAAAAACATTTTAATTTTTTTGATTTAAAATGATCATAACTGAAAAAAAAAAAAAAACATAATTTGCAGCAAAGAAATTTCAAAAAATAAATCTTAAATCTTGTTTTTATTTTTTTTTTTAATGCAAAATGTTTTGTATATTTTAAATAAAAAAAAAAAAAAAAATTTAAAATTGATATTTAGCATATTATGATGTTTAATATAATAAAATATGTTTTCAAATCTCTGATGAATGCTGCAGGTTAGTTAAAATAAAATAAAATTCCTTTAAAAAATATGAAGAGTAGAGGTATGTTACATCACATCAAATTTTGGAATAAATAGTGAACAGGAATTCATATATTTCAAAAATATCACTTTGCTAATTTAACATTCATTATATTTATTAATAATATCAAAATAGAATAGTAATTAATTTGACGTACCATTAACATTTCTTGACCAACAAATTCTCTAGTAAGAACAGCATCAGGATCACCCTTCTGCGATTGAATCAATTTATTACCTTCTCTAGTAAAAGTAGTCTGAAATAAAAAATGCATACATATACACACATATATATTTTTTAATGTATAGACAAATATAAAATACATAATGTTGTCACACAATTCCAGTACCTCAGTTATGGAATAGAGTGATAATTTGAATTCAGTTGATTATATTTATTAAGCAAATGATATTATCCAAAGCAAAAAATAATAAATTGTCTTCATGATATAATGTTATCAATTTAATAGTGTAATTAGCAAACACTAATACTTTCCAATCAAATAAATGACCCAAGTCACCCAACAAAAAATAACATCATTACAGCTTAATAGCTTCACATTAATTTAACAGTGATAACAGCTATTGCCAATCACATGATTATATCTAGACAGAAAAAAAACGGATGATCTAAAGATGAGTAATTAGTATTGTGCCATCAATTTCTTTCACATAAAAATAGGGTTAGATAAATTAATACTATTTAAGCAATTATAAATATAAGGTAAGGTAAAGAGCCCTGTCCATTGCCTAAAAAGAATAGTGAAGAACAAGGTAATAATGGGAGTTTTTTCCATATTTTTATTTTATAGTTAAAAAATGTTAAGATATCCAATTACTAACAAATATTTAAATCATTAGCTAGATCAACTAAGGACCAGCTACTTGAACTAAAAAAAATTATGGCTATTTGGAATCTAAACAAATTTCCATGCTTTACTTGACCTGGATTTGAACATAGGTCTGGTAGCCAGATGATGTAATCAATATGCCATAAGATTTTAAATACACACACACATACATGATGAAACTACATAAGGGTGATTCAAAATTTAAATATCCTTTCATATATAAATGCTATAAAATAGTTAAACATGTGGAAACAAAATATCTTAATTTGAAATAATGCATATTTATAAAGAACTTAGCAAATCAAAATTTGGATTGGATTAAATAAAAATTTATAAAAGATTATTTTAATACTTTATACAATAATATTTATCAAGATGGGTGTAAATTACATTACATTCTTATGAATAAGCATTTAAACTTTTTGGTACTAGCTAATTCTTTAATTAAGATATAAGACACTACAATTTCTGAATTACAATAGCATAAAGGCAGTTTCCATCCTTTTCAGCAGTTAGACCAAGCTCTAGCATCACTAGCATAAATCAGAATAAACCTCAATCTCATTTTACATAATCAGATTTTACTTACTGTATTTAAAATGCGAAAGATGAAAGATAATTATTAAGTATGATATAATGTAAGTACTAATTACATAATTAATCCATATAGGTTTAGAGTTAGATAGATATTCTTCTAGATAGTATAACAATGAATATTAGGTAAAATTATGCATTATTCAAATTTATAATCATTCAAATTTATAACCATGTGATTTCCACATTATGAAGTTTTTTAATGCTTCAAAATTAGTGATTAAAAATATATATAATTTTTCAAATCATGAGGATGCGGAGTGAAACTTTTATCCTTGGAATGCAGATGAATGTTTTGATAAAAAAAAAAATTATAGCTTAAGAATAACTCTAATGGTAATTCTTATGATTTAGGTCATTTGGTCTAGTATATTGATTTATTTGGTACAAAAAATGATATTCATATGAAGAAAAGGTTAGTATATTTAATTAGAACTCAAGATTTTGTATAAGTTAAAACTATTTCTATGAGAATTTCTTATTTTAAGAATCTAGATAAATTTCAATTTTATCTTTAGATGACCTAATGGAGAAACATTAGATAAACAAACCTAAAAAATAATATAGTTTTCATTAGTAATAGATGGAATTCTAATAGTATGGCAGACCCTATCTTACCATTTATCTTAAAAAAATTTAATAAGTATAGAAAATTAACTTTTGCAATTATATACATATTAATCCTTTCAAGCCAACATAAATTAATTCAAATGGGACACATTAACTCTGATGCAAATGCATACCAAAATTTGAAGTTTTATAAAACATCTAGGGATCACTATCTATTACATATGAATACTCAACAGGTTAACATCTGTTTGTTTACATTAGCACAGACTGAAGCAATTAGTGAATTTCTCCAATGTAAAACCATATACACTAGTTGGGCAATTACAATCAATAAGATTATTACACACTATACTTTTTTTTTCAAAAAAAAACTTTGCGCAGGCATTGAAATATTAACAAAAGTAGCACACTCATAAGTACTGTGGAAAATTGCTGTTCAATCCTAACACATTTGATAATTGATAGTTTAGTTGAGAAATACTATAAATGTCTGTATTGCTTCTTTTATGGTATTCTAGCTATGGTTATTGGTAATATATTTGTGATTTACACAATGCAAAATATTACATTCTTTATTTATTAATCACTCCTAAAGTTCTTTAGTATATGCATGCATATCTTACTAAATACCACGGTATATATATTGCATACAAATAATACATGAACTCATTATTATTTTTAGTTAAAGTTGAAAGGTTAGCAATTTCATAATTTAAATTTGTAATTGCAAGGCAGACAACCAGACTAATACATAGACTGTTACGTAGTGTGATCAAAAACATTTTGTACATCTATATAAAAATTCTCTACTTATTCGCCACAATGAGAACTTTTTGGGACACAAACTTGAATTATTTAAATTTAATATCTTCAATTAATTTTTAAATAATAGTGTCATTCTATCAGATATACCATCTATCTTCATAATGTCGCTCTTCCATCTTTAATTTATAATAGACTACACTCCTCTTGTGTTTCCAATACTTGTACTTTTATAGAATAATAAACATTCACTTTTCAAATCAACTGCCTCTTCATCTTTTCTTCTAATGTCTCACTTATTATTAGATGATTCTTACACTTCATATAATCTTCCTTGAAAGTAATCTGTAATTGTAGATAACTAATAAAAGATCATCATCAATTGGCATCCCGAGTCCACAATCAGGGATTCTTAGCACTCTCTACCTTTAGCTGTCAACTACTCTCTTGACTGATGACTTTACAACCTTTGGGTGTAAGGGTCAAGATTTAGTTGTTTCTGTCATAATTATAAAATATCTAAAAAAAAAAAAAAACACTATTCATATCCATTCATTCTATCTTCAAGAAAACTTAACTGACGTTTCAATTAAGAACTATTAAGTCATTGGTTTTAAACTCAGAGATAAAAAACTAATAAACTCACTGTGATAGGGGATGTGTATTGTAAAGTAATCTGACTTATTATTTAATATATAAATAATCATGTAATAATAATAGATATAATGACAAGAATGAATAAAACTGAATTTGTCCTGCTCTGTGCTTTAAGACTTCAACAATGAAACAGTTTTTTTTTCAGTTAACAGAATATTTTTTTGTACAATTCTTAACAACATTATATTAGTTAAACCAATTGAATGGTAATATATTTAAAAATGTTGCTTTAAAAGATTTTAAAACGATTAAATTTAAATTGCTTTAAATTTAAGCTTTCATTTATACACTTAATTTTTTTTTTCTATTGATTTCCTCCATATCTTCTATTAATCAAAACTCCAAAATATAGTTGAAACATGTAAAGCAGTTTTTTATTATATTCATGTTTGTTTTAATTTAAGTTCTACAAAACAATATAATCATAATGCCTGACAAATCTACTTGATCGCTTCAATATAGGCAAAACTATTCAATTACCATTTGATAATTTTCATTGCTTTTATCATTTGTCACAGTTTGTCTAATAATCGTTACTTTTAAGATTCTATGGAGTATAGCACAGTATTAAAGTGATGGATTTGACAGTTAAGTTTCCTACATCAAATGTTGACTCAACCTGTCACACATGGTATTTCATCATCATTAACCATTATCAATCCACTGCAGGATGAAGATCTGTCTCTCTAAGTTCAATCCATCTTCTCCGATCTTTAACTTCTTTTCTCCATATCACCCTTGCACACTTTCTTATTTCATCCATCTCACATGTGGTCTCTTTCTGGGTCTTTTACAATCTCTTGGAATCCAGTTTAAGATTTCAATTGTCCATCTATTATCATCTCTTCTAGCAATATGTGCAACCCAACTCCACTTCAGTTTTTTAATTTTTCCAATGAGATTAGTAACACCTGATTGTTCTCTTACCCATATATTGTTTTTGATCTCTTCTTGTAACTCCCAACATGCATCTCTCCATACATTTTTGAGTGGTTTGAAGTCTTTATTGCTCTTCCATTAAGTGTCCAAGTCTCAGATCCATAAGTAAGAACTGATAAAATACATTTATTAAAAACCTTCCTTTTCAAACACATAAGCATATTTCCTTTTAGTATTAAGTTATTTCTACCAAAAGCACATTATTTCCTAGCATTTAATTATCCAATTATTGATTTCTATTTGTTTTTTTATGTTGCATATAAATAATAAGACAAATATTGTACAATTCAATTAATTTAGTAATGGCAACACCTTGATTCAATTTTCTTAATAAATCAACTTTTCTTTGAATTGTTAAAAAAAAGGGTTTGTTCTTGACAGCATCCCTAATACATGTTTTACATAACAAACTATGGCTTCTATAATTACAATAAGAATAAAACCATTAAACATCACATGATACCAATTTCTTATGCTTGCTAATAACTGTTATTAAAACAGGCAAAACTCTCCATACAGTAGTGGCACTCAGTGCAAGCCAGAGTAATCAATAGATGCTAGAAGGCTTGTGCATTGGTTACTCTGGTTTGCATTGAGTGGCACTACTGTATGGAGAGTTTTCCTTATTTTAATAACAGTTATGAATAAGCATAAAAAATGGTGATCATCTGATGTTTAGTGGTTTAATACCAATTCTGCCTAATAGAATAGTGGTGGCTATGATTATTAAAGAATGAAAGACATCAAAATGTATGGGTACTGAACTGAGTTCAGACCTATATGACTATATAAGCTAATGAACTTGGATTGAAAATATTATTATGTTTTCAATTTTATTCTCATAGTTTTGTAGTTAAGTAGAGATAAAATGTGGCTGCTGGAGAGTTGCATTATATCCTAAGATCTAGTTGCAGTGCTCTCAGACCCAAAGTTCCTCACTGATGAAAGCCACAAGCTAGAAACTAGTCTGGGGATATTGGATAAGTAGGTACTAGATAGGGATTTTATGCACAAGCCTTCTGGCATCCACTGATTACGCTGGCTTGCACTGAGTGGCACTACGGTATGGAGAATTTTGCCTGTTTTATGAATAAAATACAGCATATTGAAATATGATTCCAATAATAGTGATTGCAACAAAAAATAAGTTGATGCAAATGTTTTTCCTACAATGTTATATGGATTTCACAGATAGGTTTTGTGCATATTTTTTATATATTATAAAACTAATGATATAAAAGTATCTTGATAAATTTGTCAAATTAAGATGTCAGATTAATAGTACTCTACTGTACTTCCACATGAACCTGCCTAAAAATTGTTATGATTCATGGAAATAAAAATAAAAACAGTTTAATTATATTGTCTAGAAAATTAGAATCACAATTAAGAATCAACAATTCCAACAACAACCACAAGAAAAATGAAATCTGATTTGAACAAAATAAAATTTCTTTTATTCAATATTAGGAAAAATTCATATATGCTATACTGAGAATTCTTTGGTGTAATCATTATTAAAATTGATAAAACATCTATGTAAAATCAATGAAAATATCAAAAACTAACTGAATATTAAATGATTATATAATATGAACATTAGAGGGAGGGTCAGTGAAGGTATTAAGTCATGAAAATGTTTGGTAGATTGCAGTTTATGGATAATAAAAGAATAGCTAAAATAATATTTAATTGGGTTATGAGTAAAGGGCAGGTAACAAGATGGGTGAGAAAGGTAATGCAGTATGCAAAAGATTTGGATAAAGAATTTATATCAGTATATTTGTACAAAAGATGGAATGATTGTGTTAAGAGGATTATTGAGTGTTATAGTACTAAGGAATGGGATAAAAGAATAAATTTATTAATAAAGACTAGGGAGTTAGAGAGATGGAGAAATAGTATGGAGAGTAAAAAGAGTTTAAATATATATAGAAATAAACAGAATATTAGGTGTGAGTTAATATATGATAATAGTAAGGAAAGTAGTTTATTGTTTAAGGCTTGAACGGGATCTTTAGCTACAAAAGAATATACATGTAAATGGAAAATATGGGTGATTTATTTTGTAAATTATGTAAGGAAGGAATAGAAAATATTAGGCATTTGTTAATTGAATGTAAATGTTTGAAAACAGAAAGGGTACATATAATGAAATTGTGGAAAAATAAATATGAAAAGAGTGATTATACAGAAAGTGAATTATTGGTTTTTATGCTGGGTTTGGAAAAAGATAAGGGGGATTTAGATATAAAGGTTATAGAGTTGACAAAGATTATGTTGTGGAAATGGGATAGAGCAGATTATGGGTAAATTTAGAGTGGGGAATGTAAAATAAAGTGGCTAACAGGTTTATCTGGGCATAATTGCTGAGATATTCTTGACTTCGTTTAAGGATAAGCCATAATACATCACATCATGTGATTTATTGAAAAATGATATTGTGAAAAGATACTAATATTGGCTGAAAACTATCAATAAAATGTTTGTCAATTTTTATTTAGCTGTTTAATTTCAATTGGGTTGAAATAATTTTTAATAATTTGGAAACAATATTATGAACAAATTTATTTATTAATATGTTTGACCATTATTAAAGACAAATGCTAGCGATATTTTCAAAATGACAGTGAACGCACTCTAAATCAATACCAATTTTTTTCCCCATATCTCTCTCCCACTATTCTTTGAAGCAGAAAAAAGGAAAAAAATAGATTATCTATTAAATAATCCTTTTTATATACATAAGAAGTGGACGTTTTTTTATTAGAAATGATAAAAATATTCTTTGTACTAAGGTTTACATGGAAGATGAAGTGCTAAATTAAATTAAATAATTCTGACTCTAATGCAGTTGCCTAATCTATAATCCTTATCAACTAGTTTTCAAACTGCTAGCAGATTGTCAGAGAAAAAAATAAGAAAAAAAACATCATATAATTATTTTCAACATTTCATTCAATGATAATGAAAGAAAGAATATTTAAAAGAGAAAAAGTCTTTCCAGATAACGGTAAGATATTTTAAAGCCAGAACTTTTAATGCTTTGATATTGCTTGCTATTTATGAATATTCAGGATAAATAAAAGAAAAACATATTTATGAACTTTTAGAAAAATTAAAGAATGAAAATCATTTTCGAACTTATAAAAAATGATATTATTTTCTTATTCAGAAAGGAACTATAGAAATATAATATTTCAACATGAAGTCTTTAGAGTACAAAATTTATAATAATCTGTAATAATAAAAGTATTTGCAATTATTTCCAGAAAAGATATCTAGAACTAAAGGAAGGTAATTCCTTTTTTATGTGAAAAGTTATTGTGTAAAATTATAAAGATAGAAAGCATTTGAACATTCATTGTAATCTTTAATGTGTACCCAAGAAAGTAAATCCCAAAGAAGATTATAGTCTTTTTTTTTTTATTTAATGATTGATTTATTATTTTTATTTTTCCCATTAATAAATTATTTCTTTGTTTGCAAATTTATCAATTGTATTACTACAGTAATAATGTAATAAAATATTTCATGAAAAACACACAAATTGATGATATTCAGTTAGTGTACCACTAGCTTATATATAACACTTGCTAATAAAATGCTACAAACAAAAGCCATAGAATACCCCCCCCCTTCCATAGTTTTGACAACATGCTCTCCTATGTGTTATATCTGAAATATATGGCAGCTAAAGCAAAATAAATATCTATATGAAAAATGGAATTCTAGATAAATAATTTCTAGCTTCATCTTATTTTACTTGTATATTATCCTGCTTTTGCTGTTATTCAAGAGAGTTACCATTACATATATATATATATTTCTGGATTATCTTGAAAATTTATGGAAATGATAAAGATATAAAAAAAAAATATTTTTTTTGTACACACAAAAGCATTCCTTTAACACATAAATTCTATAGAGAAAATAAAATTTACCCTAACGTCACGCCCATCTGGTGTATTTTCATCAAATTCTTGATTAAGAGTGAATTTTAAATCAGTAGTTTTAAACATGGTAGATGTTTTGATATAATAATCATCTCCTTTTTGTTCAATATCTACTATAGGAGTCGCAGAATTTCCCAATTTTCGCATAACTATGCCAACACCTAGTAAAAAAATTAAATGAATATAGTTTTTTATTTTAAATATATGTGTATTTATATTTACATACTTTTTACATGTAGATATAAATGGTAAAAGTCTTTAAATCATTCATTGCACTGCAAGGCATCACAGACTCATTAGGTTTCCCAATTATTGAATGGAAATTTTAATAATTTATACAACTTTGTCTTATCCTTTAGCTAATATGTAAATTAACCAATATTAAATGGCTAGTTATCTACAGCACATAACATGAAAAGAAAATCCTAATCTATTTGAAAACTAACAAAATTTCTAATTTTATCCAAATAAGATATCAATGTCATTGGTATGGCAAATGATTGCTCTACTACATTACCAAGATATCTATATATATGTATACACTGATATACCAAAATATTTATATCATTGTATCCCTTGGTGCAAACATGTTATACACCTACAAGACATAGTGTGTATCTTTATATTAATATAAACTTCTTTGCAGCAATAATTTCAATTTCTGTGGTCAAGTTACCATCTTTAGTGTCTATATAAATATTATTCCATTTATTATTTAATACATTGGGTGCAATTTGAAAATTCTAATTGCAGTTTGTAATGTTATAATTGATTATTTATTAGCCTGCATTCAGAACAGATATTTATCTGTTTTAATGAGATTTATTTAGACTTCTTTCTATCAATAATTTCAATCTCTATGGTCAAGTTGGAATCTTTAATGTCTATATAAATATATTTGAGCATAAATAAAGATGGGATTCCACCTTTATTGTTAAAAGGTTGGCTTGACAACAGGTTGAGATTGGTATTGATATTTTTTAAGTGTTGACTGGTTTTAATGATTACTTATAAATCCATTTAACCTTGAGCATTATTACACTTATTATTTAAGTAATATATTGAATGCAATTTAAAAATAGTAATTGTAGTTTATAATATTGTAACTGACTACTTATTAGTCTGAATTGAGAACAGGTTATATTTACCTGCTTAAGGAAGCAGATCTATCAGCCCCATATAGCAATTTGAGTTGGATAGCTGGGTTTGAAGACATGTAGGTGTCTGAAAATTTCAGATTTTCAACTCAATAGATAACTTTTAGATACATGCTGGCTTTGGGTTGGTATTTTTAGATCTAGTGTTTGAACCTACCCTGGCACCTCTTTGAAGAGTGCCAAAGCACGAAACCATGGTCAGGGGTTTGGGGGGGGGATTCCTGACAGATATTTTAAATGCTTTCTCTGGCTAAGCATTTATCACAAAGCTTGTTGAGGAATTGACAATCCTCATTGTTTATAACTTACAAGCTTAAGAGAATAGGGTCATGTGATCTATGACTCTTATTTTGACTATTTATAGTCTCTGCCTTAAGTCTTATGCGATGTTATATTGCTAAGACTACTAATATATGGTATGGCTGAAGATCTATCAGCCCCATATACCTATTTGAGTTGGATAGCTGGGTTTGAAGACATGTAGGTGTGTGAAAATTTCAGATTTTCAACTCAATAGATAAATGCTAGCTTTGGGTTGGTATTTTAAGATCTAGTGTCTGAACTTACCCTGGCACCTCTCTGAGGAGTGCCAAAGCATGAAACCATGGTCAGGGGTTTGGGGGAGGGGGTTCCTGACAGATATTTTAAATGCTTTCTCTGGCTAATCATTTATCACAAAACTTGTTGAGGAATTGGCAATCCTCATTGTTTATTTAAACTTCTTTGTATCAATAATTTCAATCTCTGTGGTCAAGTTACAATTTTTAGGGCCTATATAAATGTATTTGAGCATAAATAAAGGTGCAATTCCAGCTGTGCCTTGACAACAGTTGAAATTGTTGATTGTTATTGATATTGGGATTGTCTAAGTGTTGACTGATTTTAATGATTACATTAATATATATGCACCATGTCTATATGTTTTGGTATATGATTTAGTGAAGTGGTCATCACTGGTGTGTGAGATCCTTGGATCAATTCCAGTATTGGCATTTCATCCGCATCAGACCTTCTTATCAACGCTTGAGCAATAAGTCATTTGATTATTTATCTATTTATTTAATAAAGAATTAAATTATTAATTGCAATAAGTAAACAGTTAGACAAGGAATATTTTCAATAAACTTAAATCAGTATACCTTACAAAATGGAATACAGTGCAATTTCCATTTAATTATTCTCAATACATTTTAATTAAAATAAGAATAATTATAAACAAGTACTAATTTCTACATTTAAATTATTCATAGTAGTTAAATCATTAAAAACCAAAAAAAAAAAATCATTTTGCTCTACAAATAAAATACAATTTTTCATAACATTTTCCATAAGATTGCTATTTAACAATACACCAATAATAAAATGTATATAAATAGAAAAAAAATAGCTACACATTTAACACATTCAAGAGCAATTCTTTTCTTTCTACTCTAAGAGCCATTAATTATAAACTTAAGTAATCAATGGATGACGAATAATATAATACCACAATATCCCTGTTTTTAGACCTATTTCTGGTTTTTGTTTTTATCAGTTAAAAGCATATAAATAAGTACACAAGAAAGATATGTGGTATAGTTGTTTATATTTAATGTACAATTGATTTTATAATATATTTAATTCAGTCCTGCTATCTTTTGAATAAAATATTAGTTTATCAAAGGCTAAGTACTATTTTCAATATAGTCAGTTATCTCCTTTCTGAGCTTTTCCCCTCACTTCCCATTTATTTTACTATTTCAATACTTAAAACCATATCTAAATCTTTAATGAGTCATTCATTTGATGAAAGTTAAAAGATAATTATGGCTTCAATAATTTTAGCAGATTGTCACCTCTCCACCTGTTGTTAATCTTACACCATATTATTTGTCAATGCATTGACATTTATCTGACAAATGCATATTATCCTCAAAATCTTTCCATTCTAGCCAGATACCATTTAGTATAATAACTAATCTTTCTTATTGCATTGCCAAATGTATATTATATAATACTAAATCATCAATGCACTTTACTATTGTTACACAATGCTTTATTTACCACCCACTTTTACAGTTTACAGTTTCGATTGCCCTAGCAATCTTCTTCAGAACTCATCCATGCACTTTACTACAGTAGTAAAGTGAATGGATGATTTAGTATTATATGATACAGATACCATTTAGTAAAAAATGATGGACTTCTAACTAAGTTGAAAAAGACCCAGCCACCTGGAAATTTTTTTTTTATCTATTTATGAGCTAGAAAAATTTTCATGATACATGGCAGATATCTGTACTAACCATTATATCACGAAACATTTCAAATATTAAAAAATAAAATACTATTTCAGTGTGAGTTACAAGTATTCACATAATGGATATGCAAAGATATTACTTTGTAGTCAAGATGCCTAAACATATATATATATATATATTTGAAAATCTGTAAAATATTATTCGCATTCAAATAAACAAATGTAGATATTAAACATTTCTGATCAAGTTTTGTCCTCAAATGATATCATTATTCATTATTTATTCTCATATTATTTAGGATTTAAAAAGATTAATATTCAGCAGATTTAGAAATATATTGTAATGGTAAGAAATGAGGGATGAAATGGGGAGATAGGAAATCATCATCAGTCTAATAAAATAAAAACTATAAACAAATATAAAATGAATATGAGATCATCAGCATAAAAAGAAGCAATATATAATGAGCAAGTGAGTCAGCATTAACTAAATAATATGTAGTCACACTAATGATCAATTATAAACCACAAGGGTACTCATCGATTAGCCACCATACACCACTTGATGTCACTGATTCCATACAAAAGCACAGAAATATGCAATTTATGTGGCCTATTATCCGTTAAGCAGGCCTAGATGGCATTACACACAAATACTACAGCCCACTTTTGCACTTCATGGTACTATGCAAATAGAAAAAACACTTCACAGATCGCTATGGTATAATGTGAGGGGTCTATAGAATTCAAGTGGCCATAACTCTTTTCATGTGCATTCGAAGTAATGATTTTTCACATGACCTGACGTAGTTTTAGATAGTAATAATTGTAAACCTGTGGCCATGCTTCCGTACACATCTTTTTAAGGTGAAATGAATTGCAAAAGTGTAGGTTCCAGCATTATTTTACAGAATTCATGCAAAAAAGGAATTTTGCACAAGAACAGCTACAAGACTACTAAAATGGCTGTGGTTTGTCATTGTTTTTAAAAGCATAAGCTTGGTTTGATCAGACAGTAATTTTAAAATGGAATTCTTATATTTTATTAAATAATGTTGTTTCGTAAATTTTTTAAAAATAGTTTTCAAAATGTCATCGCAGAATGTTTCCAATATATATATGTTTGATCAGAGTAGTGCATGTTTTGGCCGTTCCTTTGGATCGGTCCCCCTCCATGCACATTCTGCGCTACACGCTGACATGTTAAATGTAATTTAGAAACTAATGTTTATCTCAAAAACTAAATGCACTCTTTTTCAAAAAAAAAAAATGTTTTAAAGAAAAATAAATGTAAATCCCTATTAAAAAAACAAACAGGTGAAAGAGTTATATTTATTTGTTTTTGAATAAATAATAACAAAATTGTAAATCAGCCCAGTAACGTTATATCTATTGGTTTTTGACTAGCAACAGTCATCAAGTGGCATGTGGCAGCTAGTCGACTAGAACCAAAATACATTATAAATATGCCAATTATGTGGTCACTACCAGACCTTGGGCATTACTTACAAACAATTATTTGGATGACATACTTAAGTGCTACTCTATCATTCATAATAAAAAATTCTACTATAATACTTATACATGCTGATAAGTATGAATGCTCTGGCCATATGATACCATGAATGTGTAAGCCAACTACATTAAAGGTAATAATTTTGCACCATCCAGAGAACTGTTCAAACATAAACCTCCACACATAAATCAATTAATCATTACTGCTCTAATCTAACCCAGAAGCAAAGATTCCAGGGACTGACTGTGAACAAGAGAAAAACAAACACAATAGCTTACTTTACTTTAAATAATTTTACTAGGATAATTTTAAAATCCCCAAAACCCTTTATTTTGAAATCAAGTCTCACCCTCTACCAATGCATTGAAGAAATAAAGAAATTAACACTAGAATATTTTTTAAAATATTTAATAAATTAACTAATTAATAATTTAAAAAAAAATAAAAATGACATCATAATTCAAACTTATACATTTTACCAAAATATATAATATCATAGAGCATATATGATTAACCAGCTGATTTTTAACCTTTATTTTAATGAAGTCATTTCCTTTTCAAGAATTAATGTTAAAAAATAACTTTTAGCAATCAGAGACAAGAAATTTTAAATTAGCTTAACACATTGAATAATTTTGGATGGAAAATAAAAGAATAAAAAATTTGTTTCAAAAAAAAAAGTTACATTTAATAAATTAAATTACCTAAAAAAAAAAACGAAACCTTTTTTTATATAATTTTAAAGAGAAAAATCAAATAAATAATAAAAAAAATCTTTCATAAGAAAATGTTAAATTAATAAAAATTACTCATTATGGTCAAATATTATTTCTATAAAATTTTTATCTATAACTGTAGGGATAAAATGCACATTAAAAATATCTCTTCCATAATTTTCTTTTTCTTTTCAAGTCCTTCTTTGGTTCTTCTTGAATGTTTCTCTATTCCAGGCTAATGCACACAGTTAATTTATCCATTCATCATACAGTACTTTCAGGTTTCACACAGAATGAATTTTCCAATTTCTTCCATCTATTTATTTCTAAGTCAGGCTATCACATAAAGACAGAGAGAGAGAGAGTCATGCTCTTTGAGAGAAATGAGGTTTGTTTTAGCTAGAAATATTCTCCTTTACATTTTTCTCATGAACTCATTATAATCATGAAGGTAGAAAATGTTTAGCTTTTAGCAAAACTTAATACATATTTGTCTTCATTTAAGAAAACATTTTTAAACAGCTAATCTTCAGCATCAGTTTAATAGCTGAATTGAAAACCACTGCTACTGCTCTCAATAGCTGGACCGAGAGTGATTTCCTCTTTCAAGAGACTGAAGTCTACTGCTTTATCCTCTGTCCTATGGTACTTTTTGGAACAATCCTGTTCCAACCTCCTACATGACCAAATTAAACCCTGACCCATTAGGTCTATTTTTACACACAAAAGCTATTTCCCTCCTTTTTGATTAAAAAATTACAACCATAGTTTTAAAATTCCTCTTTCATTAGTTTTAATAAAAATAAGATAATCTTTTAATTACTCCTGATTTGCTTAATATTGTTTTGAAAAAAGATAAAAAGAAAAGAAAAAAACCAACTCTAATCAATTAAAACAAAAATGTTAAAATCTTATTTTTTGCTTTTCTTGCAAAACTTGATTTATTTATCTCTCTTATCAGTTAAAATTAAAACTGCTAGGTAATTAAAATTACTGAAGAGAGAGAATAAAATAAGTTGTTTATTTGACTTTATACTTTTCTTTCATTTATTACTCATACAACTTATAATCATATTCTTATTTAAAAATCAATGTTTGAAAAGTATCATATCATCACTTCCAAAGTCAAAAATAATTACGTTTTCCCCTTAAATACATAATACAATTTGAGAAACTTGTAATATTGGCATGACTAGAATTGGCTACAATATTAATATGTATATATATTTAGTAGTATGTATTTGTAAAAAAAGAAAAACAGATAGTAAAATAATGCTATCCACAATTGGAGTTTATAATAATAGTTATACTAACAAAGTAGTAAAAATCTATAACTGGGAAAATAAAATGCCAATTTTTAATCTAATAAATAGTTAACAATGTTGACATATAGTAAATAATCACTAAGGTTATACAATAGCTAGTAGATTGTCATAAATATATTGTAACCGGACCACCGTACAACCTCTTTATTACCTTGGTTGTAACAATTTCCTGATGAGTATATTGTAGGAAGGAACCGTCGATTGGCTTTCCCCAATACAGATGTCATCCCTCCCCTATAGCAATATTTCCTGCTCATCAGAGGATGTAGCACCATAGAGACTGGAAACACCTAGAAATTTTTGTTTGGTTTCCCAAACAGCACCACTAGAGTTCTGTCTCACTACAACCTGACTTATCTAGGTCTAGTTATGCCAGATATAGCTCAGGAGGCATGAGATTCTTGTGAACAAGTGCAATGAATGACAAGTGCTGCAACATGAACAACTAGATTGGTTTTATATAACAATAAATTTATTTCAACATTTATTAAGATCATTAGTTCTTCATAGTTAACTTGGACAATAAGCCCATAAAGCTTATCACTAGTTCATTTTTTTATATAGTTCATCTTTAGAATCCATTTTCTGGTATGCACATATTTTCTTGGGTTCCATTGATCAGGTACTCCTTATTGGTGATGTATTTATCTGCGGTGTCCTTTAATTTTTTTAGTTGTGATTCAATATTATTCCTTGATCCAGGTACAGCTGTATTTTACTGACAAGCATATGCAATTCCTTCTCCTATTGATGTGTATTATTTTCTCAGGCACTTCTAATCCTTCCCAGTATAATCGTATTTTGTACATAAAATTTATTATTCCCCCAGCAAAAGACATATTTCAATTATATAATGTTTATATTTCATCCCGATTGATATATATTGCTTATATAATTTATACTAAAGCAGACGTATTTGGTTTACATAATCTTTTACGATTTATTCCATTAAAGACATTTTATTATAAACATATAAGTATTTGGGATTTATTTCGATACAGAGATAACTTGTGTCTAATTATAAGTATTCATGAATTATTCCAATAAAGTTGTATATTGTATACAAACCTGTCAGTATTTATGAGTTATTCCAATGCAAACGTATTTTGCAGATTATTTGTTCTTCATTTTACTTCAGATGTATATGCATATGAAAAGATAATCATTTCTGATTTATTTAAAAAAAAAAGTATTTTGATTATGAACATACAAATATTAATTCTTTATCCACACAGATTTGGTATATAAAATGTATATAGCATTTAGGATTTATCCTAACAAAAACATATTTGCATATAATCATTGATGATTTATTTCAAGAAAAAATATATTTGTTTTTTATTTTAATTCAGATGTATATGCATATAAAAAGATAATCATTTATGATTTATCTTATATTACCTTATTAAAAACGCCTTTTTGATTATAGACATTTAAGTATTTATGATTTATCCCCAATAAAACGTATTTTCATATAAAATTATAATCATTTATGATTTATTTTAAGAAAGACGTTTTTTATTATTATAAACACATATAAGTATTTAATATTTCATAAAATTATTACCTTCATTTTTATCCAGTGTGTTTATCCACTAAGCTGAATGACATTATTTAAGTTTCATTGGTATTCCCCCAGGCAAACTTGGAGTTTCATGGTGGTGGACAGAAAGAAAGCTATTACTGACTTAGCCTGTCAGCTTTATGATTTCCGTATTAATATCTTTCTTTTCAACATCCAACAACTGTAGGGTTCACACTTAGTAAAAAAAAAACTAGATTTCTTAGCTGGGATAAGCAGTATGGCTGTAAATATAATATTCTAAAAGTCACTCTGCACCAAAATCTGATGGCAACTAAACAACTAAGCAATACTTAGATAAAACTCTAGAACTAACTTTTTAACTTTTTTGTGAACTTCAAACTCCATTATTTATACCAATATACATCACATGACCACCACTTTTTATGCTAGCTTGTAACTGTTTTAAAACAGACAAAACTCACTATACATGGTGCCACACACAGCAAGCTAGAGTAATCAATGGATGACAGAAGGCTTGTGCATAAAATCCCCATCTAGTGCCTAATCAAATATCCCCAGACTAGTTTCTGGATTGTGGCCTTCATCAGTGAGGAGCCTTGGATCTGAGAGTACTGCACCTAGATCTTAGGATCTAATGCAACCCTCAAGGAACCACCTTTTATCTCCATTTAACTACAAAACTATGAGTCTTAAATTGAAAACACCTTAATGTTTCCAATCCAAGCTCATTAGCTTGTATAGTCATATGGGTCTGAACTCGGTTCAGTACACATACATTTCGATATCTTTGATTCTTTAATAACCATAGCAACCAAAGATATCAAAATAGGAACAAAGACATCAAAATGTACGGGTACTGAACTGATTTCAGACCCATATGACTATATAAGCTAATGAGCTTGGATTGGAAACATTAGGTGTTTTCAATTTAAGGCTCATAGTTTTGTAGTTAAATGGAGATAAAAGGTGGCTACAAGAGGATTGCATTAGATCCTAAGATCTAGCTGCAGTGCTCTCAGATCCAAGACTCCTCACTGATGAAGGCCACAAGCCAGAAACTAGTCTGGGGTTATTGGATGAGTAGACACTAGGTGGGGATTTTATACACAAGCCTTCTGGTATCTATTGATTACTCCAGCTTGCTGTGTGTGGCCATATATATAGTGAGTTTTGTCTGTTTTAAAACAGAAGCAAGCATAAGAAGTGGTGGTCATGTGATGCTTATTGGCTTAAAACCAATCCTGCCTAATAGGATAGTGGTGGCTATGGTTATTAAAGAACCAAAGACATCAAAATGTATGGGTACTGAACTGATTTCAGACTGATATGACTATATAAGCTAATGAGCTTGGATTGGAAACATTAGGTGTTTTCAATTTAAGGCTCATAGTTTTGTAGTTAAATGGAGATAAAAGGTGGCTTCTAGAGGGTTGCATGAGATCCTAAGATCTAGGTGCAGTGCTGTCAGATCCAAGGCTCCTAACTGATGAAGGCCACAAGCCAGAAAACTAGTCTGGGAATACTGGATGAGTAGGCACTAGATGGAGATATTGTGCACAAGCCTTCTGGCATCCATTGATTACTTTAGCTTGCTGTGTGTGGCAATATGTATAGAGAGTTTTGCCTGTTTTAAAACAGTTACAAGAAAACATAAGAAGTGTTTGTCATGTGATGTTTATTGGCTTAAAACCAATCCTGCCTAATAGAATAGTGGTGGCTATGGTTAGTAAAGAACCAAAGACATCAAAATGTATGGGTACTAAACTGAGTTCAGACACATGACTATATAAGCTAATGAGCTTGGATTGGAAACATTAAGGTGTTTTCAATTTAAGACTCAGTTCTGTAGTTAAATGGAGATAAAAGTTGGCTGCAAGAGGGTTGCATTAGATCCTAAGATCTAGGTGCAATACTCTCAGATCACAGGCTCCTCATTGATGAAGGCCACAAGCCAGAAACTAGTCTGGGGATATTGGATGAGTAGGCACTAGATGGGGATATTATGCACAAGCCTTCTGGCATCCATTGATTACTCTAGCTTGCTGTGTTTGGCAATATGTATAGTGAGTTTTGCCTGTTTTAAAACACTATTTATACCCTGATCTATTCTCTGGATTTAAATCATGACTCCACTGTATCTGATTTGTCACACAGCTTACATTTAAGGGCAAGTTTTTTTCTCTTGTTGATGATTGGATCATTAATTTTAGTGGGACAGATAAGGAATTATGTAGATTAAGCCATGTTTTCCAATTTGATAAGCTTGCCTCAAGCAATTATTATATTTTGTATAAGATCATTTCAAAAATTAAAAATATAATATTCTAATAAATGCCAGCGTTAAATACTTAGAGAAGTATTTATTTTAAAATTATAAAAATCAATAATGAATATTTATCTTTTTTCTCTCAATTATAGAAAATAATGATTTTTTTTATTAATTTAAACATTTTGCCTTTTTTAAAAAAAAAAAATTATAGAAAAGTTGGTTTCTTTCATATATGTCTGTTCTCTTCAATCACTCAATTTAGGTGGAAGGGAAAAATAAATCTTAAAATATATATGTGAAACAGAGTTTCTGTTTCAATATATATATCAAATGATAAAAAAATTAATATTTAATAAGAAATGTATTTACTTAAATTCATTTCTTAAAGTGATATACTGACAGAACAAATAACAATGGTATCATTTTGAATAAAGTAAGATCAAATGTACAATAAAAAAAATTTACAATGCATTCAAAAATGTCTAAATATTTACAATATGATGTCACTTAATTATTACTCATTTTTATAACTAATTTTAATTTTGTCGCTTTAAAAAAATTTCTAAATCTAATTTTTATTTAATTAAAAAAATTACAAAGACTGTAAATTAATACACTATACAGGCTTAAACCTGCATATATATATGTAATGTATGTGGGATTCGAACTCAGACTTTTGCATGACTCATATTGCTGACACACTTGATCACATACATGTTGAAAGAGATAATTACCAATATATGCATTTCATGCTAACCCAGCAATTATCAGTTGGTCCAAATTACTATCTCCACACATATATACAATCAGTGGTCAGCTTTATATTAAGATAGTCAATCTTCATACTTTAATGGACAGGTTTCAAACTACTCCAACCCACAACTCTTCAGCCTTCCAATTATAAATCAGTGAGTGAAATAAATGTTGTATTATTTCATTTAGAATAGAATGTAATACTTGTTAATATCATAAAGCCCTACATGGTTTAATGCAGTGATACAGTATCAGACTCTGGTCCTCAGATTATAGTTCTGGTATTTCAAGCAGTAAAATTTCTTATAAACTTCCAAGCAATAAAACTTTATGACCACTACTGTTAAATAAATAATTAAAAATCATTTGTTTATAGTATAGCTATTTTAAAGCAACCTAAGGTTATGTGTATAAACTTTTGGTTTTAGGAATCATTTTGTTTTTGTATATATATATAAAAGTATTTAAATATATATTGTAATATATTCGGAAGTAAATCAATCTTCACACATGCATTGTTTTAATATAAATTTACATGCACTCACCTGTAAGCAAAGATTTTAAAGAACAAGTGAATTCACTCATCTTTCAAGCTATGTCCATTATATACCTGAATTTTTAATAATACATTATAATAGACTCAAAGTCCTAAATAATGTATGGTAAGCAAAGGTTGGCTTATATATAGATAAGCTTGAAGGACAAGTGAATTCACTTGTTCTTTGAAATCTTTGCTTACAGGTGAGTGCATGTAAATTTACATCAAAACAGTGCATGTATGAAAATTGATTTACTTCCAAATGTTTTACAATACTGTCTTATATAAAAAATAATTATCAATATATTGAAGCAGATGACCTGATGCTCAGATAGTGCTTCACAGCCCACTTACAGTCTCCTACGACCAAATCCTGTTTAAACCCATCGTTATGCACGTATACATATTTACTAACATATATTTTCCTTTGCTTAAACATAACTGACATAGATATTTATATATCTTAACATGAAATAATTTAATAAATAAATATTTAATATTATTTTAACGTGTATGCGTGCGTAATTGATATATATATATATATTTTTAGTGTGGAGAGACTGATAATAAATTGTATTAATAATTATATTATTCGGGTATTTTAAAAAGTTATATATGAAATTTATTATTTTTTATATTTAATTTAGCAGTCAGAAAATGATGCAATTCTTTTAAAAAGTTTCTCGAAAACAATTACCTGGAAAAGCCCATTAGTTAAAAGTAAAAGATTACAATTTGTAATAGTAAAATAAATCCATTAGTGGAAATTTTATCCATGCCAACTTGTTTTAAAATCATAAGACTTATTTTAAAACAATTGTTCGAGAAACTTGTAACAGAATTGCATTGTTTCAAAAAGATTTACAAAACAAGAGATCCAGTCAGCAGATTTTAGCTTTGCTACAGTGCACAAATTGCCTCAGGTCCAGCAGTTAATTGCTATGCTACATCACCAAAAAAGGAGTATAAATACTGCTGGATTTGAATCCAAAAAGGGAGGAGACAACCAAAAATTAACGATGGTCAACATAATCCACACTAGTTTGAATCTTCATCCAAGGTGCCGTGAGTAGGGGAAACTTCACCTTCCCCTCTGTTCCAACATGCTCGTTCCTGTAAGAAAAGCTCCGGATCCTGTGCCTATGAACTTTCAAAGGTCTATTAATTAAATCATTAAAAATGCTACCTGAGATGCTTTATTCCAAAACTAGATCTAGTGTATTAACACTGATGAACACTTCAAACATTAAGGACTGCTACTATTTACGAAAGGTAAAAGAACTTTAGCCGCTCTATGATTATATTAAATTCCACCTTCTATAACAATACTCCTGATGCTCTAATCTTAATATCTTATGTAAATGTTTATATTTCATGTAATTTTATTTAGCATAACTCTATATAACTTAATCTATTCTATCATTGAGCCTCTATTCAAAATATTTTCTTTTTATTATTTCCATGCGACAATCATATTTTATTTTGTTATTATATTAGATATATTTGTCTTTTAAAATGCCAGTAATATTTCAAACTTGCTAGCATGTAATTCCTTTCTAGTTTTCCTACCCATCACTTACAGGGTAATTACGAACATATTTTATTAAAAACAAGTCCTATTCAACTTAAGCAAATGCTTGCGAGTTTGGAAAAACAAAATAATTATCCTATAAATTGTTGTAGGAAAACAGATCAACATCTGTTTTTCTAAAAATGTCTTTTATCTTTTTAAAATGCGCTAATCCCAACGGTAAATGTATCTTATATATGTAAAATCTAATTAAAATCTAATTATTTCCACCATCCCATTTGTTTCCATATGAACATATTTATTTCTAAAGATAGCATTCTTCTAACTGAAATCTGTATTTATTAAACAGTGTGGGAAGTTATAATAATTTAAAGTAAAGGGAAGGGGGAATCTTTATGTCTTAAAATTTATATAATTTAATTAATTTAAATCACTCATGCCTGTTTAGTGATTAGATCATACCATTATGCAGGATATTCTATAATTTATGGGCATTAAATAATTAAAATAGTCTTTAAAGCTATATATTTCATTATCCCAAGTGTTGCGTGCATATAGGCACATTCGTTCCTATAATATATATTCATGTTTCTCTTTCCCATGGAGGTATCGCAAAGTCGAACCCCATCATCGTTCTCAAAGTCCAAGAACCATGCTTAAACCCTCCTGGAGACTTATTTGGTCACAAATGCGTGCTTTATATGGGGATCGCTCTGGAAAAGCCAGCCCAATAATTGCATCGCTGACCGCTCTTCATCCATGAACCGATTCTGCTAATGTCACAGACATATTGGTATATTTCGCAAAAATGAATTCCATGAAGCACATGTTCGGATCTGTGACTGGATCACATCAAATATGCATCATGCACATAACGCCTTTCTGTTGTATTTCTAATAAACCCATGAACATCCATAAGCCGTAATGTTGTGATTTTTGCTAAACAGATATCTATGTCCACTATTTAAAATGCGCATCATTGCGACGACCTTATTATTATTAATATATATATTCGTTAGCTATCCCACACATGTCGGTCATTTTATAAACCAAATTAATAGTTATATTTTTGTACACATGTAATGTTTCATTATCAAATTATGATTATCTTTCAAGTCGGTTAAATGCTATTTTGTTCTTTCTGGGGGTATAGTGGCACTTCAATATTATATTTCTTGATAGCGCTAAATCTGATATTCATCGTTATAGTACATATTTTGGCATAGAAGCAACTATAAATAAAGTCATCTATTAAACTTAATTCGTAATGTATCAACCAAATGTAATATTATTTCTCTATGACCCACTGTTATGTAATCTTAATGAGGCCAATGATCAATCAATGATGACATGTGTTTACGTATGTTTTGTTAAAATAATAAACCTTAAACATATATATTATAACATTTCTGAATCATTGTATTTTCTTTTATTTAAGTTAATATTTTTATTAATAAGTTATGTTCATAATGACTAGATGATCTCCACTAATATATAATTAATATGATAGATTACGATCTTTAATTATTTCTAAATTGTGTTTCATGCTAAATATCCCACCATTAAACTTAAATTAGAGTCTTTTTGGGTCTCCGATATGCGATGCCAGTGGTGAGAGATGAAATTAGATCAATATCATCGGGATTGTTGCTCATAAATTGGTAGATCTGGGAAATAGACAAATAGGGCAGAATTCATGAATGTTCCTGACTTGTGTATCTTGCATAAGATTGGATTCGAGGTACTTTTGCCTAGATGCTTTTAACGGTCAATGAAAGGGAGCCTTAAACGTATCCGCCATACATGGGCACCATCTAGGCATTTGAACCTAGAAAAATTTATATAGTAGCCAGATACGTAAGTTAAGATTCAAAAAATTTTCTTATATATATTATTCTGACCGTTTGCCCAAGGTCACTAGCTCATAGAGTAGCAGAGATTTTAAACATTTATAAGTTTCAATAGATTTCTATTCTCAAAATATATATTAAATATTTAGAACAATAAAATAAAAGAAGCCACTGCCAGTAATTAACACACAAATAGATTTTTATTAACACACATTTAAAATTGAGGAATAAATTTATTTTTAGATTTTAACATTAATATTTTTTTTAAAATTTAAATTACTATTTTACATAGATCGCACAGATGGATATTTAAATTATATTTTACTTTAGCATGTCAAGCATAGATAGTCTACATAGATTTTTTTTCACTTAAAAACTTATCAAAACATTCATTCAATCTCAGACTAAAAGTTCGTAGTCAACCCAATGCCTGCTTCCAGATATATAGTTGCAATCGATGCAATATGAAGATGCTAGCATAAAACCACGCAGACAGGAATGTGCATCTGACAGCGTGATATTATTTGAAGGAAATGATCCGTGTCTAGAACAGAAAAGTACATCTGTCAGACTAAGGAATCATGTATATATATATTTTTTAAAGAGTGCTACTTATGGGGGGAGAGTGGTCTTTCTGCCGACTTATAAATCCCTGTCCATAGAGCTAGAAGGGGTTAATGGTGCAGGAAATACATCTGTAACCATTGCAACGGTATGACTGCCTCTTTGGGGTCATGCATTCAGGTGGGCACGTTGCCATGTATGCTAAACACGCTTCACATTACATTAATATAAATGTCTATATCTCTCCACTAGCACTGACACAACCATGAAACAAATAGCCTGAAATTAAAATCCCTTAAATTAAACATAAACGAATTTAAACATAGTTATTAATCTTTATCCATGCAGCTATCTACACCCAACTTTAAATTTAATACATTTTAGTTAAAACATAATACACACACACAAAAAAAAAATGAAATGGAAATGATTGCTTAAACATCTACATAAAAAAATATCAATAATTGAATTTGCATTCTTTAAGTCAGATAAGAGTTCTTATTTTCAGTTATTAATTACTTGCAATTTTAGGAAAGTTCTTATTAGATAGACACAATAGTTCATACTTTACGGATTTAATAGATTGAGAAGTCCATCTTCGTGATCACTTTCGTAGATTTTGTCCTTCTTTGAAATGAAACTGCGACTTGCCATGCATTTGGTCAGGAACTGTCATCCAGAGGCCTCAGCTGGTTTGTCCGGAAAATTAAATTTATTGCAGACTTCCACATCATGAAAATCTGCAATACAGCTCTAAGATAACAATTATAATAATAATCCGGCTTTTATATTTTTATAAGTCTCTTAACATCCAATCTTTGGATTCAAACGGCAAGACGTCATTAATCCTCTGTGTTTCAGTTATGGTCCGTGCTGTCATTTCTGGTGTTTGCATTGGTCCTTTAATTTCTTTGTACTCTTATCTGACCCTTTAATTTATTTTAAATGCCTCAAGGGCCAGTTTGTTTTTGAACAATCATTTAATTAATAAGACAATCATTTCCATTTTCTAAGATTATAGAAATCAACATTATTTCTATTTTCAAAAATATCAAATCTTTATATCTTTACTTTGTTACAAAAAAATTACTTTCAAATATTTTTATTTTTTTAAAAATAGTTTTTAAAGTTGTCCATCATGCGATCTATATATATACGTTAAACAGTTTTTAAATTTCAGTTTTTAAGTTTTTTTTCTTTTTAATAAATCAATTTTTATTTACGATCTTTTTATTTTCATTTTAAAATAATGTAACGGCATATATTCCGTTACATATAGATCTTGTTATGTGAACATACAAAACCGACCAGTACAATATAAAGTATATATTATAAATATTAAAAAGGATCTTTTTTGAAATTTTCCGTAAAAGCCCAAAAATTCTAGCAAGGCCATTGAATAATGATATATTGATGTGATTGTTGTGAATAAATGTTAATGAAATATATGAATATATAAAGTAAATTATATAATGTCCTGCTTCATCTTTCATTTCTTACAGTTCCAATAGTTTGTAATATGGTTGATATTCTAGCTAAAGATTTTGTGAATATTCCTGATCTCTATCCAGTGGTGCTTATCCCCTTTCTTAAGAAGAAATTAACTCATCCGTTATCTAATGTCCATCCTATTTCTATGACACTTCTTTTAATAAAGTCTATTGAATCTATTGTTAAAGATCATATACAGAATAACATTTATCAAAATTTCAATTTGCAAAGAAGGGTCATTCAACAACTGAAGCTGTTCAGCTTTTCCTTCTTATTGAGTATATTAGACATCATAATAAATCGAAACCTGTGGTCATTCAGCTGGACTTCACATCAGCCTTTGATTGTGTTCTGCCTTCTGTTTTGTTTCAGACTCTTCAGGATTATCAGGTTCCTACTCCATATGTCTGTATTATAGCCAATCTTCTACTTAACAGGTCCATATTTATTTTATCGGATGGTAAACTTGCAGATGGTTTTCGTCTACATCTCTCAGTGCCACAAGGATCTCCTTTTGCCACATTGTTTTATTACATATTTAAATCCATTACTTTTACAAATAGAATCTAAATTGCCTCGTATCTATGTTCCTGCTCTTAAACAGACTACTCATATTTCTTATGTTGATAACATCTCTATCTTTCTTCCAAATAAATCTTTTCTTCTGGCTTTGTTGCAAATATTGGACTCATTTTCTAATACTTTTATTTTAGTATTAATGTTACAAAATCTGCAATGTGGAAAATTAAATCTGGTTTGTCAATTATTTCAACTTTCACAGCCAAGCCTGTCTTTCCTTGGCTTTCCAATAGTTTTATCTCATTCAGTAATAACAAGGCAGATTCAAAATATTATTTTTGATAAAACAAAAGGGATAGTTGCATTGCTTGCCAATATAAACATTTCACTTATTGGCAAGGTTACACTCTTGAACTCTTTGGTCTATTCAAGGCTTAGTTATTATTTACCAATTATTAGGCCAACGAAGCATTTTGAGAAGGCTATAAATTCGCTTTGTTCAAAATTATTTTGGAAAACCAAGGTGGTAGCCATCAGTATTGCTAAAATTCTAATGCCAAGGCTTTTAAATGGTCTAGGTTTGCACTCAGTCTCAACTCTATATCTCCAGAGATCTATATCTTTTCTTCGTGTAACTTGTCAAAAGCTTGCTCAGTTATCTCTTCCTTGGTTATTGATCCTACAGATATGCTACCTCCATTTTCAAGGTATTGGATTGCTGATTTATGGAAGTCGGTTATTAAGTCGATACTCTCAGCTCAAGTTGTGCTTGATAGGAAATTGACATTCTGGTATGTTTATAAATTAAAATTTCCACATTAAACTCCTCTTTTGACTTCATTAGGTGTTTCAAGTGAAGCTCTCTTGAGTAAAATGAAACTTGTTTTCATTGAAGCAAGACTTGTTAGTTTTGTACTTAAACTGAATTTAAATGCTCTCCCAACAAGTTTTTTTAATGAACAGCAGAGGTTTCATAAGGATTTCGTCTGTGTCAGTTGTGTTGATTGTAAGATGAGACAATACACCATATTTTCTATATTTGTCCTGCTCTTAAGTCAATTAGGGACTTTGTTGTTGCGAATGTCTCTCTGGATCTTAGGGATGCTCTTTCTGTTTGAAATACTCTCAAGAAGGGATCTTTTATGGCAACAAGATTATCTATCTTTATTAATTTTCTTTATGGTTGATGCATTTCAGGCTCATCTTTGGTCATTCTCAGGACTCAGCGCTGTCTTTATCAAACTCCTTGACCAAGTCAAGCAGCGAGGCTCTCTGCTTTCGCCTGTGAGTCTACATGATGATACTTGGGTGAAAGTTTCATTTTCCTCATAGTCTTATTAAGATATCTTTTTCTCTGCACCAAATTTTTTTTTTTCCTTTTGGCTATAACAAATTTCATTCTGAATGCTATGTAATTTTTTTATAAAGTTTAACTGTATATTATTATGTTACTATGTTTAATAAATTTATTTTAAAACAAATATGATTTTTTTTCTTTTCTACACTACAGGCTTTTTTCATACCTGCACTTATATATGTAATACATAGGGGTTTGAACTCAGTCGTTCATATGACCCTCAACCACCCAGCTGATTAACTTGATCACAGACATGTCGAAAAGATAAATAATTACCAATATACATATTTCATGCTGAACCAGTACTCGTCAGTTGGTCCAGATTATTATCTCCATACATCAAAGCTCAACTTATATTAAGATAGCCAATCTTCATACTTTAATGGACAGGTTTCAAACCACTCCATCCCACAACTCTTCAGCTGTCCATTTCATTGAAAATCTGATGATGAAATGCTCAAAGCCCACATTAGTGCCAACCTTCTCATCCTACCCATGTTGACCACAAGTCACTCTGACCCCTCATGTACAGGACATAATCCATTTACATACAAATATGAAGAAAGGAAAGACCTATGTATTTCAATAAATGTAACCTAATAATGAGTAATACTTAACTTAAAATGAAAAAAAAAAAAACACTTATTGAATTTAAATGCTTTTCAAGAGCCATTATCATGTTTTTTTTTAAAATTGCTATTGCTTTTTATCTTATGTTTATAACTTTACATTTTTGGAAATTTATAAAAGAATAAGAAAAATGCGTTTTGCATATTAGTGAAAATTTAAAATGCATGATTGTTTTAGCAATCACTAATTGGCCCAAGCACACAATACATATAATGTCTTTTATTTATAGTTTAGGGACATAAAAATATTACAAAGTATATATATAGTGAATATTTTAAAATAAAATGTAAAAGTAAACAACGGGCTTAGCATGTGTAAGAGTTAAACATTTCCTCTAGTGGGTGAAAACTCATTATACTATAATCCTATCTTTTTTGAATGGTTTTAATAGTCAATAGTGTCTAAACTGCAATAAATTATGAAAGCACTATCATAGGACTATAACCAATTATATGCAATCATATATCACTGCTTCTTGCATTGAGAAAATATCAAGAACATAAATTTAACTTTAATACAATTTTGATTCATTCGTTTCAAAAGCAAGCAATACCCTAAACAACACATGATCACCATTTCTTATGCTTGCTCATAACTGTTATTATAGCAGGCAAAACTCTCCATACAGTAGTGCCACTCAGCATATGCCAGAGCAATCAATGGATGCCAGAAGGCTTGTGCATAAAATCCCTATCTAGTGCCTATTCATCCAATATTCCCAGACTAGTTTCTAGCTTGTGGCTTTCATCAATGAGGAGCCTTGGATCGGAGAGCACTGCACATGCACAAGTCTTCTGGCATCCATTGATTACTCTGGCTTGCACTGAGTGACCCTACTGTATGGAGATTGCATGTTTTAAACAATACAGTACACTGAAAAGAAAAAAGAAAATATAAGGACAAATATTAATGTAAGGTTATCTATTTATAATAGAGTTAAGATAAACCCTGCAATATCATTCATTTTAGAGCATGATGAAATATTTAATAACATTTTTGACCTAAAAAGATAGAGGTGGTTTGCAGCATATAAAATAACAGATGTAAGAAAATAAAAAAAATATGGATTCATTAATAGGATATTCAATAATGAACTGGAAAATTTAATACTGCTCAGTTTACTGAATTTTAGAGCATGTGCAATTAAATATAAAAGTTCCTATTTCATTTTTTACTTTGAGTATAACGTTTACCTTTTAAAGGATTCTCAGTATTGAAAATGCAGTAGGTTTATATTTAATGTTTATGATATTTTCTCCATGAAAGGAGTGATATAATTGCATGTAGGTGATTAATTATCTAAACTTAGGGTAGATTTTATTATTTCAATATCTAATAAATCTCCTTTCTTCCCCAAGGTTTATATTTTTTGAAAATGGTAAAATGTTAAATTTATTTTTTTACTGAATAGAATTCATGAAAAGATTAATTTATTTTTAGAGTATAATAAGAAAAAAAAATGCACTCCAAAGAATTCAAATCTGTATAAACCATCTGATTTCATGTTAAACTTTTTAACAGTTGGGTAATAAATAATTGCTACAGTTTACTTATTGATATTAATTACATTCATTATTTATTGTACATTAAATTTTTTTTTAAACGTTGTTGTGTTTGGTCTGGATTACAACCCAACCTACAGAAAACAATACTCCACCACTATTCTACTGTGGACTCTTGGATCTGAGTCTTAATTTATCACTTCCAACTATACCTGATAGCTTGCCTCATGGGTAGACATAACGACTCTTTGGCTGTACCAGACAGCTTGTCTCGAGTCAGCAGTAGTCTTAGCAGAGTCCAGTCATTATGTGGACAAATAGTATTTGCTATCATAAGAATGCTTACTGCTATTTAGGTAAGCAGGGTTTCTCCTGGAGAACATGTGTCATCTTTGTAGGTTAGACAGACATTCTCTTTCCTCAAAAAGGCTGACCATTTATAGCCAGATCACTGATCGGATTCTGCAATCATCATTGATTATTGGCCTGTACTAATCATTGGCTATGTGTTTAGCTGTACATCAGCCTATTGACCAGCAGAAAACAATGCTCAAACCGATCAGATAAAGAAGGAATCTGGAAAAGTCCACTTCTGAGAGAAAGAACTATAACAAACATACTAATTATAAATTTATTTATAAAAAATTTGTGCATTATGAAACGAAAAAATTACTGATTTTGTATATAAGATTGCAAATATAAATTATCAAATAAAATTTTAAAACTTGATATTTCCATTAGTGATTGCATAATAAAATCACTTTTATAATTTTCTGTTATCCTCCTAATTTTGTTTTTATTTATAGAAATGTTTATGCTCATTGGCACTGGGAGATAATATATATTCTGTACTATCTTGCAACACACTCAATGTTTCAGAACACCTATGTGAGTATTTATGAGTTCAAGTTTGTCCACACTGATTAATGTTTGCATTAATATATATAGTAGGTGTATCCAAAAATAATCGGAATTTTGTAACAAAAAATTTATTTATTTTTAAGTGTTATAAATTTAATCACTTTCAAATTACTGTCAATTTGATGCAATACACTGGTCTAAACATGCTTTTCATTTTTCAAAGTAGACCAGAAATACTTGCAAAATGATCACTTTTTCTCATCATTTTGAGAGATTAAAAAAAAATCACACGAAATGAGATGAAGCAAAAACGACTAATAGATAAGCTGGATTATGCCAAATTTAATTAAAATGTTTCATACTCAAGGCTTTGAGAGATGATACTTTGTTGGGGTGAAGCTTGCACTGTTTTCTTTGCTACAAAATGAGATGTTTACATTTTACTGCTACATGCAAATGTGTCAGAACATGCAGATAAATTTCCTGACCATTATGAAATAAATCTGAGAGAAAAATGCCATTCAGGTAAAAAAAAATTAGCATTGTTTTGACTTCAGACTTTACTTGCCAGGCTTTTTAGGGATGTGATTACAACTATTTTCCTTAATGTTTTCTGTAAATGAAAACAGAATATCACATTATTTGTCCTTTTTAGTCATTATATAAAAAAAATTGACAAATATGCAAAACACACTTTACAAAAAAATTTGCTACATGGCCCCAAGATTTCACATGGCAATAGCATTTGGAACTTTGATGCAGAAGGAGAACTGCAATAAGTATGTAACAGCAGAAATATATACTGCAACAGGTGAGCAAACCAGAGAACGATTGCGGTTATTTTTGGGTTCCCCTCATATATATTTATAGCTTAAAATTTAAGTATTAAATTTAAATGTGATATTTATTTAGATATTATAAAAATGTCCTGCATGAATTAGTGCAATGATAAAGTATGAACTTTGAAGCTCGTGGTTCATAAAATGCATCCCAGCTCTTTCGGTGCTTGAACATATTGCAATACTCCATTCCTTTGATGTTTTTTTATTATTATTTAAAAATAAATAGCATAATTGTAATGTATGCTTAAGTAACTCTTAGTATCTAATGGAATTCATTTTAATACATTGAAAATTAAATGCTCCATTTCAAAATATGCACTTTCATAATAAGAGTAAATCCACTGCATCTGCTGTATCAATATCCACTACTTCAACTATTAATTTATATAATAAAAAAACAGTAAAGAAATAAAAATATTAAAATTTGTAAATTAATTAGAAAAACTTAAATTTTACATGTACATATATATTAATTTTTGGTAGGCAGCTACCATTTTCTTATCTGGCATTATTTTCTTATTATCTTAGGCAAATCTCAAATTTTCAATGAATCATTTGAATTCATTGTTCTTCATTATTTAACACAGTAGTAGAGTGATGGATTTCTAAGTTCAAAGTCTGCTAAATGTGTGTGTATGTGCATGTATATAAAAAATATGTTTAACCAGTAATAAAAGTAAATGTAAAACTAACGGATTGCTAATTGTGTATTGTAAATAATTAAATTATATATTAGCGCTAAACTATAAAGTAATTTATCAAGAAGGATTAGATAATATAAACAAAGCCATTGCTTAGAATAGACAATGTTAAAGGCATGACGTTATTTAATCAGGGATCCTATAAGAACTAAAGAGATGACCACCATGTGGACAGTGGATGGCCAATGAAGGGAGGCTACTCCAAAATCAAGGCGTGACAAGTAATGAATCTAATATTGAACTGAGAGAGGACACTTGCTAAGTGAAGCACTTGAAAGGTAGATGTGCCATTTCCTCGGGTGCTCCAGTCAGCTCCTTTGCTTCACCTAGCCTTGTGGAGAGGTTTACCTCCAGACGTGCCAAAGTAAACCTAGGGAACAATAACAGGTCGTACCGATCTCTTTATTATTTTACTCTGCCTTCGGGCCCCTTATTTATATATAATAATATTAACGTGTATATTATTCATACTTTGTATATATTAATAGTGATTAACTCATATATAATCCTTTAAATAAATCTTTGTTATTTAAACCTACTTGCCGGGCTGCCTCATTAATTATTTTATATTGTGTTATTGATAGTTGCAATCCGGCGAGCAATAGAGTGAATTGGCGCAGTTACAGTTGATTACGAACCTCAATGGTGTAATTCTCAGTAATAACAATCAACGCACTGACAGCTGAATATGTTGGTGTCTAATTATTTGATTTCGTGAGGAGATAAAACTATTAAGAAAAATATTTTTATATTTTGTTAAATTGACTAAGTACCATAATGCAGCCAGAAATATCCAAATTTGATGTCAGAGAGGCAAGTGAGTGGCCCCTGTACGTCCAACAAATTGAAAAACTGTTAATTATTAACAGAGTAAAAGACGATAAAAGCAAAACAGCGACCTTATTGTGTTTCGCTGGAGGAGTAATCCAGATCGCAAATAGACTCTGTGAACCTAAAACCCTAGAAGAATTAACATTTGAACAGGTCAAAAATCGTTTGACCAACTATTTTAATCCTCATGAGTCTAGACACATTGCCAGACTCCACTTTAGAAATCACCACCAAGGCAAAAACGAGCGGACACAAGATTATGATACTGCCCTGCGGGAACTCGCAAAAAACTGCATCTATGATTCATACCTGGAGGAAGCCCTCCTCGAACAATTTTATGTGGAATGAGCAGTGATAGTCTGAGACAGCAGTTATTGGCAGAAACGGATATTAACTATAAGTAGCTATCAAACATGGTATAGCTCACAAACTCGTGTTGCAGCAATCGAAGGAATTTGCGGGCATGAAAATAGCGGACGATCCTTATGAAGTCCACAAAGTAGACAAACCAGATACAAGGGTGTGTGATCAAAGTGGAACAACAGACATTAAGAAGAGTCAAATTAAGTGTTTTTGCTGTGGAAAACTAGGTCACATGGCAACTGACTGTTTTTATAAAGACCAACGCTGTAAACACTGCAATAAATTCGGCCACTGGGAAAAAATGTGCAGAAATAAAAAATTCGATAATTATACAAAGAATAACAGTCAAGAGAGCATTACAAGAAAACATAAACAAGAGGAATTTTTGGCAATTAATAATGTGTCTTCGGACCAATCACAGAAAGGGGTGTCGTTACTTTCCATTAAAGATTGGAAAATCATTGTGGTAGATATGAGACAGCCACCTAGACTGATGCATACGAATCTAGAGGCTCGAGACATCAATGGTAACACTATAAAAATTAAAGGAATAATTCAGGCTCCAATTACTTCAAACAATGCGAAAAGAATAATTACATTGCCGTTATATATAGTACACGCCCCTATAAATCCTCTTATTGGCCGTGATTGGTTTCAGCAACTGGGAATAAAAATTGCTTGGGTCAAAAATATTGACATTGAAAAAAACATCAGACAGCGTTTTCCTAAACTTTTTGATGGAGAACTGGGAATGATAAAAACAAAACCAGTTTCATTAGAATTATCGCCCGAAGCAGTGCCTATAATTTGTAGACCGCGAAAGATTCCGTATGCTCAGAAAGAAAAATAGTGGAGGAAATAAAGCAATTGGTTAAAGATGGCATGCTTGAAGCAACAGAAGAAGCCGAGTGGGCTACCCCACTGGTTGTAATAACCAAGCCAAATGGACAAATACGTTTGTGCGGCGATTACCGTGTATCAGTCAATAAAGCACTAAACAAACACGCATACCCCGTTCCTAACTCAAGAGAAATCATAGCGTCGCTCCAAAAGTCTAAATATTTTTCAAAATTAGACCTCAACTCGGCCTTCCACCAAATCCTGGTGACCAACAAAGCTGTGAACATTCTAACACTTACTACACACATAGGTTTATTTAGATGCAAACGTCTACCATTCGGAATAGCTTCAGCACCAAGTATATTTCAAGCAAAAGTGGAGACTCTTTTAAATGGACTCGAAGGCATCACCCCCTACTTTGACGATATATTGGTACTGCTAATTCAGAAAATAAATTGAGCACTCGTATCTCAAAAGTTTTCCAAAGACTGGAGGAATTTGGAGCAAAATTAAATGCGAAAAAATGTATTTGGAAGGCTACTGAAATAAAATTCCTGGGTCACATAGTGTCAAACTCAGGAATAAGCCCCTCCCCTGAAAAAGTCAAAGCAGTATCTGATGCCAGAAGACCGAATAACGTAAAAGAATTACAGGCCTTTTTGGGCTTGAACTATTTTGAAAACTTCCTGAATGGCAAAGCACACACAGTGACGCCGCTGTACGAATTATTAAAAAAAAAACAGAAATGGAATTGGGAAGCAGCACAAGAGCAAGCATTTCTCCACACCAAAGCCCTTCTCACAACAAATAAACTACTGGTCCATTATGACAGCGAGTGTGAGGTAACCGTAACAACTGATGCATCAGAAAATGGTGTGGGGGCAGTGATATGCCATCCATCCCATTCTGGAGAACATCCTATAGCATATGTGTCACGCACCTTGTCCAAGGCGAAAAAGAACTACAGCCAGCTAGACAAGGAAGCCCTCACCATAGTGTTCGGAATTTGTAAATTCCACCAATATCTATATGGATGTCCTTTCCAATTAATAACCGACCATAAGTCACTCTTGGGAATTCTAGGCATGAAACAGATGCCTGAACATTTAAGCCCTCGTATGTTGAGATGGCTTAACATACTCACAGGTTACAATTATAACCTCGAATACAAAAAAGGCACGAAAATCGGTCATGCCGACGCGTTATCGCGAATGCCAGATCAGCTCGAGAAAGAAGTAAACGAAGTAGAAATTAACTATATCGACGCACTAAACAGCCAGACACTTAACAGCGCAAAGGTAGCCGCATGGACCAGAGAAGATGCTGGCTACAGATGGATCATGGAAAAAATCAGCAAAGGTTGGCCAAAACAAAGACCATCTTTCTTGCATATAGAGCTATGGAAAGCTCGGGAACAACTGTCCATTTGCAAAGACTGTATACTCAGAGGCGACCAAGTACTAATCCCTGTAAGCGGCAGGTCACAATCTTAATTTATTGCACGAAGGTCATCCAGGCATTGTAAGAGCGAAAGCGTTAGCTCGTAGTTATGTCTGGTGGCCGAAAATTAACAGTGACATAGAACAATGCATAAAAAACTGCACAAACTGGCAGCCATGTGCAAATGCACCCTCAGCCAAATTCGAGTCCTGGCAAGAAGCAGACAAGCCATGGCAGAGAATTCATATAGATCACTGCGGTCCTATTCAAGGACAATTATTTCTAGTAGCAGTGGATGCCTATTCAGGATGGGCCGAATATAAAATAGTTAAAAACATAGGTTTGGATGAAGCCAGCGACAAACTGTTGGAAATGTTCGCACACCACGGTCTCCCAGAAACCCTAGTATCCGACAACGGCACAGGTTTTACATCAGAAAAGTTCGCTTACTCGATGCACGAATGGGGAATTAACCACATATTTACTCCACCTTACCACCCCCAATCAAATGGACTGGCTGAAAAAACTGTACAGAATTTAAAATCCGCCATCAATAAAATGGGAAAACAAAGTCTGCATGAAGCAGTTTTTAATGCGCTTCTTTAACAATACTCTATGCCTACAGCTAAGTCGGGTAAATCACCCACAGAGAAATATCTAGGTCGTAGACTGCGAACAAAGCTTGACAAAATTATACCAACGAAGGACACCCAAGTACCTTCAAGCAGAAACTATAAATTCTCACCACAAGACCGCGTATGGGTTAGAAATAATCAGGATAGATTCTGGATTAAAGCGGAAATTGTGCGACATTTAAGTAAGCAAGTAGTTGCTGTACGAGTAGAGAATGGAAGAAAGTTATGCAAACACATAAATCAATTGCGTAAAGACGAAAGTATACAACAAACGGCGCAGCCATTTCCAAGAAAAGATGAAGCTCCAGACGCGGAATTGGACATCCCTCAACGTTCTAAGAGGGAAAGTAAAATTCCCTCCCACCTCAGTGATTACGTGCTAAGTTCAGAAAAAAAAATCAACAAACTAAAATGCTATCTCTGAACTTGGGGGAGGTATGCTAAATGTGTGTGTATGTGCATGTATATAAAAAATATGTTTAACCAGTAATAAAAGTAAATGTAAAACTAACGGATCGCTAATTGTGTATTGTAAATAATTAAATGATATATTAGCGCTAAACTATAAAGTAATTTATCAAGAAGGATTAGATAATGTAAACAAAGCCATTGCTTAGAATAGACAATGTTAAAGGTGTGACATTAACTAATCAGGGATCCTATAAGAACTAAAGAGATGACCACCACGTGGACAGCGGATCGCCAATGAAGGGAGGCTACTCCAAAATCAAGGCATGACAAGTAATGGATCTAATATTGAACTGAGAGAGGACACTTGCTAAGTGAAGCACTTGAAAGGTAGATGTGCCATTTCCTCAGGTGCTCCAGTCAGCTCCTTTGCTTCACCTAGCCTTGCAGAGAGGTTTACCTCCAGACGTGCCAAAGTAAACCTAGGGAACAATAACAGGTCGTACCAATCTCTTTATTATTTTACTCTGCCTTCGGGCCCCTTATTTATATATAATAATATTAGCGTGTGTATATTGTTCATACTTTGTATATATTAATAGTGATTAACTCATATATAATCCTTTAAATAAATCTTCGTTATTTAAACCTATTTTCCAGGCTGCCTCATTAATTATTTTATATTGTGTTATTGATAGTTGCAATCCGGCAAGCAATAGAGTGCCGCTGGACACTGAAAAGTCCATAAATTATGACTCCAGCTCAGTCAATTCCAATACTCAAGCGTCTTATAAATTCCTGAAGAATAAACCATTCAATTTTTTTATTAAAACAGGCAAAACTCTCCATACAGTAGTGCCACTCAATGGAAGCCAGAGTAATCAATGGATGCCAGAAGACTTGCACATAAAATCCCTATCTAGTGCATACTCATCCAATATCTCCAGACTAGTTTCTAACTTGTGGCTTCGTCAATGAGAAGCTTTGGATCTGGGAGCACTGCACCTAGGTCTGAGTATCTCATGTGATATTTTTTTCATTACTAACATTCATTTAGTCACAATAATCAAAGACAGATTATCACACCTATGAAGTATTATTTTACTTTTTTATTCTATAACCATTTTAAATTTCACATGAAATGACTTCAAAAAATCAAGTTAGTGAATATAGTAATTATACTTAGACTAAAAGATTTCATGAAGTTCTTCCATTATATGTTAAAATAAAAATTATTAATTAAATTGTAAAAAAAAAAAAAAAAAGTACTGTGAATATGATCATGAAAAATTGAAAAGAGAAAAACAAATCCAGTAAAATTCAATATTCTACTTTTTAAAAAAATTGTTGATGCTAATCTCTCACTAATTTATAACTTTTCCCTAGAAGCTTTGGAACCAAATATAGTAGATATGTTGGCCTTATCGTATTATCTTGGAATGTGTGTATAATATTGTATTATGAACATACAGATGATCATAAAATATTGTCAATAATAATAAACCCAAAAGAAAATGACAAAAAAAAATCTCTTTTTATTAAGAAAAAAGAGATAACCCAATTAAAATAATATTATACTACTACAAATTATAAAAATACTCACTACATATTTATTATTAAGATCTTAAGAAAGAATACAAAATTTAAATTTAATAAAAAGTTTTTAAAATCTTATGACTTTTTTTACTCATTTACTGAGAATCATGCAATTTAATAGTGCCTCATTTATGCCCAGTTATGAGTGGTGATAACTTTTGCAGTTGGTTAAAACTACTAGGATAGATATGAACACAGACTTTCACACGATCCACCACTCACCACTCGAACATATATATGTCAAAAAGATAAATAATCATCAATATACGAATTTCATGCTAAACCAGCAATCATCAATTGGTCCAGATTATCATCTCTACATATACATGCAACAAGTGCTCAGATATATATTAAGATAGCCAATCTTCATACTTTAATGGACAGGCTTCAATCTACTCCACACTCCATCTCTCTTCAACTGGCCATCCAATTGAAAATCTGATGATGGCATGAAATATGTATATTGATGATTATTTATCTTTTTGATATATATGTGTTTAAATATATCAGTGATATGAGATAGAGTGGTGGGTCGTATGAAAGTCTGTGCTCATATACCCTATATATTACATATATAGGTATATAATAAGCCTGTATTTCAGTTATTAAAACTACTAGGAAAATAATTTAACTGCAAAATTTATTTCTACTTGCATATTAATTCATATTATCTAAAAAAGATCTGTAGCAAACAATAAAAATAATTCATTTTACCATCTACAGTTTCAATAAAATTCAAATGTAGACAAAGTATAATGCTAAAACGAACTGATTGATTCATTTCCTACGAAATAGTTATTTATATATAAAATCAGACAATATAAGATATATTTATATAGCATTTAATTTAGTGAAGACTTCATGAACATAATTTGGGACTTAAAGCAAGTACAATTATTCCTCTACTTTTATTTATAAGTTTATCTAAATAATCTACCCATACTTAAAGTTTAAAAAAAAATTCAAGATAAACATCTGCTAATTATTAAAATACTGGAAACTACTTAACTATTTATAAATTTTATTATCTCTATTCTTAAATCTATCTTTGCAAAAAAGTATATATATATAACTATGGCCCCAAGGGCAGTGATAATATATCTGTTAGTCATGTTCATGACCGAAGTTCAAATATGAAATGAATAAATTTGAACATTTTTTCAACAGACATGAGATTTTTTTTTCCAGTTAGCCAACCCATAAACAAACTCAAGTAACTATCCTGTAAGGATATCTGGCAATCTTTTAGCTATAGTGTAAAACAAGAATGAAAAACAGCTCTAATTTTCTTTCCATCTGGTAGTTGGAAATCTGTAATATTTTCTGCAATATTCTTCTACAAAAGGTTGCTAAAGAAACCTTTCCCAGAGCTATATTAATATAGGAAATAAGTAATTTGAATTCTAACATAGCCAATAAAATTAATATTTAGCCTCAGTCAAAGAAAAAAATAAACCAATATACTGTTTGGACTGCCAATTTTATGTTATGGCAGGTTAGTAACATATAAAATATACAAGCTTAATAGAATGGGGTCATGTGATCTATGACTATTTTTTATTTGACTATTTATACTATGTAGTAATCTCATATCCATTACTGTTTAGTTACAAATCTTTTTGTAAATATATGAAATTATGGACAATAGTAAACCTTATGTATGTGTTTAGCATATATGCAAAGACCTACAATACAACTTAAATTTTGATTATCCTGCTTTCAGCAAATTCCAGAAATCTTTGGGATGTCACTATATATTATATATTTTTGTTAATTAAGTGACTAGATTGTAATAGGAGTCTTCATTTTCGATAAAGATATCAGGGATTATTAGCAGATCAAAACACTCTATAGTGCAAATATCAAATTGTGGAACTAAACTGCAGAAAGTACCCAGAATTTATTCATATTTTATTATAAAGCAGAAATCGATTCTACTTTTTTTTTGTTTGTTTCAATTATTTTCATTCATATGAAAGATGTTTTTATTTAATAAATCTAAAATTATATATATATTTTAATATTATCATGCTTTTAAAAGAATTTTAACTTACATTACGGGGAGGGGGGAGAAAAAAAAGGTATTTGTTTAATATAGAAAGATATGTTTTTTGTTTAAAATAAATTTGTTGTTTTTAAAAATTTTTCATTCTTTTAATCATGTTTAAAATTAAGATTAAGAATGGCATTAAAAAAAATAAGAGTTTGCCATAAACTCTATTCATACTGAATATCACATATGTAAAATATTAAATTTGCAGAATCAGTTTTGATTTAGTTAATTTTTCAAGGAAATGATTAAAATATCTACACATTTAGATATCATTTAAACTAATTAATATCTAACATACAAGCTATATATATACCTGTACAAACCATGTAATATATAGGATATTTTGAGCTCAGACTTTCACATGACCATCAACTCTCCACATTATCTTATACCAGTGACATACTTGACTACATATAAGTCCAAAAGATAAATAATCACCAATATATGTATATCGTGCTAAACCAGCCCTCATCAATTGGTCCAGATTATCATCTCTACACATATATACAATAAGTGGTCAGATTTATATTAAGATAGCCAATCTTCATATTTTAATGGACAGGCTTCAATCCATTCCATCCTCCAACTCTTCAGCCAGCCATCCTATTGAAAATCTGATGATGGAATGATCAAAGCCCACACTGATGCAGACATTCTCAAACAAAAGAGAGAGAACAACTAAATTAAGTATATAAGACAAGCAAATAAAATGATACATGGTAAGCCTCATATAGGCAGATATATGGGTAAAATTTAAAAATCCAAATACTATAGTACTAATGTACTTTAAATTTGACTACTGAAATTTAAAAGTACATTTCCACCATAAATGTTTGTTTTTATTCAATTACATACACTTGGATCAACTTACAATTATTATTTAATTGTTTATTTTAAAAAACAAAAAATAATTATGAAATTCTGTAACAAAGTTTTCAATTTATAATGTATGTAAAATAAGTATATAAAATTTAAGAAAGAATTATGTATCTGAATAAATATATAAATTTTCAGTCATTTGAAAAAGTGATTCCCCATCATTTTCAGTCATTATCAATGCATCATAAGATAAAAGTCTGAGTTAATCCAGTTTTTCTTATCTCAGCTACCCATAACATATGAAGTCTCTTTAGATCTTTTACAATTTATTGGGATTCAGTTAAGACTTGAGTTTATTAATCAGCTATCACCTGTTCTAGTAATATATTCAAACCAGTTCCATTTCAGCCTATTAATTCTCCCAATAGTATCAATGACATAAATCTCTCTAAACTTCATTACTGGCCTGAAATCTCTATAATGCTTTTCTATTAAAGGTCCAGTCTTTGATAAATAAATAAACCATGTTAAAACACATTCATTAAAAAACTTTCAAAACAAAGATATTTTCTTTAATATACACAAGAATGAATTTCAATAATTTATTAAATGCAAGATAAACATTAAATGCAAGATAAACATGATATAAACCATAGAAACAAAGCGCTTCTGAACATATGTAATTTTGAACCTCATGCACATAAAGATATTATACAAAACTTAACTACTATTTACCCTTGAGGTTTTTAAAAAAAGGAATAGTAATATCTGCAAATGTTTAAGAAGGAAAACCCTTTTGCATTTGTCAACTGCCACCATACAAGTAGACCATTCAGATACGAATATCTTCCTGTTGGCAACCGGTATGCCTCAGCATGCATTCAGGTACATCTAAGACTTTCAAGTCTACAAGTGTCTAATGATTCAATTCCGGGAACCACCAATGCACCTGGTAAGGCAACACAAATCAAACTGGGAAAGTCAACCACCACCTCATTTTGGCAATAGAATTTCTTTTAATCAATCTTCAGAAAAGACAAGTATCTAATTTTTTGACATAATCTCTCCACTTTTCAACACATTTTGTCCATCTGTCATTAAACTTTTATATTCTCTCAGTAATATGTTTCAAGCTGAACTATGAGCCATGGATGCACTGTTGTCTTCACCTCTTCATCAGAAATGAGTGAACAAAAAGTTTAGACTTTGTGGCTAATTATTCCAATGTATAAATATATAAAATGAGCTAAAACGCATGAACACACAAAGCTGAAGACAAAGAAATCTTAATACTGTAGATTGATATAAACTAAATATATGTATCTAAATATGTGGCTAAGTGCTTTTGAGGGCCGAGGTCCTCATATTCAGTCATTTTGTAAATAGATAGGTTGGTTAAAAGCATTGCAAATTTATGTAAATGAGGTAGTTAAGTATTCTATTTCCTGGAGATCTTATAAGAAGTCTTTTCTGTTTATAGAGTTGTTATCTTTAGTGATAAAGTAAGAAGTCTTTTCTGTTTATAGAATTGTTATTTTTAGCGATAAAGTAAGCTTCCTTTATCTTTCTCTTAAGATTGTGTCGCTCTCTGCAAACAACCATTGGGTCATTCTCACAGGGCTTCATTCAGAGACTAATCAAATGATAGTCTGATGGAGCTAGATCAGGATAATGAGGAGGGTATTCTAATATCTCAAAAAGTTTTTTGAGAGTATTGACAGTATAGATAGTGGTGTGCAAATGTGCATTGTCAGGTAACAACACAATGCCCTTGGACAGCAGTCTTTTATATTTTGTATAATGTTTAGGCTTCAGCTCTTCAGTGAGAATCTCACTGTAACAAGAACTTATTACTGTTAAAATGTTCACCTGATAATGTTCTAATACTGGCCCTTAAGAATCCAGAAAACTATAAGCATAGTTTTTCAGATGATGATTGACTTTCAAACTATTTATTGGTCAATGATTGACGATTTTTTTTCCATTCTATATACTCTGCTATTTACTCTCAAGACCTGTAGTGGTGAATCCATGTTTTGTCTGAATAATGATCTTTTCTAAAGAAACTTTTACTTTTCTCAGAGTTTTGGTTCAAATTTTGTTTGCAAATAATATCTAAATACTTCTATTTAAGCTCTTCTGTGAGTTATTACAGTACTCATCCATCTTGCACAAACTCTTTGAAATGCAAATCTGTCGTAGATTATTGCATAGGCAGAGCCATGACAAATTTTCAAATGATTTACCACATAATACACTGTCACTCATCTACATAACAGAATCAATTTTGCATGCATGTTCATGTTATCATCAATTGTGAATAAGGATGGGTGCCTGGTCCCTTCGTCATGGCTGATACTTGTGACCTTGCTTGAACTTCTCTATCTATTTGTATACATTTCTTCATCATAAAACATTTTCTTCATACTGTGAATAAATTCTTGGATAATTAATGACCCAAACACATTTTCAAACCACAAAAAATGAATCACTGCATGGGATTCTTCATTCATGCAAATCATAAGTTGAACAACTAGTTTCTCACACCACAGTCACATAACTGATGTAATATGTTTACAACTGCACAGGTAATGATAATGCACTGTGGTTTCTCCTTTAGTGGAGTCAAGAATCTCTCAGCCACTTTGCCCAGTGACCTTACCTTCCCTTTGCATTCCCCACCCTAAGTTTTTCACATATTGTTCTCTATTCTGCTCCATCCCACTTCCCCAACATAATCTTTGTCAACTGTATGGCCTTTATATCTAAATCCCTCGTCTTTTCACAAACCCAGCATAAAAATCAAGAACTCACTTTCTGTATTACCATTTTGTTTATATTTATTCTCCCACAACTTCATTATATGTACCTTTTCTGCTTACGTGCATTTATATTCAATTAACAGATGCCTAATATTTTCTATGCCTTCCTACAAAATCACCCATATTTTTTCCATTTATATGTATATTACCTTGTTGTTAAAGATCCTGTTTGAGCCTTAAAAGTAAATTACTTTCCTTGCTATTTTCATAAATTAACTTACACACAATATTCTGTTTATTTCTATATATATTTAAATTCTTTTTACTCTCCATCTCTCCAACTCTATTTTATATTAATGGATTTATTCTTCTATCCCATTCCTTGCCACTATAACACTAAACAATTCTCGTAACACAATCATCCCATCTTTTGTATAAGTATATTGACATAAATTCTTTATTCAAGTCTTCAGTCTACCATACTAACTTTCTCATCCATCTTGTTGCCTGTCCTTTACTCATAATCCAATTAAATACTATTTTGGCTATTCTCTTATTATCCATAAATTGCAATCTACCAAACATTTTCATTTTGCTTTTTGCATCTCTCATATAAAAACTTGATCATCCCATTTCTTCTTAAATTGCCTCCTTAGCTGACCACACACCTGCATCTAATGCATGTCTTCCTACTGCTCTTAGTACTTTTTCTAAGTAATCTAACCTCCTTTACTAACACATAATGCATAATTACCATAAGGTAACCTGCTACCACCACTATCTTCCATACAATTCTAGTTACATTATATTTATTATATGGAAACCCTGTTATTTTCTTTATCAGTCCCTTTCTTTTCTTTGCTTCATTTATCAATTTTTTCTCCCATTCATCCAAGCAATTTCTCTGATTACTTAAGATGATTCCTAAATAGTTATACCTATTCACCACATTTAACTTTATATTCCCAATAAAAATTCTTTGCCTTCTCTTCCACCAGTATTAATCATAATTATTTTTGATTTTTCTTCTAAATTTAATTTCCATCTCTTTATCCACTCTTGCATGTGTTTTCAGCATAACTTCCATATCTTCCCTACTTTCTGGGCACAAGAAGATATCAGCAAATAAAAGACCTGATAGTATATACACTCCCTTGCCATCTATTAATGGTAACTCTACCCCTCTTTCTAGTCTTTCTATTGCTCTCTCCATTTCTCTCAAATATAACAAAAACAAAATAGGTGGTATAGAGTACACTGGCCTTAGTCCATGATATTTTTAACTTTAACTGATTGTATATTTTCTAATTGATATGTATAGTAATTATTTTCACACAATCTTTTAATAAGATTCACTAAGCTTCAATCATTCCCAAAATTTACTAAACTTACCCATAATCTATTTCTATTTACTCTATCATATGCCTTCTCTATATCTATAAAAACCATATATAACCGTCTATGTGTATTACCACTCACATTTACAAGTTGTGTAACTACAAATAAACTATTTTCTATATGCCTATCTGATCAAAAACATCCTTGCATTTCTCCCACTATATTATTTTCTTCCATCCATTTTGCGACACCCCCGGTCACCATATATGTGAAAACTTTATATAACCCTGACGCTACCGTTATCGGTCTACAATTGTTTAACTTTCTATGATCCTTATCCTTTCCTTTAAATAGTAGCCTTATTCTTGTAATATCCTAGTTATCTGGAAATTCTCTCTTCTGTGTCATCTTATTAAAACATGATAATAGGTTTATGTTTGCCTCATTTCCTAAATTCATCACCATCTCTACTGCCCGTCCATCTAAACCTCTTGCCTTTTCATCTTTCAATTTCTTTCCTGCAATCATTCAATTCATTTTCTGTGAACCTAATATTTTCATTACTACATGCTTTCATGTTTTCTATCACTCTGTTCACATCTAACATCTATATCCATTATACACTTGTTTAAAATTGTCTCTAATTCTTCTCTAGAGTTACACCCTATTCTCTCATCATCTAGTAATACTATTTCTCTCTCCCCTATCCCTTTTTATATATTCCCAAAATTTTTTACTCCCATGTCTTCCACTTTTATTAATATCATCCAACAATTTACTATTTAATTTCATTCTCTGTCTATAATGATCTATTTTAGCCAACTTCTTGTTTTTAAAATACTTTTCCCATTTAACATTAATATATTTTTCACTTTGCTTCTTTCTTCTCTTTTACACTTTTACTAATTTTCATTTTTTTCTATTACTCTTATTCTTTTGAATATTCTTGTCTAAAATCCTATTTGCTACTTTTTCTACTTCACCACAACAGTTCTTATATTCATCCCCATCAAACTTCCATGATTTCTAATTTTATTTTATATTCTTGTAACTATTATCATTCTTTCTTCATCCACATCTTTCACTATTCTTTCTACTTTTATTACTATTTTCCATCACAATACTATAAAAGAAATTATGATCACTATTTCTCTCTTCACTATCAAACACTTTAATTTTCCGTATTTTATTCATTCCCTATTTCTCTACAAATACATAATATATTGTGTGAAATACATTATTTCTAGACCATGTGTATTGCCCCTCATAAATATTTGATAAATTTTCAATGCTCAAATTCACTCTCTGACAAAAGTTCTTCAAAATCTGTCCATTCTTGTTATTTACATCATTAATTTCTTCAGTATGCCTATTCATATCCCCTATAACCATTATTCTCTTCACCTTTTCCTTAAAACTCTGTATATCCTTAACTAGGCATTCAGATATGCTACTGCTCCACTTCATTATAGTCTGACTATCTCCATTGACTATATGTATAATAGCCACCATCCATTCTTGTCTCCCTAACCTTATCTCAAACCACAAATATTCTTGATACTTAACAATATTTAAATACTTCTTTGGTATAACTCCTACACCATCACCCCTTTTTCCTTTTTCTTTTCTATTTATACCCTGCCATACCACATCTTCCAGTAAAGGATCTTCTCTTAGATGTGTTTCCACTACTGCTAATACCTAGAGCTCTTCATTTTTAAGAACTTTGTTTAATTCCAGCCACTTTTCTGGTCTCCTATCACCTTGCATATTCAAATATCCAATTTTAATAATTTCTTCTTTCCTAATTATTCTTTTATAAATTTTTTTTATTCTTTTATCTCCATTACATTTGTAATAAATTATTTTTCTCTTCACTAGTAAAAATTGTAATTATAAATATTTGACTTTTTTCGCATTAATGTGTAATAGGTCTGCTTAGTACTTTCGAGATTGAATGTTGGAATCTCATACTCATAGCTTTATGAATGAAGACTAATTAAAAATTCAGACTCATTTGCATATGTGTACAATAAATCACAACAGTCTTCATTCACAAACCTATGAGTATGAGATTCCAACATTAAATCTTGAAAGCGCTAAGCAGACCTATTACACATTATAGTATAATTATAGCTTTACTATTTAATGCGAAAGTCGCATATTTACATTTGTAAGTAACTTGTTCATCCAATAAACATCACATGACCACCTCTTCTTATACTTGTGTATAGTGAGTTTTGCCTGTTCTAACTTGTTCATCAATATTTTTACAGACCATTCCCTCTCCAGATCTACATTTATAGCCAAATCAGCTACACTTTGTTTATTTCTTTACATCCTGTCCATTCTTCTTCTTTTTGATAATATTGCAATTTAAAACCCTACCTACCTTTATAAGTTTCCCGAACTATAATATTATTTATAAATTAAACTCCCTAATACTTCACTTCCTGGTTTTGCTAAGTGCAATCCACTTCTACTATATGCCTCTTACTAACAAAAAAATCCCACACATCCACAAACATAACATCATTTCTCTCATATAATTTTTTCAATGTCTCATTTATAGAACACACCCTATCAAACATATACTTATTGTTGAATCTTGATAACAATCCAACTATTCCTACTCTTCCTTTAATCTTACTCAAATCACTAATCACTTCTTTGTACAAATCCATTACTCTCTTTGAAAGCTCTGACAAATTATTTGATCCGCCTTATACCATACACATCTCTCCTCCCTTGCTTCTTTACCTTATCATAATATCCCTAATTCTTACTCCTGATAACATATTCTTACATACCCGTTCCTATTTTATCTTGCAATTATATCTCCATATCTCTAATAAGAGAATATCCTATCAATACGGTCTCATAGTTTACTTTTCCTCCATCTGTATCATTCTCTTCCACCTTCTGTACTTCCATATACTAATTCCTCTTTATCAGTTCTATTCATTAATTCTTAATCTGCTCACATTTCGTCTCGAACAATTTTAATTTTGCTTCTACATCCTTTACCTCTTCCTCTATATTACTTATTCTTTGGCTAATCATCTCCATTGCATTACTTATTTTGTCATCCATATCTCGTCATTCCACTAAAAACATAATTTATTCTATCTTCCTTAACTACCTTTTCCTCCAGTTCTCCTGACTTTCTCTTTAAACTACCTATACTTAGAAACCATTTTTTCACTTCTTTTACCGTATTTACACATGGTCTACATAACCATACACCTGTTATATCCTTCATAGTCTTATTTAAGCATACCAAATGGTAAACCTTATAACATCGATATCCTCTACCACAGCACATCTAATTTCTTTCTGACCATTATATTAGTGATTGGGAAGACAATGACATCATGTGGAAAGTGTTGATAAAACAATATGGTCAACAGAAGTTTTAAAATATATCTGGAATTGGATAATTTTGACTCACTCTTAAAAAATAATTTCATTTATTATGTTTCCAGAATTATTAATAATCTGTCCAAGATTTTTATAGATAAATGCTTAAAAATATTTAAACATATAAATTAAATACAAAAAATATTAATTCAAAATAGATATACATTTTTACAACAAATTTTCAGTGAGCAATACTAAGTCTTATTTATTTTAAACAGTAAAAACAATAAAACAATATGTTATGCATGGATTGGGACAATAATTTAGAATAATGGATCCAAGTGCTAAAAGATTTTTAATTGAAGCTGAATTTCTGTCATTTCCAAGACAGCAATGGTACATGAGCTCTTGAATGATGAAACATTCCAATTCTAATTTATACAACTTCCTCCTAATTCACAATTTCTATTTTTTATATCCATGATTCCAAAAAATATTACATAAAAAAATAGGAAATAAAAAAAACAAAAACAATTTAATTGTACATATTTTAATTTCTTAGTTCATAGTACATATATTATAAGATATATGTGTGTCATCACATGATCACCATTTCTTATTCTTGCTCATAACTGTTATTAAAACAGGCAAAACTCTCCATACAGTAGTGCCGCAAGCCAGAAATTAGTCTGGGAATATTGGATGAGTAGGCACTAGATAGGGATTTTATGCACAAGCCTTCTGGCATCTATTGATTACTCTGGCTTGCACTGAGTGGCACTACTGTATGGACAGTTTTGCCTGTTTTAATATATGCGTGTCAGTAAGTTTCAAGATGTATTGATAGTATGTACATTATATATGCGATGTATGACTCATTAACATCCATACTTTTTTAATACTCACACAACCCAGTGTTACAGATGGGGGGGGGGGGGGATTTAGATCTGCGATGAAAATATCGTATTAAATAATACACTTATCAAAAACAATCTATTCACAATTTATTAAATTTAATTCAAATTTTATCCTGAATAAAAATATTAGAATAATAGTAACATAATTAAAGATAATTGAAGTTTTTACAGAGAAAAGTTATATCTGGCCTTTCTCAAAGATGAAATTGACCTCACTCTATCACTCAGTGAAAATTAGAAGCAATTAAATCTAAAATATTATTTTTTATCTTTTCTGAAAAAAAAAATCAAATTCTTTTGTAATTGCTCTTAAAAATAAATGAGTAATTTTTTTTAAACGCTAAAATCGTTGAAATAATTTTGTGTCAAAAATTACATTGCAATTCATTACCTTAAATAAGATTCTTAAAATACAAATTTCTTATGGAGAAACAGCCTCATGGAATAGCTATTAATTATCTATCTGAGGCCACGTAAGACTTCTTCAAGTTTTAAAACATTTTGCTTTTTTAAAAAATTCAAAATAGTGGTCCATAGTCAATCCAGTTGGCCAGCTTAACTGCAAAGAAAACCACCTGAATTTGGCAAACCTGGTATGATATTTAAGGATTAATCCTGACATGAAGATTGACTATAGATAATTACGAATATGAATTATTAATCAATGAAATTAATGATTCAAATTTTAAGTTGTTTAAAATTATAAATGACTTTTTAAAGAAAAATTCTGACAAATCAACAAGAATATTATCAAACAAACACACAATTTTAATAGAAAGGATTGAGAGCAGTTTGTCTTTTTTTTAATGAAAGTTTGTAAAAATTCCTGATTAAAAAAAACAACTAATTTCATTTTTAATTAGATAAATTCTAATTATAGATACATAAATGATTTTATTTTAACTTGCATGTTTTATAAATGTACATACCCATCACTTTTATAAACTTTCATTTAAAAAAAAAAAAGACAAACTATCTTCAATCCTTTCTATTAATATTGTGTGTGAATATTCTCACTGAGTTGATATGTTATTAAAATACTAGCATGCTTAGGTCTTTCTTACCTCTATATACTAACAAACTCTTCTAAGTAAAGAAATATATATTGGTAATATTATATTATATATTCCCAGGCACATGAATCCTACCAAAAACGTGTGTCTCCATCTAGTTGGAAAACTCAGCAGTGATTATGACGATGGAAGGGACAGAGAAAAAACAAACATTGGTACAATAAAAATTCAAAGGAAAATGTTACTGTATTCACACAAACATTCCATCAAATTCATCATTTTATACACGCCCACAATATTTCCAATTCAAATTGAACCCAAGTACTAATAATTAAAATCAAATGAAAGAAATATAAATATGTATCTTAAATATTCATGTGTCTTCAAAGTGTGAATAGTTAAGCAAGCATAAAATTACTACCTGAGTGTCTGAGCTCAACAAGATATTTCACAACTATCATCCCTTGTAATCATCTTCATAATACAGCAATGTAATAAGGATTATCATACACAAGGCTAATGCAATTAATTTGTTACTCCTATTTTAAGGTAACATTTTTTATACATATATGCTAATCTATATACAATATATTACAATGTGACCCCCCCCATACCTTATGGTTCAATTCCACACTACTAACTTTAAGTGATCTCCCATTTACTATTTATATCAACACTTTAATTAAAACAATTGAAAATGAATTACCAGAGATATTCATTCATATCTGGATTAAAGACATTATTTCATATATCACTTACGTGGATGACATTTCAGTCTTCCGATCATCCAAAAAAAAAAAAAAAAACACTTTTACCATAGATTTTATCTGATTACATAAACAAGTGTGCTGAGATTTTAATATGAAGAAGTCCTGCACACATATATACAAGGAGTGTTAACTTAAAGAACATTTTAAAGGAGTGTTTAGTCCCTTTTTGGATTTCTCTTTTCATCTAAGCCACTCTTCAATATGTTCCTCAATACAAAATAAACTTAAAAATAAAATAGAGATCATCATAAATTCACTGTCTAATGCATACCTTTCTCTGCATGCAAAAGCCTCCTTATAACTATAACAAGAGTTATATGCTATTCCCATAATACTATAAACTAAATCATACTCCAACTATATCTACTCTCTATGCAGAAAGCTACTTTGAGAAAAATAAATAGTGGTCATCTCCCTCAGAAGTCTCCAATGTTCTTCAACCAAGAAAAAACTAGGATTACACACTATACCCATCTTCATTTTTGAAGATAAAACATAATTTCTTTATGTCTTGAGTTCTTTTTTAATTTAAAAGTAGTTTTCAAAATCATTCCATCTAATAGACTATATCCAAACCCTGGTTATCAGAAGTCTATTTGTCTACTCAGAATCTCTTGACCTCCAAAGAATAAATACAACTATTAGTACTATTTGATATTCTATCCCTCTCCACTGTATGATAAACAGACAACACTGAACATAACCAACAAACAACTTAGTTGTACATTTAGATTCTGACCACTTGAACTTTTTGAATTATTTCAGATATTGAAATTGGAATCAATCCCCTCATTACATTTCTACAGATTTAAAAGATATAGTTGGAAGTGAAATGTCCAGTGTACGTTGTTATTAAAACATGCAAAATTCTCCATACAGTAGTGCCACTCAGTGTAAGCCAGAATAATCAATGGATGCCAGAAGATTTGTGCAAAAATTCCCTATCTAATGCCTAAAATATCCCCAGACTAGTTTCTAGCTTGTGGCTTTCTTCAGTGAGGAGCCATGGATCTGAGAGCACTGCACCTAGATCTTAGGATCTAATACAACCCTCCAGTGGTCTCCATTTATCTCTACTTAACTACAAAACTATAAGAATAAAATTGAAAACACAATAATATTTTCAATCCAAGCTAATTATCTTGTATAGTCATATAGGTCTGAAGTCACTTCAGTATCCATATATTTTGGTATCTTTGATTCATTAATAATCATCACCACTACCATCCTATTAGGCAGGATTGGTATTAAATCACTAACATCGCATGATCACCATTTCTTATGCTTGCTCATAACTGTTATTATAACAGGCAAAACTCTCCATACAGCAGTGCCATTCAGTGCAAGTCAAAGTGATCAATGGATGCCAGAAGGCTTGTGCATAAAATCCCTATCTAGTGCCTAATCATCCAATATCCCCAGACTAGTTTCTAGCTTGTGGCTTTCATCTAGGTGCAGTGCTCTCAGATCCAAGCCTCCTCACTGATGCAAGCCACAAGCTAGAAACTAGTCTGAGGATATTGGATGATTAGGCACTAGATAGGGACTTTATGCACAAACCTTCTGGCATCTATTGATTACTCTGGTTTGCACAGAGTGGCACTTCCATATGGAGAGTTTTTCCTGTTTTAATAACAGTTATGAGCAAGCATAAGAAATGGAGATCATGTGATGTTTAGTTGTTTATGTACATTATGTTATAAGTAAAATGTTAGAAACACAACTCATCTTTTTCACATTTCCTGCTATTGATAATGTACATGCACTGATCCCATATTACTTAAGAATAATGAGATTATCATCAATTTTTTTTTTTGGAATTTTTGTTTTCTATTGATAATATTCATGCATTGGACCCTAACATTATTCAAAGATAAAATTAAAATCAATTATCTTTTTGAATCTTTTCTCAGTGATAATTACCTTAATATCAGAGGCAGCACATTCATCCTTTGTGCACTGTCATGCATAAAATGCATATTTATCTATAACAATAATTCCAGAAGACAATCCTAACACTTTTTTAAATGAGTTTGAACTGTTATGTCAGAGGAAAAGAAAGTGATCATTATATATTCACTGACATCTGATCACTAATATGATCATCCACAAGTCCTTAACACAATACATATAATTCTTCATAACAATGATTGTATAAGATTTCAAAGAACAGATTAGCTAATTTTGATCACTGTACCTCAAATCATATGATGTAAATACTATTAGCCATAGTCAAGTGCTGTATTCAAGCGCTGTATTTTTTTCTATGAACTGCTTTCTTTTTTCCTGTTTGCTCTTTTAAATTAATTCAACTAATATAACCAAATATAGAATAAAAAATATCTGTGGCAGATGATAATAAAAATAATAAAATAATGGGCTATGATACTTGGAAAAAATTCCAAATAATCTTTGCCCTGTAAAAATCAGTCCATCACAATTCTATTTTTATAAATGAATTTGAACAACAGAATCTTTTCCTAATAGAAATTATAATTGAATTTGTAAAAGAATAAAAAAATTTAAACACAGAATGAAAAATAATTAAAGTATATATTTTAACGTTTTCCGTTTTGCTAGGCCTCTACACGCTAATATAAACTGCGCGCGAGTTGATCAAGTTATGTCGAAAAGAAGAAAGTTGTATTTCTATTTCTAAAAAACATAACTATATTTCCTGATCAAACTCGGCCTATTAATTGTTGAGAATTATGCTATTGACGAAATCAGCTTTTAATTTATTCAATATGGGCGCCAGGTCCTTTTATTCTAAAGAGACCACTGAAATCTGTCGCCAGCATGTCTCACAAATAAAAAAAAAAAAATACTTTTAAACTAATCGGTATTGTATCATACCGTAACGAGAATTATTTTTTTAAAATATTATTATTCCTGAAATTTATTAAACACATTGGCAAAGGTAAATTATATATTTAAACATCACTAAAATAATATTAATAAATTCAATAATAATTAATAACTATTATTAATAACGCACAAATGAAAATTGATATTAGAATAATTTTTTTATTATAACAGACCAAAAATCTGTTTAAGTTAAGATTAAAAATCTGTTTAAGTTAAAATGAAAATTCCTTATAAGTAAATTAGAGAGAACACATATAATTCAGATGTGAAATATTAATAAAATAAATAACAATTAAACAATGAAAAAGTTCTTGGTTAAATAAGAGTCTCTTGATCAATTAAAGTCACTATCGGGATCCTTTTATATGTATATTTTTAAGAATTGTTTGCGAACGCTTAGATTTGTGATAATCAGGATAATGAAGCATAACTTACCGTTAAGTTTTAGTGAATTCACGATGGTTGTAGATAACTATGCATAGTTTTTCGGGGTTAAAATGAGCTCACGGCCTTTGATTATTAGTTGATCTTATGGTCCATTCTCCTAGTCGGTCACAAAAGCTTTTCTGGTATACATCTTCAGGCACGATGTCTTCAGAAGCTCCGGTTCACTCTGACATGCCGAATTACTTCAGCGTAGAGCGATCTTGGATATATTATTGTTATCCAAGACCAACTAGAGAAACCAACGAACAAGACGTTTCTCCAACCGAATCCCTCCTTTTTATACTAGAGGTCCAGTTTTCGGACTTCTGCGCATGTTATTATCATGGCGTTTTTTGGTTCATAATCTTGTAGATTCTTTATAAAATTTACGTTATAAAGTTCTCTTTCCTTATCAAGTTTTTCGACCATCTTTAATTAGCCAAAATATTTTTACTTTCTCTTATCTTTTTTTTACGTTTGGAATTCTTTTGTTCTCTCCAATTCTAACTTTTATTTCTAATTACATTAAAAAAATACGGAAGAATAATTTAACTTTCATTGTACGTTATTTTTTTAAAAAAAAAAATTAGTCAAAAAAAAATCTAAATTTACCTTTATTTTTTAGCTTTTACCAAATGCCAATATTTTTGCAACGTATATAAATAAACGTTACAATATATATTTGATATTTTCACAGCTAAAAATACAAATAATCAGGATAAGCAACTGAGATTCACAAAATGAACTAAAAAAAAAGTCCATTATTCTAGCTATTTCACAGCTAAAAATACAAATAATCAGGATAAGCAACCGAGATTCACAAAATGAACTAAAAAAAAAGTCCATTATTCTAGCTATTCATTATTTACTTTATGCAAATTTTAATTTGATCAGAAAAATCGTTTGTTGTATAATTTATTCACTAGAAGAATTTCTTCTAGGATGTAAATCATTGTATAGAGTTGTATTTCATAAGAGTCCATCACAAGTCAAAAGTGATTTCTTAAAGATAAAAAAACATTCATAGCTGTATTGCAGCAAGTACTTTTTAACAACTCTAATATTTACTTTATTAGTATATATATTTTTAACAAGCATTCCCTCATAATACAGGTAATTACTTATCAGTAATATATAAATTATTAATCATTCTTCATTAGGTTCTTTTTAATACTCTAAATTGGTAAAACTTTAAATTCATTTATTAACAAATTAATAAATTATTCCTTTTATAAAATGAGATCAGTTTACATACATTAAAAATGCTTTTCTATAAATTGTTACCCTGTAATTTATATATATATTGTAATGAGATGGGGTAGTAGGAAGAATAGTTTGAACTGGGTGGTGGAAAATCATCACCACTACCAGTCAATCCAAAATGAAATGATTTACAAAAGTATATATAAGTAAGATATATTTAAGGGGAGCATAATATCAAGAATCTCTGAGAGATCAGCCACGTACTCCTCAGAGCAACCATAATAATTAACTATACATCAACCAGCATTATAAAAATAAATATAAGTAAGTATGAGTACTACTCAAAATAACATTCATTGTCATGAATGGTCAATAATATAAAATAAAATCAACAATCAAACTTATGACTGGATTGGAAATGGGTCTTCTATAGACCAGACTAACTATTGAGCCTTTCTCATCCATCAGAATACATAAAAATCAAACAATAATGCTGGGACATTAAAACATGCTGATCATCATCATCAATGCACTGGCCAATTATAAACTTAAATTTTAATGAGACTAAACTAAAATTAAAGATAATTCATGGGCTTTAAAGGATATAATCTTATGCCCCAACCAGGATGATGACTGATCATCTCTGGATGCTCAAAAGTACTAAATACACATCCCCATTTATATAATCATCCTGTGCACAAATCTAGCTCAGAGAAAACAAGCTCTATTACTGTATGTGACCAACAAATGATGATTTAATACAATTTTTAACAATTAAATACAAGTTTATTATTAACAACAATAAAAAACGAAATTAAGGTCTTATAGGATAAGGGTTCTGATTTTGAAAAGTATACAAAATTATGTACACAACTAAAGTTTTTACACTGATTTACAATATTTCTTAATAAGTATCTACAAACGCATACATATATCCATACACAGACACATGTTTTATAATATACAATGAAAGCATTTCAATTAACATACAACAATTATAAAAAAAATGATTAAATTTTACATATGTGTTATAACAATAATATTATTTTTCCTAATTGATTCCATTTGGAAAACATACATAAATTGCACACATATATGTGTGTATAAACAAACTATATAATTTAAAATTGGTTTCAGTTTATAAGTTCTCTTTTTTTTATCTTTAAAAAAAAGTATGGTTAATTTTTAACAATTACTTGCTGATTAATTATCAGCATTTTTAGATTTAAATTATAGAATCATCGATTCTTTACTTTTCCCCTTAATTTTCGTAAATCCAGGCTAAATTATTTGCTTGGTTGCTTCACTTTTAAAATGTCTCTCTTTTCTTTTTAATAAATGAAAGATAACATCATTTTGTAGAATCAAAAAAATATAAATTTCAAAATGTCTTTCTACTTGATTAGATAATGCTGATGAGGTAGGCAAGATGAGATAGGAAAAGTGAATATGTGAACTGCAGCTCTCCATGTCATGGTAAGTAGACAGCCAAGCATAAACTACCAGTACACAATGCCTCATGACATCATGAGAAACTACCTCATCTTTAAGCACTATTTCTCTTGGACCTAGAGAAATATATTTGGCACTGAACCAGTCCTGCTCATCTCTTGTGAGTCTTAGGGGCTTATCCATGTGGCCTATTCATGAGAGCTATAAACACTGCTGGACTACTCTAGGAGCTCAATCATCTAGGTCTGGATAGTGCTGAGCCTATACTTCGGAACATCATGAACACAATGCATTGAGGCAGCCATGCTTAACTATATACCCACCACAAACATGAAAAGTACAAATTCACACACCACTTTCAAAATGTCATTATACTAAAGAAATTATTTAAAATTTCGTTATCGTATATAACTCTACTCACTACCAGCTGTATATATGTTTATCTGTGCTTCTCTGCCTTTAGATATAGTCAGCACATATATAATTACTTCTTCAGCAAGCTGGGGTTCCTGGCAAGCTGTAAGATTTTTCTTGGTGAGTTTGGTTTCGCTGATTGTCATCATCAGGAAAAATATAATCCATGTAAAATGTTGGTTTGTAGTTGGTCTTCTTTCTGTCTAGGATTGTTCCAGGCAAAGATTGTTCTGCAGCTGATTCCACTTAGATTAGGATTTGGTAAGCTTCAGGTCAGCAAGCTATTTTGTCTTCATTTTTTTAGGCTATTGATTCAGAAGTGACCCAGCTTCAAGTAAATCAAAACTCCTGTGAATGAAAATAGTAGCAGTTCCTGGATCTACTGTCCTGTCTTCAGCTACATCAGTTCATGGTAGTTATTCTGCCAACTCTCTGTTATAGCCAACAACAAACTGCAGCTATCTATTTTGGTCAGTTAATTGCTACCACTTACTCAAAAAATGTTAGTAGCCAGACTGCAGTGGATATTTTTATCAGCCCTTTTATAGAATCATCTGAGGTGATAATAAACTTCATTGAAAACAGTTTGTTTTATTTCTCTAATCCCTTTTGAAAACAACTTGAAATTTTTGTCAAAGTGTGATATGCATGTTTTCACTTGGGGGATTTCTAATAGATAGAAATTTTGTTTAATTAATTAAAAAATTTCAAAAATACTATACTTGTTTTTAAATTTCAAAATCAGAATAATAATAATACAATATTTATATTTATTGAGACCGTTTAAAAATTTAATTTATAAAACAATTTTTATTTTAAATCAGAGTTATTATTTTTATTTCAGTGGATGTAGAAAATATCTACTACAATTTGTTTGTTTATTTGTACTTTTCTTTCACTTTATATATATATATATATGTGTGCACACATACTATATTATTGTGTGCTATGTAACCCAACTGGTTACAATAGGGACTAAAACTTTAATTTATTATCATTTACTTGTATCATTATCACTACTAAAAATTAAACCAAAATACAATATTATATTTTTATACTGCCATCTTCATTACAATTTTTTATTTTTATAAAATAACATGCATATTTAATAACCACCATTGGGAGACTTTAAGGAATTCCATAGAACAATAAGAATGCATCAATCAATTATGTTTACAATCTAGATTCAAATCCAGACTGAATAAACTTGTAACTTTTTTCAAAAGAATTAAAACTTTTGTCAGATAGCTGGCCCATGTCCAATTCAATTAACCATTCAATATTGCTTGATAAATGACTATCTATCTTACCTAAATGATAAAGTAAGGGTAGACAACTCAAATCGTTGCCATCCAGTAATTGGCAAGCCTATTGTCTTCTCCATTGTTTTTCTATAAGAAACCTGTTGCTTAAGCCATTATGTTACAGTGGACTATTTAAAGACTTTTAATTTTACCCATTACAATACTATATATGGTTAATTTATAGTCATTAAATTTAAAAATATAATTTCGGATATACTTATAACTAGATATGATTTATGGTAAAATAAGACAAGAGCATCTTTCTACTGTACCAGCCATCTATAATTAGCTTTTGGATTTTATTTTTGTCAATGAGGTTTGGGATTCAAAGTTAGAAATAATGTAGTTATGTAGCCAGCAATTACTTTTATCTCCATTTTACTAATAAAGTTAAAAACCTGAAATTCAAATAACTAAATTTTGAACTGCTTGAACAATTAATTAAATTTGACTTCAGATGAGTAACTATATATTTTAATAACCTCCATTCTTTATTATCTACAGGGACTTTTTTGAATTCAAAATCATATGATATTGACTTTGAGCTTGGATTGTAAAATGGAATATTTGAATGTATAAACGCATTATTTCCAGCTTTGAAACCCAAGCTTCACTGTTATTATATTTAAATTTCTATTCCTATACCAGTTTCTGGCTCTTGTCTTTAAAAGTGAAGCTTGGGATTCAAAGCTGGAAATAATGCTCTAGGAATAGAAATTTAAATATAACATCTGGTAATTACAATAATATTCAAGATTATAGATCGTATTTGAGTAAAGAGCTGCTATTGTTTAATCATATGTAGTCTAGGCAAAAGAATTACAGAGTTTGGCTAAATTTGATTTATATTGAAAAATAATAAGATATTTTGTGAATAGTATAATAAAATATTTGTGCAATCAGTTTTCGAATAATTATATTCTTTCTCCAATCAATCAAAGTGAACGATCTTAAATCCTGTGTAAAAATAATAAAGGAAGTTTTTTCAAAAGCCTTTCTAATAATAGTAGATTTAAAATTAGTATTAATTACATCGATTATCTTTTTCAAACATAATTACTTTAACACTAACGACTTGCAAAACTAAAATGAGGTTAAAGCTAGAATCTAGATTTATTAGAAAGTCTTTTGAAAATATAGGGAATTTGAACAGACTTTCAAGCAGTCTTCAATTATCCACACTATTTCATACTACTGATAAGCATGACCACACACATGTGGAAAAGATAAATAATCACCAATATAAGTATTTCGTGCTAAATCAGCACTCATCAGTTGGTCTAGATTATCATCTTCCACACACACACATATATATATAATCAGTGCTCAGTTTATATTAAGATAACAAATCTTCGTACTTTAATGGAAAGGCTTCAATCTATTCCAACCTCCAACTCTTCAGCTATCCATTCTATTGAAAATCTGATGCGCATGGGATTTGGGCATTCTATCACCAGATTTTCAGTGGTATGGATGGTTGAAGAGTTAGAGTAGATTGAAGCTTGTCCAAGATTTGCTATGTTAATATAAACTGAGCACTGATTATATATGTGTGTGGGAGATGATAATCTGGACCAATTGATGAGTGCTGGTTTAGCACAGAATGACGTGTTATTGGTGATTATTTATCTTTTCTACATGTGTTTGGTCATGTTTATCAGTAGTATGAAATAGTGTGGATAATTGAAGGGTGCTTGTAAGTCTGTGTTCAAATCCCCTATATTTACAATTAAGTTCCATGTATATGAACAATGCCTGTATTTTAAATCTTAGAAAGGCTTTTCCAAATGTAAATACTCCAATTAAGCAGAATTTTTATTTTAACTTTCAATTCTTTTTTTTATTTTTTAACAGATGTCATTTATAGAAAATCATTCATTCAAACAATAATAACGTACAGAGTTGATATAACCCCTTTTTTGGGATATTCATTTTAAAATCATTTGTTATCATTAGTTTCTGATTGAGTGCATATTAAAGATAATTTGGTTATCTTAGTTTCAAGTCATCAAGGGAAGCAAACCATCTCACCATCAAATAATTTAGCTTTGGGGATAAGCAACTAAAAATAAAACAGGCCTCAATTTTTAGAACAGATTATTTTAAACAAGAGACATTTTTTAATACTAACACATTGATTGATTCTTTAACTTACACATTGTCTGCTAAAGCTAGAGCAATTCTGCTCTAGCCCCATCTATAGTACAGCTTGATGCTAGTACATAACTCCATTACTTACAGTTTTGAATAATGGGTCCTTTTAATAAAGATAGACTTGTCTGTGAGTGGTGATTTATAAGTACTATTATTTGATCATCACTGATTACTCAAGCTTACATACAAATAGCCATAAAATAAAGAGCTGCTCTTGTTAAGATTATGTACTTTATGATACTAAATGAGGAGGATCATTCCATTCAGATAGATGAAACATACAAGACATCTGGTTGATGTTTTTTTCTTAAAAAATAATTCACTATTGGCTGCAGATTCATTAATAGTAGACCATAGTTAATATAGACAGAGCCATATCACTCTTAGAAATTACATTTCTAAAACGGAATCTCATTCATCCCAAGATGAAATTTTTAAAAATCTGACTGGAAGCAATTAAACTCAATATCTTGAAAATACTAATAATAGAATTTCATTCATTCCTTCCTGCTATGATAAATTTAACAAACCTTTAACAACAGTCATAGGATCATGTGATATTTAAAGAATCAATCACTTAAGGATATCAAAGCAATTCATTCCAGATTAGAATAAATCCAGCAGTGCAGTTTATAATTAATATTTGTAACAATAATCATTCATCAAAACTATTCAAACATGTTAACATGAGATCAAAATCTTAGATTAATTTGAATTTCATATTTTTATTCAAATGGCAAATTACAACTACAGGTAATTGTCATATGTTTATCTACAATGTTTTCAATTTTAAATCCAAAAGCGTCATTGATAAAATTAAAATTCATAAACCATTGTAATTGGAATTTAAATGCAGTGAAATATCTAGTGATCACCGATTACTCCAAGCTTACACTAGAGAACATTAGAATATGAAACTGTTCATGTTTAATCAATACGTGTCTTCAGAAGTTCAAAAACTGCTGAAAAATATATAAAATCTCTTGAAAATTCTAAGAATGATAGATAGAGACAAACAATGGACCAACAAAATTTCACAAGATCCAAACAAAAAGCTTGGCCTTTCTATGTAGGCTTGGTAGATGTAAAACCACATCTAAAAAAAAAACACTGCCTGATAATGAAATTGCCAGCCTTATATATATATGGCTGTAGAAAGGAGTTTGCTATTAACTGATAGGAGACCCTTTGATTCCTCTTGGAGGCCTTACAGGAACCGAGCAGGGCAAATTCCTAATGAACACTCCATACGTTCTTGACATTGATGTGATTATTCATATAGTATACAAACATTCACCTACACACATTAGCCAGCGTGGTGAGTTTATTGGCCTTTTATCTCTGAGTTTAAGATCAAGAAACATGGTCTTTCTTCTCAGTGCCTGATAAGGCAGAATGAATGTTTGTGTAAATGATAAATATTTTTTCAATACATATATACAATTATGACAGACAAAAATAAAGCATGGCCCTTATTCCCAGGAAGCTGTAAAGTCACCAACCAAGGCAGCAGTTGGTGGCCGAAGGTGGAGGGTGCTAAGAATCCCCTGATTGCGGACCCAGGCTGCCATTTGATGGCGACTTTTTATTTAGGTACTTACAACTGCAGATCACTTTCAAGTGAAGGAAGATTGCAAGAATTAGAAGAACTCTCATATTAAATGGGACATTATTGGACTTTGTGAAGTTAGAAGAAAAGGTGAAGAGACAATTGATTTAAAAAGTGGACATATACTCTATTATAAAGGCACAAATATTAGAAATACAAGTGGAGTAGGATTCATTATAAATAAAAAGTGGAAGAATAATATTGTGGAGATTGATGGTGTATCGGACAGAGTGGCAAGATTAGTTATACAACTTAATAGCAGATACCAAATGCAGATAATTCAGGTTTATGCCCCAACAAGTTCTCATAGTGATGAAGTAGTAGAAGATTTTTATATGGATGTACAAAAGGCTTTTGACCAGAGTAAACAACATTTTAAAATTGTTATGGGAGATTTTAATGCTAGAATTGGTAAACAAATGAAAGATGAAAGTGCTGAAGGTAATTTTGATTATGGTAATAGAAATGAGAGAGGACATAGACTTGTGGAGTTTGCAGAAAAATAAAAACTTTATATTATGAATTCTTTTTTTGAGAAAAATGTTAAAAGGAAATGGACATGGAAGCATCCAAATGAAGGTACAGCAGAATTGGATTATATTTTGACTAACAGGAAATACATATTTCAAGATTGTAATGTTCTTAATAAATTTAACACAGGAAGTGATCATCGATTAGTAAGGTGTAAGATACATGTTAATGTGAAACTAGAGAGACAAAAATTATTAAGAAAAACAATATTTACAGTTGATATTCCTAATCTTCAGAAACATTCTCATGAATTTAAATTAGAACTTACAAATCGGTTTCAAGTATTAGTAGATTTTGAACATGATTCAGATTTGAATGAAATTAATATGAAAATAACTGATACACTTTTAAAAACTGCAACAAAGATAGCTGGTAGAAAAAAGCAGCAATTGACCAATAAAATTTCTACTGAGACTAGAGAATTTATGAAGAAAAGAAGGAATATGAAGATATACAAAAATGATGCATTAAAAAGAACTGAATATCTGGAATTTTGTAAAATGGTGCGGAAAAGAGTTGAAAATGATATAAGAAAGTATAACTGTGAACTAGCAAGGAGAGCTGTAGAAGAAAATAAAAGTCTTAAGAATGTAAAACAACGTTTTGGTATTGGTAGGAAATTGATATCTGCAATAAGAAAAAAAGATGGAATTATTACTAAAAAGAGATGACATCATGAAATTGGTAGAAGATTTTTATCAAGAATTATATAGTAATAAAGAACAAGTACCTTCTATATCTATTACGTCTTCTGAATTGCCCAGAATTTTAAATGAAGAAGTGAGACACACAATTAAGTGTATGAAGAAAGAAAAGGCTCCAGGTAATGATGGAATTATAATTGATATATTAAAAGAAGCAGGTGAAGAAATAGAAATTTTTTTAGCAAAGTTATATACCAAATGTCTAAATGATAAAGATGTACCGGATGATTGGAAGAATGCAGTAATAATATTAATATTTAAAAAAGGTGATAAAGAAGATATTAGAAATTACAGACCTATCAGCCTTTTATCAGTTTTATATAAAATTTTTACCAAGATAATTACAACTCGTCTACAGAGAACATTGGATTTCCACCAACCAAGAGAACAAGCTGGATTTAAAAGTGGTTTTAGTACAATAGATCATATCCAGGTGTTGAGAGAAGTTGTAGAAAGGACAAATGAATGAGTTGTCATTATGTTTTGGATTTGTAGATTATGAAAAGGCATTTGATTCTATAAACATTTCTTCAGTGATTAAAGCATTGGATCATCAAGGTATAGATCCAGGATATTGTCATATTTTAAAGAATATTTATAAAAATGCAACAGCAACAATTAGATTACATAATGATACTGGGAAAGTCAACATTAAGAAAGGTGTAAGACAAGGTGACTCCATATCTCCAAAACTTTTTACAGCAGTGCTGCAAGAAGTATTTTGTGGATTAAAATGGAAACTAAAGGAGTGAAAGTAAATGGAGATTATTTAAGTCATTTAGATTTCTCAGATGATGTAGTTGTTTTTGCAAATAATGCTTCAGAGCTGTAGGATATGTTGCAGGAATTATCAGATGAAAGTAGGACTAAAGATAAATGTTAAAAAGATTAAAGTAATGTTTAATCGATTTGCTCAAAATATGAAAATAAAGATTGATTATGATGAATTAGAAGAAGTTAACAGTTACAAATATCTTGGTCAGATTATTAATACAGATGGAAACATAATGGAAGAAATTAATCATAGAATTAAACTTGGTTGGAGTGCTTTTGGTAGAAATAACTTGATACTAAAAGGAAATATGCCAATGTGTTTGAAAAGGAAGGTTTTTAACAAATGTGTTTTACCAGTTCTTACTTATGGATCTGAGACTTAGACACTTAATAGAAGAACAATACAGAGACTTCAGACCACTCAAAGAAGTATGGAGAGATGTATGTTGGGAGTAACAAGAGATCGAAAATGCAATGTATGGGTAAGAGAACAAATAGGTATTACTGACCTCATTGAAAAAATTAAAAGATTGAAGTGGAGTTGGGCTGGACATATTGCGATGATAATAGATGGACAATTTAAATTTTAAACTGGATTCCAAGATATTGTAAAAGATGCAGAAAGAGACCACATGTGAGATGGATGGATGAAATAAGAAAGTGTGCAGGGGTGATGTGAAGAAGAGAAGCTAAAGATCAGAGAAGATGGATTAAACTAGGAGAGACCTGCATCCTGCAGTGGATTGATAATGGTTGATAATGATGATGATATATATATATATTCTAATAATTACAATAAATCCATAAATAATAATTATTATCATTATAAAATGCACATCAGAATTAATTTCTCCATAAATTGTTATATATATATGAAATCTCTAAGCTTAAGATTGAAAGATTTAGGCAAAGTGTTGTCAGAGAACTAAAGGATCAGATAACATATTTCCAAAGTTTTTAATAAATTTATAATCTAAAGCAAAAGCATAATTGACTAAATTTATGCCATTATTATTTATATAATAACCATTCCAAAAATTTGTCAAGAAAACACAACTAAAACTTAATACCTTTTAAAAAAATATTACTCACTCCTGTTCCTTAGAACTCTTTGAATATTATCAAAAAATATGAAATAGTTGAGAACCATCTATCTTTAGAATAGACTAGATTTAAGGCAGGCAAAACTGCTGTAAACATTTATATTTAAGTATTCAGACTTTATTGACCTAGACTTAGCTGATTTTGGAAAAATGTTTGTCTTCTAAAAGTCTCTAAAGTTATTAAAAAAAAAAAAAAAACTATTTACTTATTTGTAAATATAGGGGATTTGAAAACAGACCTTCAAGAATCCTTCAACTATCCATATGAGCACACACATGTAGAAAAGATAAATAATCACCAATATAAGTATTTTGTGCTAAACCTGCACTCATCAGTTGTTCTAGATTCTCATCTCCCACACAGATAATATAATCAATGCCAAGTTTACATTAAGATAGCAAATCTTCATATTTTAATGGAAAGTCTTTCTGATGCCAATATTATTGCCATGCCCATGTTGACCTTAAGTCACTCTGACACCTCATGTATAAGACCTTATCCATTTAAATACATAGAAAAGGAATGGGCAAAATGCAGGCTTAATGTGCAAGATTTGAAATAGAGACATTCTTTATATACCTGGAACTTAATTGTAAATATAGGGGATTTGAACACAGACTTTCAAGCACCCTTCAATTATCCACACTATTTCATACTACTGATAAACATGACCAAACACATGTAGAAAAGATAAATAATCACCAATAACATGTTATTTTGTGCTAAACCAGCACTTACTTGATGAATTGTACCCAATAGAAAAATTATTCTTTTTAAATAACAACTGAAGGAAGAACAAAATTTAATAACTTCTCACAGGTTTCAGTCTATGTAACCTATTTATTTGTAATTATCTAGAAACAATGGAAAAGTTTATAGATGCTATTAATATTGGCTTCATCTAACAAAAGAGATTATTCTCAGAAATAAAACATTCTTTTAATAAAAATATGAAAAATTTGGAATTTTTTTTTAATGACTGAGATCTTTGTAAAGATAACTGTCTAGTAGAAAATGTATGAAAACTGTTAACTCAAGACATAGTTTCACCAGCTAAGAATCCTTCATATCAAGATGTTCTTGCTAAAGGCCCAACCAAAAAACTTTTCAAATAACTAAAATATTATGGCATAAAAAAGGAGTTCTTGTGAGACGCCAATTTTGTTTTTGCCACAAATCCAATATTGAAACCTTTTCTTTGATATTATTAAAATGTAATTTCAAGATCACTCAAAGTGGATGTGCTTCAGAAGAGGAATATTGTTGTGAGAAAATACAGTTAATACCTAATCACTCTATACTTACAAAGGCAGAATTGGAGGACTTAAATCATTTTAGAGTCTTTCTCCAGATTCTTCTATAATGACTGTGAGAGTTAAACTATCTACAATAGATCAATATGTTAAAAAAAAATGAATAAAACAATGTTGAAAAAATACTGTAACATTATAATATCACTATAAATTGGCAATTTTAAATTTAAAAACTGTAAAAATTTTATTGGCTTTGATTAATTTAATTTTTACAGTTAACAACTGTATTCATGACTTTCACATTGGTTGTAAAGAATAAAACATAATCATTGTCATATTTAAATAGTCTTTCATATCACCGACTATAAAAAATATAATATTATAAAGCATTTTAAATAGCTTTACAGGTTGATTTTTCTAATAGACCTCTAAATTTGTAATAAAGAAAATACATATGCTTTTGTTGCTATTCTTATTAGGAGATAAAATTATTGATTGTATAAATCAAAAGAATTGCTACATGCATGCAACTAATAATTCAAAAATAGAATTATAAATATAATATCACATTTTAAAATAAGTAGTCATTATATTTTATATGTTGAGTGCGTGTGGACACTTACATATTTAAATATAATAAAAATTATTAATTGATTTAGATTTTTATTTGAAAAACTGATTTAGTTGCTAAAAATATTAAGTAATAAATTACTTATTAATCATCAATTTAAATCACATGATCACATTTCCTATACTAGCACATTAATTGTTGATAAACAGAGCAAAACTCTCCATACAGTATTGCCACCTGTGCTAAACAGAGTAATCAATGGATGCCAGAAGGCTTGTGCATAAAATCCCTATCTAATGCCTACTCATCCAATATCCCCAGACTAGTTTCTGGCTTGTGGCCTTCGTCAGTGAGGAGCTTTGGATCTGAGAGCACTGCATCTAGATCTTAGAATCTAATGCAACCCTTTAGCAGCCACCTTTTATCTCTACTTAACTACAAAACTATGAGAATGAAATTGAAAACACAAAAAATATTTTCAATCTAAGCTCAATAGCTTATATAGTCATATGGGTCTGAACTCAGTTCAGCACCAATACATTTTGGTTGCTAGAGGGTTGCATTAGATCCTAAGATCTAGATGCAGTGCTCTCAGATCCAAAGCTCCTCACTGACGAAGGCCACAAGCCAGAAACTAGTCTGGGGATATTGGATGAGTAGGCATTAGATAGGGATTTTATGCATAAGCCTTCTGGCATCCATTGATTACTCTGTTTAGCATAGGTGGCAATACTGTATGGAGAGTTTTGTTCTGTTCATCAATTTAAAATTGTTCAGAATAAATATCAAGAGAAATTTGGGGTTTGTAATTAATTTTTTGGAATAAATATTTATAATATTATTTTGTTTTAAAATCTAAAAGAAATAAAGTTTTTTTTTATAAAAAATATTAACTCTAACATTTTAGCTGTAGAAACTGTGATAAGCTTCCCGGAAAAAAAATCAAGAAAACCCAATGCATGATTGACAATATTGTCATCTAGACATCATGTGATTACTTGTATAAAAAGTGAAGCTGGGAAAATCCAAGCGGTTCTCTACAAGTTTTCAGTAAATGTAGGACTTAAACTGGTCTAAAACATAAATAGCCATTTTATTTTCATCTCCTTGATGGGAGGCTTTACTAGACATCTGGTTTTTCCTTATCCTTCTAGGAGAGATGGACCACATCAAAATAACCCGAAATCATCATTGAATAATTATTAATTAATTCATGATTCTTTATTTCAGAAAATCACATTTATTATAGTCAACAGTTAGCAGAAAATAGATAATTTGACTTGTGGAATCACTGTTTCAATATTTAACAAATCGTTGAATTTTCTTCAATTGGGAAATAATAATAAATAGCTGGTATATTTTGGAAAAAATGTATTTTTTAATTTTAAACAAGTTGTTGATATATCTACAAGTCTCAAGAATGTATAAAATTATTTCATCTTCAATTAGAAAGAACGTATTTTCCACAAACTATTAAAAAAAGTTATTTTTATTTCACTTCAAAAAAGGATATCTATAGATCTCAAGAATGTATAAAATTATCTTGTCTTCAGTTATAAAAGGAAACCTATTTTTAAATAGCAGTAATTTTTAACTCAAATATGTTTATCATAACTTTGTTGTGAAAGAAATGAATTGGGCCTTAAAAATGATAAAGATCATTTTATTATGGCTAATAAACTTTGCTTTATCAATGATATAATCGAAGTTATTGCTTTCATGAATTAAAGATCTAAAAATGGATGGATTAATTTTATATCTCGAATCAATAAAGTATTGAACGCTAGATTTTGGATTCAATGATAAAGATCTTTTTAAAGGAATTAAACTGCTACTTATAATAAATTACAAATGTGTATTCAATGTTTAAGTAATTACATGAAGACTTATCCATGTTAAGTATGTAAATAATATTCAAAAGATAATGGATTATAAAGAAATATTTAAATGCTACTCCTGAATTGTGGATTCTCCAAACAAATATCTGATATAATAAACTACCAAGTTATAAGTAATCTTAAGAATGGATTATTTTGGATTAATAAGCAAACTAAATAAAATGTAATACTCTTTATGCTATTTCCAGAATGAATGATATTACAAAAGTGAAATGAAGTATGCAATAAATCAGATGAATTACTTGAATACTCTTTCTATTTTTTTGGTTAATTAATATTATAATTGTTCGTTAATATATATTTTTTTTCTCATATATTACTGTATTCATGTAAAGGTAATATTTTATTTAATAATATTATTATTGTTAAGATTAAAAGGGATTAAATGCACTTATTTTAGGATTAGATTGTACAAATGCAAATAATTATCAAACTTATCTTAAATGGCTATTGCCAATATTAATAATGCTTATGAGTATCTTAATATTTTGACCTCAATATTAAATAGAATTAATTATCCTTATGTAGATGAAATGAGCAAACAGTTTAAACTTTGTGGCTAATTGTTCTAAAGTGCAAAATATAAAATTTTGCACTTATGTAAATGAGTAAATCTATAAGGAATATATTATATATTATTCATATTTGTTAGTATTAATTTTTCACTGTTATCTAGTGTATAACAAAGCAGCCTAATAGTATAAATATATTTGTGTTAGCAAAGTAACACTCAGCCTGCAATTGAATCCAGAAAAGGATCTTGAGGCAAAAATAAATTAAGCCCGAGGTGGTGAAATATGATCTAGGCCTGCTAAGCAATGATTTGTACTTGCTTACTTTAGCAGAGTGAAATTTTCTCCAATGTTTATTAATAAGGTTGGTGAATAATTGATTGCCTGGTAAAATAAACCAATTAAGAACATGCATATGGCATTGATCTTTTGTGATTATAATAATTATTATCCACCAGTATTAAATTGATAATTATTTTATGAAAGAGTAATACAACAATTGTTGCATGGGTTAATCGGCAGGTAATTGGATATGGGACATATTGGTCATTTTCACAATTAAGCGGTATTGGCTATTTGGCTGATTAAGCAGCTTATGATAATCGGCAATTTTTATATTTTAATATTGTTGTTGGGTATAGAGATAGTAATCAAAAATCAAAGATTCCTGTTATATATTTATTGCTTACATGAAAAATTGAAAATTAACAAAAAAAAGTTTAATTAAATTATTCCTTTCACATATTTTAACCTATTAAAAAAATATTTCTTTCAGTTTATCCTTTTAAAGAGTTATTTCTTTTTTAACTCATTAAAAATTATTTCTTTTATTTTAACATATTAAAAAATTAAAAATGTATATTCAAAATTTAAAACCCTTCAATTGTAATGCAAAAACATGAGAATTTCCCCATTTTCAAAGCATAGCCTATTCCTTTATTTTCAATGGAAGATGCTGGAGCACTTAGATATTTCATAGCTAGTTTGCTCAAATTAAAAAAAGGTTTTTTTGAACTTCTCCATCACAAAAATGGATCATTGTGTCTTGGTATAAGAGATAAATTTAAATAGTTTTCTAATTCTTGATCAAAACATTTGTTTGTTTGTTTTTTTCTTTCGTTCATTTGGAAAAAATGGATCATTATGTCATGATATAAGAGATAAATTTAAATAGTTTTCTAATTCTTGATCGAAAAGATTGTTCGTTTGTTTTTTTCTTTCTTTCATTTGGAAACATGCTCTTCTTCATTCTTTCATCAAATAAATTGAAAAAACTTAAAAGATTCTCATCTAGATTGATCATCCTCACAAGTAGTCAGAATTTAATTCTTGAGATTTTGAACTATCATTTTCTTCTAAGCTATCAAATGACCATTTTTTAATTTTCTCTACCAATATCCTCTTTTTGAAATTTCATTTTGAATCTTGAATCTAATAAAGATGATAAGCATTAAGACTTGTTTTCAATATATGCTGAAAATCTTTTCTTCATTGAAACTTGTAGTTCTTCTACTATGGTATAAATTCCACTAAAGGAACTACTGATCTTTGCTTTTAACAAGAGTACATTCAGTCTCTATTATGAAAATTATTAAAGATGATGTGTTTTTTCATTTGCTGGCTTCCAGAGTAATTTCTTCAAAAGTAGAACAATTTTATCAAAGACGGATGAACTCGTAAGGAATTTTATTGTCTATAGTGTATGTGACAATGGTTTTTTGCTGTTCCAAGTGTCTTTCCAACAAGTAGTATGTAGAATTCCAGCGAGTAGAAATAGCTTGAATTAATTTGTGTTTCTCTAATCCTAACTTGTCTTACAAATCTTCCAATTTTCTTATAGCTAAAGCATAATGATTAAAATGTGTGACAATACTTCTATTAGCTATCAATAGATTTCTGAATTTTTGACTGAACTTTTTGAAATATATCGTGGATGATATTATCAGAAAAATATTTACTACTGTGAATAATGTAATTAGGAGCAATTTTTTTTTAGTAATCTTTGAAATTCTAACAGAATATGGTTCATTTTTCCAATCAAATAATGAACTTCTTTGGATTGGTGATCATTTATATTCCACAATTTTTTTCTTCTCTATTACTTAAATTAAAGTAACCTGTCTTCGTTTATGTGTTTTCACTGTTACTGATGAACTGCAACCATCTTTGGTTTCTCTTTTCATTTTTCCAGTTCCTTTTAAAGTCTTCATTATATTTTTTGAGATGATTTATCATATTTGTAATTGTAAAATGTTTTAGCATTTTTCCCACCTCTTGATATTAAAGCATTACATAAATTGCACTTTGAAAACCGCTTGTTTTTTGTCTATCTTAAAAAATTTCCATACAATATTGGAAGCCATGACAGGTTGGAAATTGGAAAAAGTTTTAAAAAATAATAAATGAATCTGAAAAACAAAATATTAAAAATAATTTTATTGTTATAGAATTTCATACATATTATTTAACTATTGTTGTAAAAAGATTATATCATAAGTATATTTGCTCTTTTTGAAACAATAGAGGATTATAGGTTCTTGATAAGGTGTTTTAAAATATAAAAGTTTTAAATATGTTTTATAAAAATTGCAGCTAATGATCTTCCAACCAATTATTATTACAATAAAATAAATATAAGTGTGACAACTGCACAATCTTTTAATAATTCATCATTAGACCTCATAGATAAGGATGTTTTAGGCTCAGATACATATAAAGATTATTAAATACTCGTTTAATAATATATTAGGGTTGCCAGATATCCTGATTTAGCAAAATGTCCCGATTTTTCATGATTTTGTCCTTTCTGTATGGTACAAATAATTCATGATAACTTATTATAGCAAATTATTAATCCACAATTTTTCAAAAAGCCAGAGAAAATAACTAATAGACATAATAAAAAAACAAACTATAGAAAAAAAAAAGAAATTTAATGATTATGCACTAAAATATACAATAAATATAAAATAAAATGTAACTGTTAGCTTTAAATACAAGTCAGATATTATAATTCAAAACATTCTACATTTAAATACATTTAAAAAAAAAATCATTTATTGTTTGCAAAATGTGTGTACATTTTTATTCTGAATATCCAAAATGTTTCACAAATAAAAAATCTCAAATAAAAAATAAGCAATTATAATGAATTATTATAAGTAAAAAATTATATTACCTTAAATTCAAAATATATAAAATCTCAGTTTAAAAAATAAAGCTTGGAATAACTCCTAAACATCATATGATCACCATTTTCTATGATTGTTCATAACTGTTATTAAAACAGGCAAAACTCACCATACAGTAATGCCATTCAGTGCAAGCCAGAGTAATCAATGGATGCCAGAAGGCTTGTGCATAAAATCCTTATCTAGTGCCTCATCCAATATCCCCAGACTAGTTCATAGCTTGTGGCTGTCATCAGGGAGGAACCTTGGATCTGAAAGCACAGCGTCTAGATCTTAGATGCAATACTCTCATCTTAGGTGTAGTACTTTCAAATCCAAGGCTCCTCACTGATGACAGCCACAAGCTAGAAACTAGTCTGGTGATATTGGATGAATAGGCACTAGATAGGTATTTTATATAAGCCTTCTGGTATCCATTGATTACTCTGGCTTGCACTGAATGGCACTACTGTATGGAAAGTTTTGCCTGTTTTAAAGCTTGGAATAGTGTAAATTAATAAAAAAATAGATATAATTTTTTCATTGGTCTGACATTTTGCTTCTTACATAATCAAAGAATGATATTTCCTGAATCACAATTGGTTGAATTAAAATACAGCAAGTAGAAAAAAAAATTAACACAAAGTACATTTTAAAATTTTTGGTGCATTTTTTGTATTATCAAAGTTTTTCATTTTTATAATGTCTAATCAATAATACTTTGAATTTCTTTTTGCAGCATTGTTATTATTATTATTTTTTTAATGCAACAGTTCTTTATTTTACATAAATGTAGCAAAAATTTAAAAAAGTAATGAACAGGTGATTGCTATAAATATCTGAACCACTTATGACTCTATTTTACTTAAATGTAATAGAATTAAGAAGAGAAAAAATATTGATTAATAAGAATTTATTTCAATAATAATAATTTACGCTTTATAGGAGTATAATATATAGTTGGATTAATTAATCATGATTTAAATGGCAGCAGAATAATTTAAATACAGAGTTGTACATACATTTATATTATGGAATAATATTGATTATAAAATAGCTATCATTTGTTGTCTGTGAAAATATTTACTGTTGACCATATTCATTCATATAACTTAAGAAAAAAAGTGATCAGGGATTTATTTCCAATTGTTTTTCAAGGACCGTTAATATAGCCCTGTATCAAGAACCCTATTTAGATGTTTGAATTTATGAAGTTATAAATATTGTACAATATGTACATTTATACTAAGAAATGTGTGTTTAATACTATTAAATACAACAATGAGCATGTTTTTGACTAAATGGTAGTCATATTCATACCAGCTAGTCGAAAGTGTGCTTAGCATACTATGTTGATTTATTTAACAGTATTAAACAAGCTTTTCTTAGTATGTCCATTATAAGTATTTTTTATATTGAATTACATTTTTTTCCAAAAAAAGTTTAAAACTATTGGAATTAAATATTGTATTAGTGATAAAATTCTTCATATTTTGCCATATGCAGTTAACGCAGCCCTGATATATGTACCATAAAAATGTTTGGAATCACTCCTTTTACATATCTTGCATTTTGATTAAGGATCGAAAATTGTCTTATATATGGTATTTGGTTATATTTGATTAACATTGTTTGATGATGTGAGCATATCTATTTCTTAGTAATTTTATTAATTAATTCTACCTATAAGATAATTTCAACTTTGATATTTTTCAATAGTGTTTTCCAATATGAAAAATATCATTAAGGTAATGATTATTAATGATTATGAGGATTAAAAAAATTTAAAATTACAATCAAAAAATTATGCTTATAATATGATAATTTGTAAAACTTCAGGAAAAAAATTTATTTCCAAAATAGTGTACTTCAAAATCATGAATATATGTATACATAAATCATATTTAAAAGAATATGTGTAATGTACTCACAATAATGCCACTTACATTGGAGTCAATCAGATTATTAGTGTTGGAGTAAATGAACTCAGTAGTTAAACTTGAAAATATTTTTTTCAAGCTCACATAAAAATATGTATATGAATTTAAAGTGCAGGATCTTTGCTCATCAAATGATGCCAGCTTTGTATATTGTTTGTATATAAATAAATATGAGATTAAAGGGAACTTTTATAAGAGGATTAATTTAAACCAAATCTAAATCATTTTCCTAGCTTTGGAAGAACCTGATAACATCCAACCAAAATATCAAGAATTACTAAAAAGTATTCTGTAAACAATAAGATTGTAACATTTTCTCTCCAGCATAGATTCATTTACTGTTATAACATATATACATATAATACAAATAATTAATAGTTAATTACCATTATATTTATTATTTTTAATGTTTTATATATATATAGTAAGAGATAGATAAAGAAAAGATGAAATGATAAAATTGTGCACTTGATATGATCACTTATCTCAAATTAAAAATTGAATTCAATGGATTATATACTAAAACACTTCAAAGTACACAGAGACAGTAAAGAAGATAACTCAAAAATGGCCAAAAGAGATTTCATGCAGAAATGAGTGATACTTGGGATTAAATCAAACAATGATCATTAAAGATTATGGAGTATTGTCATTAGAAGTTTTATTCTTATTTAAAGCATTATTTTTCTTTTTCTTTTTTAGAATGTCAATTAACAATTACCAATAAACAAAAAAAAAAAAAGAGAAAAAGTTTAAATGTTTTCCAATACTGAGATTTTAGTTATATGATAAATTAACTTACTAAAAATCAATTTTTTAAAAGACTATGTAATTACATAAAAAAATTTAAATGATTTTTTATTTACACTTTATAACAATTATTTTTACACCTTTTTATCTAAATTTCCCACTTAGCTGAAAAATTTGGAAATAAAGCATCATTATTTTCAAATGACCAAACCATAAGGCAATAATGATCTGTACTTGCCAACAATTAAAAATATAAAAATCAATTGTAACAATATCAGGTTATATTATTCATTAGCAGCCATTTGTAAACAAATACCCCATACTAATTACAAAAAAAAAAAAAAAAGAAAAGCAAAAAAAAAAAGAAAAAGTTAAAGATGGTGACTATATAAATCTCATGATATAATGATAGGGCCTCATGGGATAAATTATTTTACCAATAATACTGTCTCAAATGTTCCAATATGCATTAGAATAATACAGTAAAAAAACAGAATTCTTTTAAAACATAAGCATATATACAACACTGAATCTCATTTTTTAAATCATTCTATTAATATATAACACTGATTCTACTTTACCTATATATAACATTGACAATAGAACATAAATTATGTCTTTGTTTTCAAACATTAATGAAACTAAATTCTTATTAATCTGGTTTTTCTTTATCTTTTTAAATATAGAGGATTTGAACTCAGACTTTCAAGCACCTTTCCACTATCCATGCTATCTCATATCACCGATATACATGCCCAAATACATGTAGAAAAGAAATAATCACCAATATATGTATTTCGCACCAAACCAGCACTCATCAGTTGGTCCAGATTATCATGTCCCACATGTATATAATCAGTGCTCATTTTATATTAAGATTATTTATCTTTTCTACATGTATGTGGTCATATGTATCGGTAGTATGAGATAGTATGGATAGTTGAAGGGTGCTTGAAAGTCTGAGTTCAAATCCCCTATATTTACAATTAGGCTTCAGGTATGTGAAGAGTGCCTGTATTTCAAATATTTATCCTTTTAACTAAATTGCACTTAAGCATTGCAAGATCATAAGTAATTTCATATATTCTAAATATCTCTTCAACTTTTCAAGAATTAATAATTCATAATTGTTATTTCATATCTAAACAATAAAAGTATTCATTTCCAAAGATAAGTAATTAATCAAATTCTTTAGTACAACATGCACCTGTATATTCATACAATTATTCATGCATGAATGTTTTAATTTTAACTCATTTATAAAGTTGAGATTTATAATGTAAATCTTTTATTCCATTATTCATCATATCATTTATTATTTATAAAGTGAATCTTTATAAAGAAAGCTCTTTCATTAATAACTTTGAAATTCGAACTTTTTTCATATTTCTCTTGTTTTAAAACCATGTATTAAATAATACCATAATACATTCCTACATAAATTAGACCATAAGATTAATAAATGTAACATATAAATATTTTGTTTCACTTTATGAGAGCCAATAACACATTTCGAGTTTTTATTCATGATTGATTTTATCTATGCCAAAATATATAAAATATCATTCTACAGTAAGACAAATATTTTCAGCAAAAATGAAACTATTTTTTATTAAAAATATAATTTATTTATAACAAGATAACATTGAATTTATATACATTGATAAAATAAATCTGAAAAGACATAAAAATAATCAATCAACATCTGTAAGATTATGAAGTAACCATGTTTCTTCATGCAATTTTCCTGCAGCCAATAACATGTCTCTAGATTTAATTTTATTCATAATTCCCAAATAAATCTTCCAAAGGCTATGATTTGTTTGATTGAATACAAACATGCATCTTGTTATCCAAATTGAAAAAAAATATAAAAATAAACATTCTAATGATTGAAAAAACACTATGTTTAAATGCATTCACAAGTGACAAAACATTAGTACTATTTAGAGGAACATTTGCAATTACATTTTCCTGAAGATGATGAAGAAATGGGCAATCAAAGAAAAGATGTTGTAAAGTTTCATCATTAGATTTACATAAATTACACAGCAGATTAATTTTTTGAAAGCCTCTTTTCCAAACTAAGAAATGATTAGTGGGTAAAGAGGTAAGATTATATTTTAAAATAAAATCTATATATTTGAAAAATAAAACTATTAAAGAGAGAAAAATTGAAAAAATTACACTTATCATATACAAATAAATATTTAAATGACTTTTTTCTCTAACAGAAGTTATAGTGCAATAAATGTTTGTATAAAGATGAGTAACAGTTTCTTCTCTAAACAAAAGCCTTTTATGAGTTAGCAGTGCAATTTATCATTATGGGTAAATTTTTCAAGTAACTTAAAATACTAATAAAAATACTTATCTCTGAACCATGAAAAAAATTTCCATTCTGTTAACAATTTTTACAAGACTTTTCTTGTGCACCATTTAATGTAAAATTTAAAATCTTCAAATTTCTTGACAACTTTGATGAACAATTTCAGGTTATTATTGAAAAATATTGAATTATAACTTAAACAAACTTGAAATAAACGTTTCATTTTTAATGATAAAATCAGTCTACCTTACAGATAAGTTCATAAAAATATTTACGAAAGGATATTTTATTACTTATCCATGATTTCAATTACTATTTAATTGTCCTCAACTTGGTATTTCACAGACTAGTCGATCCTATTTTCTGCAATATAAATTCTTTTCCATTAGTTAACTCTGAAGAAATTTCTGAAAAATAACTTTGAACAACCAATTTGGTAAATACTGACTCTAATATACCCCTTGTACTCCCTAAACAAAAGATTTTCTTTCTATACAAAGTTTTTACAATAATTCACAAGACAAAATCATCTAACTAATTAATTAACAATTGATTTTACTACTTTTGTTATTTTCTCTTCCAGATTCCAAGATTTTCAAAAACATTTGTAATAATAATAAAAAAATTGATAATAAAATGTCTAAAGAAATTCTTTTATTTATAAGTTTTTCAGTTATAATTAAAATTATACAAACAACTTTATTTAATTAAAAAACAATACTTAAAATAATGATTTTAAAAGTTAAACTTGTAACTTGACTATTTAAAAAAAATTAATTAAGAAATATATTTCTATTTATTAAATTAATGATTATAAAATTTACTATTTCATATGCACACACAAATAATTTAATGTATCTATGGGTGAATACATATGTGATGTTTAAGCCTTCAAATTTATATTTAATTTAAATAATGTTTAATTATAACTAAATAATTTACTTCCTCAATCTTTTTCTTCCTTATTAATTTCAAATATGCTGCTTATTTCTGTTTTATGCCTGCAAATTGCCATGAAGGGGATATATACTTATGATGTAATCTAATTTTTAAAAAGATATATATTTAAACTTCAGCAAAACTTATTTATTACAAAATAAAATAATAGTCCACAAAAAAGACAATACACTACAATTGCAAACCTGAATAAATGTGCAAGATGAAGAAATGATTGAATGATTCAAGATGATGCTAAATATAGGTGGACATGTGTGGAATTTATAAATTTAAATTTACAAATTTTGAATTTATTTTTTTTTTTTTTTAATAAAAATAAACCAAAAGTAATAATAGCAAAAAAGTTAATAGGTTATACAATCAGAATACTTTGAAATATAAAAATAAAAACAGAAAGATAACATTGATCAAATATATTTTACTGTGTTGATCTAATATTTGGAGAATATCAAAAGAAGGGAAAATAAAACAGATACTGTGGAAATAAATATATATGTGAAGATATATGAACATATCACAGAGAAACAGAATCAGAAATGAAGGCAGTGAGCAGTGAATAGTAGTACAAGAAAGGAAAAGGAAAGAAAATACTCTTATATGGTAAAGGTATCAAGGATAACAATCACAAAGAAAAAATCATAGAACACCTTTCCAGTCACGTGGCATACAATTCAAACAGTATTTAATTTTGCCAAGAAATTCTCAAAAACATAGACATTATGGTTAAGGACTTCATGGTGAAAAAATTATACTATGTATATACATTAATATTCTTTTAAAAGAATTTTATTTTTTGCTTTTAGTACAGTATTTAGCTTAGTAGTGTGGAAATATAATATACAGATTCGCAGCTATCATTCAAACAATTATACCTATTTTAGGATCATTATCATCATCATCAGCTGCTACTCGCAAATGTTATGGCCAGTCAAACATTAAATTAAAAAAAAAAAGAATTTATAATATTAGTCATGTATAATTTACACATCATCAGTAATATATATATGAATTTAAAAACCAAGAGCTATGAAATAATTAATTTGTTTTATAAGGGGGAAAAAAAATCTCAACCCAAAAATATTTTCATAAAAGTCATAGGGAAAAAAAAGATGAGTAATCTTCGATTAATTTTAAATTTTTATAAAATAAATCATCATAAAAGCATTTTATTCATTAAAAAAAAATCATCTTTAAAATGAAACACATTTCTTTATTTTAATATCCAGATGTAATTTTTAATATTCATACAATAAAGTATTTAGTGATTTTTAAAAAAAATCAAGATATTGGGAATGGAATTGGAGCGTATAAATAAATATTTCAAAAGTTGAATAAAATTAATAATAGGCTTACCTAACGCTTTCATAAATTCATCGAAATTTTCACTACCTACTAATTTATATTTGCCACTAATATCAGCCATTTTGTTAGTTAAATTATGACCGTCAAATTGGGACTAACAAAAAGCAGCTCCGTTAAATTAATTGAAATAGAAAGTATGGTCGCGACAAGTAAATCCGCATGTATATATCCTAGAATTTGAAGTCATAACCTTTTCTCTTTGACCTCAATGACGTAAATATTTAAATTTTGTAATAACGTAAATTTTTTTTTTTTTTTTAATTGGCATTATTAATTTCATTAATCCCGGTTTTTCGTTTTAAACTACTGGATAATGATATTGCTTAGGTACGTTTTGTACATTCTTATTTCGTATGATAATAATTTCATTTAAAATTTATGTATAGATCGCTTAGTCAAACTGTAAAAGGTGGTAAATAAAGCATTGTGTAAAAGTAGTAAAGTGCATAGATGATTTAGTATTATATGATAGATCACTTAGCCAAATTAAATTATATTTGGAATTAAACATTTGATTCATTGGAAAGCTTTAAATTGATTGCTGAAATTTAAAAGACCTAGGCAAGATCGTGTAATTTACCTTCACCCATTTCTCTAAAGCTATTTCCGTTTGCTTAAGAATTCTCACTTTTTTTTTTTACTTAACGTAATCATTCTACTGTTATAAGCAAATGCATTGTTGGTTTATCCCATTAGTATTTCGTATACCAAATGCACAAGATTTTTTTTGAAATTTTGCATTTATTGTATTTGATGTACAGTAAATAAATAATCAGAGAAAATGATATGAAGCGTTCACGTTAAGACAATTGTAAAATATAAATAATTTTATTGTATGACTACATTTTCCTAATACATATTAAAATGTATTATATAATTAGATCGACCTCCTAAAATTTTTAATAAAAACTTTAGTACAAAAAAATATTTCAAATTCTTTTACGCATGTAAGAGATAATGCATTATAAACTGGAGGTTATTTATGCTAGCTGCGATTGTACTACTTCCGTCTAATCGTAGATTTTAATATCACGCAATATTTAATGAGTTGTGGACTCTAAAGCTAAAAATTCATGGATTGCAGCAGCGCGGCTCTAACATTTATGGTACTCGGTGTCTGAGTCACAAACTATTCATTATTTTTTTTATTATAGAAGATGGGTTAGAAGTTTAATATTAATATGACTCAAGCTCAGAGTAATCACTAACAATGCAATTAATCATCTAGAGTGAATACTGCATTGTGGATTGCAATATGGGTAATCAAAATTATAATGACTTGATAGCAGGGATAAACAAATTAGATTTTTATCCAGTTACACCGCAGTACAACAAAATGTTTATACAACCATAAATATTAATCTAGTCTGCTTTTAAATTCTGTCAATTGACTACAATATCGTAGTCATTTTAAATCATCTCTGTAACTTGTTACACAATGTGTTTACTTGTGAATTAATATAAACACAGGCACGTAAAGTACGATTAATGTTTATTTATTAACAAATATTAAAATGCATATTTATACTATATATAACGTTATACGTTTTCCTGCTACTCTAATAATGTATTATAAACTTTAAATTATAACTTAAATTGTAATTAAGATTCATAATTTGTTTCCAGTTTCACATCAGCTAACTTGAACTTGCATTGTGCATAATATTTTGAAATTTATTGTTTATAAAGGTTTATAACTTTAGTTATATTGATTCTGTATTACTTGACAATATCAGTAATGCATTGTTATGAAGCTTAAGACATGAAGTTTAAAACTTCAATCTATTATATCCTAATGTAACATGATTGTAAAACAAGCTATAATGTATTCGTGTATATATCTATAAATGGATTACAATTGTGTGTGCTTATTTTTAAATGGGATATGTAGTGTGTATTTATAATATCAGAGCAAAATACTATTATTAATAAACAACAATATATCTTTTTAAAGAGGAAAAAGGAAGAGGTGATTACAGTATTATTAATAAAGATGAGTTAATGTATTCACACACGCAAATAATAGAGAATACCTATTTTATTAGATTAACAAAGAATGTTGAGCACACATAACTAGCTACATAATCAAGGTGTGTTGTTAATTAGGTAATCATAACAGGAATTTGTCAATTTGTGGAGTTTGAGCTCTTTCAGAAGAACAATAAGAGCAAAAGGGATATAAACCCAAGAGTGTATTCAAAGTAGCTAATTCTTGACTGTATCAGGCTATTCTTAGAGACTCCCACCTCTGGAAGTACCAAAGCAGGTTAAGGCAAAATATACAAGTCACATCTACCCTGTTTATGTATACCGTATGGATTTTATTAATATATGTGTAAATAATTTATATAAATCATTTTCTATATCTTTAAAGGATCTGTTTAAGTAATCCCATGTCTATCTTGCTCATTTTAGTTATTTAGTATTTTGCTCCTACTCTAACTTGTGTCTCCCAACCAGTAAAAGTAAATAGACCTGTTTGCAACTGATCAGCTCACACCTGGACATAGAAAAATCTATCTTAATATTTCATTGAGATATTTTATGATCCTGTTATAGCCTTAGTATTGTAATTGCTTATTAATATAAACTATTATTTGTTGCATTTTAGACATATTCTAGCCTAAATTACTCATTACTTCTTTATCCTATGTGTGATTTGGCATAGTGTTAAAATGGTGGATTCTGAAGACCAAGGCCTGCGAAGTGTTTGATCATCTTATTAAGTTTTGAGTAATTTTATGTGTTTTAAATTATTTTTGATCGTGATCAAGTAAAATATTTTGTGGACACTTTATTTAATAGGTATATATATCTAAATATTTTATTTTCTCTATTAACCTTATAACTTTAGAATTACCATTCATTATCTTAAATACATGTAAACAATATCAAATGTAATTCTAAACAAAAATTAATCAACCCATTACATATACTTTAAACTGCACTAGTAAATCTATTAATCAATATCAAATATAATAAATAATTTGCATTTATTAGATAATACACATCCTATTTTCCATGCAAGTAAAAAAAAAAAAAAATCTCATATGTAATATATGACTCATTTTTTTACATATTGCATTTTAAACTGATTTTCCCCCCTACTTATTTAAGGGATTTATTATGGTAGTAGAGTGGATTCCAGATCAAAATTTAACTGTTATTTCCAGGGCTCAGGCATTATCTGACCTCCTGAGCAACAAATGATCTTGATTCTTATTTTTTATTACTTCATTTAATACATTAAAATTCGAATAAATTTATTATTTATAATATCTAATCTGTGATTTCTAATTGCTTTTTTTTTTTAAAAATTTTCACCTGAAGCACATGTTTGCCATAATTATTACAAATTTCCTGAAATTTGTCAATTTTATAATTCTTTGTTTTCTTAATCAATTTTTAATTTTAATTTATATAAAATTTAAAATGGAATCACCCACCCAATATAAATAAAATCAGTAAAAAGAACATTATAATTTGAAGAGATTGATAAGTAAAGATTTATAAAATTATAAAAACTGGGAGCTTATCATTGATTTGATAATGAAGTCTCATTTTAGTAAAACATTGCATAATGTACATGATACTATGAAATGAACATTTTTCTATATTTATGAAAGATTTGTTTTTATACATTTTCCAAAAATATTTTCTCTAATCTATTCAGGGACTACGAGTCATCTATAATGAGAATAAAATTCTTTTTTTTTTTTGTTAATATTATTTTAACTTTCGATTCAAAAGTGCCTGAGGTTTTGAATCCAAACATTTTTTTATATTTAGTTATAAAGGTCTGACACTAGGTCAAATAATCATATATTTAAATGATATCAGTTTTATGTCAATCATGTTTGCCAAAGGATAAAATATGTCTACATTCAATATAAAGGTGAAATTACTGGCTTATGATCAGACTCATAAAAATATACTAGCAAATTGACTTGTATATTATATTTTGTAGCTATTTTTTAAATGAAACATATTAACTTTAAGTATTATAAAAATAAAATAAAACTGGCTTCTGAATATATGAATGAATTTCTGATATTTACTGAAAATAGTCAATATCCAGAAACTAGTGGTGATATCATTTAGTGTTGATTGATTACACAAACTTGCAATATTTGACTTTGGAATGATGCAAAATTTTATTTTCTAAATTACATTTTTTTCTTTCTGACATAATTTATCAGATGTAAGAGATTCAGAATGTCTCCTTTCACTCATTTCATCTGCTCATGTTGAATCAAATTTACTAATTGTCTAAATAGTTTTTCATTTTTATGAAGTTTTTTGGAAGATTTGCATCTTTTTTCTAATGATATTTTTTTAAGTCAAACTTCCTTTCTTTTAATATCTTTTTCACATCTTCTAACATGATTTAAATAGAAGTAGAAATCTCAGCTACCACTAAATTTATATGTTGCTTTATTTCTGGAGTCTAAATATTTTATGATAGAATTCTTTCAATCACCTTTGCTTAAAACAATTTTTCTCATACCACGTATAGTCTATTTATTTAGCATATGGATATAAACAGTTTAGCTATTAACAAGATATAAAGAAACCTGTAGAGATTCCAACCAGAAAATAAATTCATTAGTAGCTTTATTAAATCCTTCAATCCTGCTACTATAACCATAAATCCAATAGTCATTAACTATTTAGTTTATAATTTGTATTACCCACATTTTAAAAGATCTGAATTCCATTTATTAAACAAATAAACACAACAATGATGGATTGTCTTGAAATTGTTCATGAGACTCAAGTTGGTATAGGAAGTTCAAATCCAATAGACTTTATCATTAAATCTAGAAAAATAAATTTATTTGGAATCTCTTTTTTTAACAATATAATTCTTTGATTGTAAATTCTTGATTGAATGTCCAAAAAGGACATCTTGATTTGAGTCAAGTTTTACATAGTGAAACTATATTTTTAGTTATTGAGAAATCAGACATGCTTAAATTTTTTATACATTTTCTGTGAACCAATTTCTTTTCTGATATATAGTTATTGAAAAAGTATGAAAATGGAAAGGAGTAGTCTTAAGTGAGCCAGTGATATTTTTCATGATAATATTTAATTGAGTATCCAGAAGTGTATTGTGAAAACTTTCTTTCCAAATATTCCACCAGTAGAATTTATTAATGATAGGGAAGCTGTCTATAAAGTACTTGCAACACAATTCCAAGTAATGCCAGCCAGTTTTCCAAAGAAATAATTTTCATCTAACCTAATATAAATGAAGAAAATAAGTTAGCCAATGATCCAAGATCACTCCTGAATAGCATGTGTTAGAGTCATATTTCAGACAACTATTGCAAAAGGTTATATTCAAATTGTGAGATGATTTCTTGTTATTTAGATGAAAAATTGAATACAGAGTCTTCATTGGATTAGGAATAAGATCCATTTCCAATTTTTTATACCATTATTGAGAGATTTTTCATATATCAGGAAAGGATTTCTTTTTAGAAGTCAAAGCAATATCTTCAGCATAAATATATTTCCTGCCTTCTGTCCCTAGAAGATCACTGATTAATATATTTAAAAAAGTAGATGGGAGATTTGTGGCAGTTTATTCTATAAAATTTTGTATTTACTATGGTGATCATTTAGTGTCACTTGAATTTTTCTATTGGAGAGCATTTTGCCAAGAAAATTAATGATTTCTCTACATTTAAGAATTTCAGAAACTTTTAGAATATTATTTTTCCAAGAAGAATCATAAGCTGAGATTTTGAAAGATTTTTCAATATGAGTTGTTAAAGATAAAACTTATTTACAATAACTTCTTTTTCCCAAACCAGTTTGCTCTACAGATAATTGATTGTTGTGCATTGGTAAAATTCTCGTTAAAATGTTCTTTCAAAAAAGTTTATAGGGAATACATAATAATGATATTGGTTGATAATTTTCTAGATCATTGTGGCTTTGTTTGTTTTTAAGATTTTATTTGCCAAATTTTTGGAATACTTTGAGTATAAATAATGTTATAGAATAATTCTGACAATCATGCTCTAGCTTTAGATTCTAAATTTTTAGAAACTCTGGAAATATATTATCTGTTTCTAGGGGGCTTTTTCTAATTTAAGGCAGTCAAAGAGAAAGTTTGATTTCACCAAAGTCTACAGATTTTATCAGATTTTTTTATAGCAGCATTGAGGCATGTTTGAAATTCTGCTCATTTTATCAATATTGGGTTTAGAAGTTTTGTATATAAGATTGTCTACCTGATTAGCAGTCACCGTAATGGCTCTTTAATGGTACTTTTAAATCCCCTAAGCTTTTGTAGAAGAGCCTATGCCTATGACTAGATTAAAATAGGCAAAACTCTCTCCATACAGTAGTACCACTCTAAGCAAGACAGAGTAATCAATGGATGCCAGAAGGCTTGTGCATAAAATCCCTATCTAGTGCCTACTCATCCAATATCCCCAAACTAGTTTCTTGCTTATGGCCTTCGTCAGTGAGGAGCTTTGGGTCTGAGAGCACTGCACCTAGATCTTAGGATCTAATGCAACCCTCCAGCAGCCACCTTTTAATTCTACATAACTACTAAACTATGAGAATAAAATTGAAAACACAAAGATGTTTTCAATTGAAGGCCATAAGCCAGAAACTAGTTTGGGGATATTGGATGAGTAGGCACTAGATAGGGATTTTATGCACAAGCCTTCTGGCATCCATTGATTACTCTGTCTTTCTTAGAGTGGCACTACTGTATGGAGAGAGTTTTGCCTATTTTAATAACAGTTATGAGCAAGCATGGAAGATAGTGATCATGTGATGTTTTAAGGTTTAATACCAATCCTGCCTTATAGGAAGGTGGTGGCTATGGTTGTAAAAGAGTCAAATACATCAAAATGTATGGGTGCTGAACTGAGTTCAGACCCATATGACTATTTGAGCTATTGAGCTTAGATTGAAAATATCTGTGTGTTTTCAATTTTATTCTCGTAGTTTAGTAGTTATGTAGAGTTAAAAGATGACTGCTGGAGGTTTGCATTAGATCCTAAGATCTAGGTGCAGTGCTCTCAGATCCAAGGCTCCTCACTGACGAAGGCCATAAGCCAGAAACCAGGCTGGGGATATTGGATGAGTAGGCACTAGATAGGTATTTTATGCACAAGCCTTCTGGCATCCATTGATTACTCTGTCTTGCTTAGAGTGGCACTACTGTATGGAGAGAGTTTTGCCTATTTTAACAACAGCTATGAGCAAGCATGGAAGATAGTGATCGTGTGATGTTTTAAGGTTTAATACCTATGACTAGATCTTGTAAAGTTTTGTTTTTCCATGATCTTTCTCCACATTAATTTTCTTGCATTATCTGAAGATTTATTTCAGCAATTTTCAGATCTTGATAATAGACACAAATTGACTATAAAGAGCACTGCTAGATTTATTCCAATCTGAAATGAATTGCTTATGATATTTCACAAGTGATAGATTTTCTGGAAATTGTTATTAAGAGTTTGGTAAACCTATCATAGAAAGGCAAAATTGGATTCTATTAATATTTTGTTCAATATATTCTGTGAATTGATTCCTGCTAGCTTTTGTTAAATTCTATTTCAGAAAAGGATAGCTTTCAGATTTGATTTATTATGGCTATGGGAAAATGATCTAATACTAGTAGTATTTTTATCATAACAATACAAAAATCAGGAATTGCTTATGTTCCCATCTGCCTGATTAGAATGTTTTTTCTTTTTTTAATATTGTAAAGTAAATGCATGTTGTTTAACTCCATTTATTCTACAAGTTGACAACCTATTTGATCCTTATTTCCATAATTTTAAGAGCTACTATGAGAACTGAAATCTATAAATATAGATGTGGGAAGATCTGGAAGCAAATGGTAAAACCAATTTATATTAAGAGAAGGAGTTATAAACATTGCATACATAAAAATTATCTATCCAAATGATGATTGCAATATCATTTAATTATAATTTTATGAAAAATATAATGAAACTGTTGTTAAAATATCAATTTTAAAACTTATCAAAATTTATAATTTATAAACAAATACAAAATTACTAATTCAAGAAATGTTTACAGTACTTGATTTTTTTTAAAAATAAAATTCCAATTTGTTGTTGAGGTGCTATCTACTGCGATGCCATCCTCGCCAGATAAATATCTTAATGATTATTAAACTTTAATCAAAGATTAATATATTTATTATTATTAAATACACTTGCCTGGAAGAACTAATTCCATATATTTTTAATATATTTAGAAATGCTATACTTGCTGGCTTTATCAAAGAAATAATTTTTAATGTTAGTTGTATGATTCATAATAATTTTGTAATTTGAATGGATGTACTAGCATTTTAATGGTCAATGTGATAAGCTGTTACAATTTTTTTTAACATTAAAAACATGAAATAACAGATAAAAACATGCCTTATTTTTCTCTTTCTTTAAATTTTTTAGTCAAAACAATAAAATATGTTTAATAATTTATTGTAAATTTAAACATGCAAAAGTTAAATAGATTTTGAGATTAATCCTTATTCATATATATCCAGGCTAATTATTGGCTTATGGTTTTTATTAGTGAGCAGTTTTGAATCTAATATATCTGGATTTTTGAATCCAATGTATCTTTCATTATGTATAATAACTACTATTTCCTATTGCATTGTCAAATGTATACAATATAATAATCAATTGACGACACACTTTATTACTTTTACAATGCTTTATTATCCACCCTTTCCTTCAGCTTCTTCAGAACCTCATATCTTCTAATCTCATTGTAAACAGTTACAGTGAGATTAGGAGATATAAGGTTCTGAAGAAGATTGCTGGGGCAATCAAAACTGTTAACTGAAGGAAAGGGTAGATAATAAAGCATTGTAAAAGTAATAAAGTGTGTCATCAATTGATTATTATATGGTATCTTTCATTACTGTGTACAAAGGCTATAAGTTAGAAACTAGTCTATGAATATGGATAGGACAACATTGAATAGGCATTATCAATAGCAATTATTGATTACTCACATTTGCAATAGAGTTAGCTCCTGAAAATTTACTGCATAAGTTAGGGGGGGGTGAAATGTTTTAAGGTTTTAATGACGTGAGATTTTTAAAAAATATATTTTAATATATCTCTAGGAAGTTATGTTTGCCCAAAATTCTAAATAGATAGTAGAATATCATTTAAATGTTATTTACTTAATTGATACAGTCATTATTGGAGAAATAGGACTAGTTTTTTTTTTTTTTTACATAATTTACATTAGTAATCTAGATCAGTGGTCTTCAACCCCCGGTCTGCGGACTGGCACCAGGCCGGAGAAGTTTTCTGCCAGTCCACACTAGACTGATAATAAAGTTTGTAATAATAAAAATAATATTTTAAACTTTTAATTAATATAAACAATTTTTATTTATTTTTTCATCGCATTTTTACCCGATTAAAAAAAAAGAAACTGAATGAAAACAAAATCTAATCATTTAATACATAAATTTGTTTTTCTATTTATCACAGTTGTTTATGGGGGGTGGGGTTAGAATTAAATTTTTTATTATTTTTCTAAAAAAATTCAAAATTAAAAAAAAAGTTTTTTATTATACAAACTCTGGTTGTCTTTTGATAACCAATCATGGCTGCTTGTCGGTATTGTTTATGTGTTAAAACAATAAAATGTAATGTTACCGGGCCACGATTTTAAAAATACGGTGACTTTTTTTGATCTCTTAAATTTTTTCTACTCTGTCTTTTAATATTTCATTTTTAGTGGGTTTTTTTTTTTTGGCTATATGGTGATTTTTTTTTATTTGGCTTTAACTTTAATTTTTTAAATCAATTTCTATTACCTTTTTTTAAAAAAATAACTTCTGTCTCTAACTTTTACAAAGTATTTCTCAATACATCCCCACCCCAAAATAAAGTAAGATCAAAACTTTTGACTTTTTCAAGTTTCAGGGGTTTTTTTTACTGCCATTTTTTTTTTGGCCTATAAGGCGATATCTTTTTTGCCTTTATTTGTATATCGCTGATATACTAAAACTTTTATTTTTAAAGCCAATTTTTATTACCTTTTTTAAAAAATAAAAACAAACCAAAAATAACTTTTGTCTCAGTGAAGACAAAGTATTTCTCAACCCATTCCCCCCAAAAAAATTAAAATAAGATCTTTTTTTGGCTTTAACTTTTATTTTTGAAATCAATTTTTATCACCTTTTTAAAAAAAGAAAGACAACCAAAAAATTTCTGTCTCTAACTTTTACAAAGTATTTCTCAACCCCCCCCCCCTCCCAAATTAAAATAATGTCAAAACTTTTGACTTTTTCAAGTTTCATTTTTTTTTTTTTTATTATTTAAAAATATGCCCACTTTTTTTGGCCTATAAGGTGATATTTTTTTTGGCTTTATTTGTATACCACTAATATACTAAAACTTATTTTTAAAATCAATTTCTGTTACCTTTTTTAAAAAATAAAAACAAACAAAAAATAACTTTGGTCTCTATCTTTTGTCTCAGTGAAGACAAAGTATTTCTCAACCCCCCCCCCCCAGAAAAAAAAATTAAAATAAGATCAAAACTTTTGACTTTTGCAACATTCAGGTGAATAACATTTTATTCTTGCATGTTTTAACAATAAAATAATATATGTAGAAATGCAAGCACATTAATGAGAATGATTGTTATTGTACTGTTTCGCAACTCGAGAAAGAGTGTTCAGCATGGGAAGGTAAGCAAACACCATTACAATACACAATAACTAATGTGCTGTTTTGGTCAGTTATAACAATTATGCTCAAAAAGGCTAAGCAGGTTACATTTTTAAGAAATTTTATCTGTAAACTTCTGCCAGTCCACGAAATCTTATCCTTATTTTTGCTAGTCCGCAGGTGTAAAAAGATTGAAGACCACTGATCTAGACCATCCCAATTATTATTTAATAAAATGTTGCACATTTGAAGTTAAAATGTATTTTATTCTATTTAAAAGGTAATAAACCCTTCCTCACTAGCGCTGTATATAATATTAAATCAACAACATCGTTGATTTAATATTACGTATTATGCTAGTGATGAAGATTTATTATCTTCTAAATAGAAATAAAACTGATGCTATGCTAATAAAATTCACTGTTTATTACACAGTTTAACATCTTCTAATATTAGCATGAAGTAAATTATAATATTTCATATGACTTAGTACGTTTATCAATAGACATGGATGTAAAATGAATGATTTAATATATTCATGCCCATTTCAAGACACTTAAGATTGGTCTATATAAGTGTAAGGTTTGAAAATACAACAATCATTCTTATTTTCTCAAAGTCTTTATCTTGTGGCTGGAACTAGAATATCTTCGTATTTAACATCATTAATTTAATATTATATATGGCGCTAGTGAGGAAGTATTCTCTGGGCATAACAGCTGAGAGATTCATGACTCCGAATAAGGAAAAGTCACAGTGCATTGCATTGCATCCAAATAGAATTACAACCTGAAACTGTGCTAATAAAATTCATTGATTATTACATACTTTATTTTATTGTTGACAATAGGGCAGATAGCCTTCAGGCCCATGAATATATATATAAAAATACCACCAACCATTTTTTTCACTTTTTCAACTGTAGTATAATTTTGCCTTTTTTTTTTATGGATAATAACTGAAACACAGGCTTATTCTATACCTGTGTCTATATATGTAATATATAAGGTAGTGTTATTAGATAGAGTGGAGAGTGATGGATTATGGATAATGTAAATGACTTAAGGGTTGGTTGATTGTTTATGATCTGTATATGTATGATTATGATATTGGACTTGAATTAGTTTGCTTAGTTCTAAGTGGATAATAATTTGTATTACATTTATTCAAGCTGCATGTTTTTCATATGCAAAAGATGCTCATAAAATATATCTAATTTTAATAGAATATTCTGTTATATGCTAAACCTAGTGTAAGTATTTAATTATTAAATGATTGAGTCACTGAAAGAAAAATTTGAGGATTAAATATGTCCAATTCTCAAATATAATAATATATATTTATATGTATATTTGTACCTGTGAAGAAGCCTCTTGAACAGTGATCTATCCACTAAACTAAAGAAATTAATTGAAGAAATAGTAAGTTATTGTGTAAAGTATTAACTATTATTATTTATATGTAATATTCCTATATAAGATTGATTTTCTCTTCATTTGTATTTGTAATTCAAATTTGCATACATTTGTTTGTATGTGTTATGAAGTGATTCTTTTTTATAACCTAAAGCTTTACTAAAAGTCCAACCAGCTTTGCGTTATAAAGAAGAAAGAACCACTTTGTTACACATATGAACAAACATATGCAAATTAAAATTTAATAAGTGTAATTTAAGTGATTGAGTTCTACTTATAAATATCTATAAAGAAACCTTCACATTAATTTACAATATTGAATTAAAACAAAAATAATTAGGTATTTATTTTATTACAAACCCATTTTATTTGTTACATTTAATTTGTTAAAATGTGATAATTATAAAAAATTTCTAGAAACCACTATTCATGATTGATAATTTAAAATTTTTGTAATGAATATTAATAATTTTAGTTGACATGTCATAACAGTCTATGTTATTTGTATTTTGACATCATGTGTCTATATATGGTATTAAATAAAAGAGCTTTGTGATGCACTTATAACATATCCAGTTATTAATTTTTTTTTCAAAAATTTTAGGATTTTTCTTTCAGGTAGCTCATCCATCATCTTTATAGCTAACTATCTGATATAGTAAATGGATATCTGATTATTCATAGCAAAAGTGTAAAATAAGAATAGAAAATTTCTCAACCTCATCATCCAATAATTGGCAGTGTGCGCTTGACAATTAAAATGAATATTTAAATTATTATTAGTCTTAAACCTTAATGTTTAGATTTTGAATCTGCTTTTCATTTACTGTGTCCTATTTTTTTTTTCTATAAGATTTTAGCAGGTAAACTTATCTTTTAACCAAGTGCACAGTCTAAAGATTGGAATTATGATAGTTTATTAAATTGAGTTCATTTTGTGTTTTTTTGTAGTCACCAACTATATTAGAATTTGTGATAAGTTCTATGATAATTGGTTTATGAATGGCATACCTATCAGGTTGTCATTGACTGACTGTCATCTCTAGATGAAAAATAACTATAACTAGTGATCCCATATGATTTAAGATTTATAAATAATAAGTTAGTTGCAAACTATAACATGAAAAATAAGGAACATGAAATTGATATGGAAAATAATAGGAAGTTGATCATAGTTAAATCATACAAAGTATGAATTTATTAAAAGGCTGAGTTGATATTCTTCCCCATTTCAGGTTCATTTGACTTTTTTTTTTTTGTCAGGTCTTAATGCTGTTGATCATATGAGCTTTAATTTTTTAAAAAAACATTTAAACTTCAGATAAGATTGCAACTAGGGCTTGGATTTTTTGCAGTATTTTTACTGATTGTAACAACACTACTAATCATGCTTATCTATTTTTGTGGTTCAATAAACTGATATAATCTGTATGCCATATATATATATATAATCAGGATTTAGTTACTTCTATTTTTATTATTCTGTCACATTTTATTGATAGTCTTTCGCTTATTCTACTGAGTTAATAATGAATAACATATCAAGTTTAAGAGTAAGCATGTTTAATAACATAACCATTGATGTTTGATTGAATGGCAATTTATAAATCACATTTTGTTAACACAATCTTATAATGTTATTAGACTTTCTTAGATGTTTAAGACCAATCTTATTGCATGAATTTATTAATAATAACATAGTAATCACAAATTATTATTCTTCCTTCATATTTATAAAAAAATCTTCAATTGGAATGGACCAGTCAGATATCTTTACAGATGTTATATTATCTTAATTGAATAATTCATTCAAGTTCTTTTTTATTTTTTGTTTGAAGCTTACAGCATTGTATAAGGTGTGACAATTTAATTCCTGCAATAGTCATGTAGTGTCACTCATGACCTAATTGTATTGAAATCACACAAGTATTCATGTTTGAACATGTTTAAGCTAACACGAGCATAAATTTTAAGCTGCTAGAATTAGTTGTTAGTCAGCTATTGAAAAGGTAATAAATATCCATGTGTGAAAATTGGCAAATGTACTAATGAAACTTTACAACTGTTTCAAGTGGTTTAAGATGTGACAGATGATCCCAGAAGTGGACAGCCAAAAACAACAATGTCTTTTATTAATATTTAAAAAATGTGAGATGTAATACGGTCCGATTGGCTGTTGAATGTGAGATTAATAGCTGAAGAATTGCAGATTAATTGAAAAACAGACTAATTTTAAATAAAGAATTGGGCACAAATATTTCTACAAAGTTTGTGCCTTGGATCTTGTCAGATGAACAGAACAGTGGTGATTTGATGTTGCAACTGATATTTCTTCAAATGTGCATCTGCTTCTGAGAATAATTACAGTTCATGAAACTTGATGCTTACAGTATGACCCAGAAACAAAATGCCATCCACCAAGTATTTATTGAACAGGGATAAACAATCAACCAACATTATTATTTTAAAGTACTTCAAAGATTACGAAATTCTGTTAAAAGAAAAAGACTGGAATTATGGCCTGATAAGTGGATTATACATCATGACAATGAGCCAAGTCATAGTGCACTCATTGTGAAAAACTTTTTGGCCAAAAAATCAATTACACAACTAGACCATCCTGGCTATTTATCTGACTTAACTCCCTGTGATTTTTGCTTATTTCCAAAATTAAAAAACTGCACTGAAAGGATGAAGATTTTCTACTATAACTGATATCCAACAGAATGTGAGATAGCTGGTCAACTGTATTCCCAAAAATGAGTTCCAGGTGTGTTTGAGAAATGGAAATACCATTTTAGTCATTGTATAGATGCACAAGGTGGCTAATTTGAAGATAACAGTATTCACTGGTATATACTTCTACATGTATATTTTACAAAGATGTTTTCTGGTAATTAAATTGTCACACCTCATATATAGCTTATAATTTTGTAGGAGTAGTATTTTTATTTATTGGTAACTCACCCATTTTAGTTTCACTATTTTATGTTTCTGGGAAAATAGATCTGGAAATGTATATTTTTCAATATCATTCTTGTTTTTAACTTTGTTCATGGATGTTAACATTCTTTCTATAAGTTTAAACATTTGTATTATAAGATGGAAACATTTCTTGTAAGTAGTTTTATATTTATTATTTTTAATCATAAGTAAATGAATATTATACTGTTTATTATCCATGAACTTCTTTCACCAAATAATGTCCTTTTTCTGAAAATTAAAACCTGTATTGGAGGTTACCGTCTTTGTAAAATGCCTTTGTTCAAACAAATACATGTTGTCTTTTTAAAACAATGTCCACTTTTGTTAAGAAATATATTTTTTTATTAACACTATAGTTTTCATAGCTAAAAACTCCATTTCACATTAGAATATTCAATTTTTTTCATATTCTTTAACTTGTTCAATAATTAATTTAAAGCAATACATTGTTTGACAATTTCTTTATAAATCAACTCTTATTTTTTTTTGATAAAATTATCGATGAAGAAAATTATTAGATATCCCCATTAGGAGTTTTATAATAATGTTTTTTGGAGTAAATTATCTAAAATAAAAACAATCAAATATAATACAAAGGTGTGGAGGCTAAGATTTTTTCTATTGATATACATACAGCTGAATCTTATTTCATTTTTTTTAATGTTAGTAGACTAAAAATGCCTTAAAATGATTTTTTTTTTAGTTTAAAACATTAAATAGGACAATATTTATTTATCCTAACTCATTATTTTTGTCTATTCATCTCTCCTGCTCCCTATTAAATCACCAAATGATATTTCTAACATATATATTTTGTAAACTGACAGTTTAATTTTTGAAAGTAGTTCTTGTGACTCCATTCTAATTTTTTGTTGAATTTTCTGGCTAATCTGTAATACAAATTCACTGTAGTTCTTTAATACAAAAAACTTTATTAAACAGGACTTAAAATCAAATTTAATAATTTGACGCATCTCTCTTTTTTTAAACGTCTCTCACATCCTGCAAGTATTATTTTGTAATGAGATTTAGGATATATTATTTATTAGCTATTTCTCACATTTCTGGATTAATATTCCCTATTTATGATTAAATTTTTATGACAGATTTTTTTTTTTTTTAAGAATTATAATTGATCATTTTTATGAAACAACTATTTACTGCTTTCTAATCATAACCCCATATAAATATGTGCAATTCGTCATGTATTTTGAATCCATTTTTTATCATGAGCAGTAAGAATTAAAACTATATACACTTTACTAATGTAATAATATACTATAAATATAATATGATAATACTAATATATATTTGAATATTTCAATATATCTATTCACCAAGTAAGTGATTTTGTTGTAATGGTACATATTATGGAATTCAGATATGATGATTAATAAGTATTAGTTAATCACATATTGCCAAAACAAATATGTAATAATAATAGGGCGAACATATATATAAAGTGTGTAGTGTGATTTGAACTAAATAAAAATAAATGGATTGACTATAACTTTATCTCAGTAATCTATTTGTAATAAATAAATATGATAATGGATTGCTGTATAAACAAAAACACTGTTAAATATGTACTCTAATAAAAAAATTAAATATATCAATAGTGTTTATTTGTAAACACCAACATTCCTTATCAATCCTATTTTGTATGTATACTTTAAAATGATTTCGGATAGTGCCAGGAAGTCTTCATGTGTACAATATATATGTGGGTATTTGGCAAAACAAAACAAAAAATCATGTTGAAATAGCACAAGGAATAGAGTATTGTATAAAAAACTTTTTATATAATTGGTGTTACATTATTAAAGTCAAACACTTTATGACATAATTAACACATCTGCCTACCATGCCTATAACATAGATTCAAATCTGGACTACGTATATAGTTGGCCCATTGTCAGTAGTTATCCATCCATATTAGTCATTAAGTGGATATTCAGCTATTTTTAGCCAGAGATTAAAAACAAGGATAGTAAATAGCTCAAATTCTCACTATCCAGAAATTAGCATATCTGATGAGGATAGTCCCTTTGTTTGCTGTTTCTTTTTAGGGGTTAAGAGTGACTTTGCTCTTCAATAGGCTATTTAAACTTTGCTTTATCTATCTTTTTATCCAAAGCAATTTCTGATTTGACTTATCTATTTCAAAAGTGTAGATCTGATTTAGTGATATATTCTTATATCATAGCTAGAGACATTTTTATAGATAAACTACTGTGGTTGATAATTTCCATTTAGTAATAAAATACCATTTATATGTGAGATGTATACTTGGCATGATTATTCATTGGTTTGACATATTTTACATTATATGATAATTTAATGTTAATAAAAAAGATTTTGTGCCTAATTATAAATTTAAAGCACCTGATCATATTTGTGAACAAATTGATATTAACTATATTGATACAAACATGTCAGAGATTGTTGAATCCACTATATAATAAGTAATATCAATGCTATTAGTGTAGCAGGTTATTGAAATACTCTCTTTAGCTACAGCACAAAACAATATTTTTTATGAGAAAAGATTGGACTGTCTTCTTTCATTACTTCATTTTCTTATATAGAGAGTTGTCTGGAACACTTAGGTTAGAAAGAATAAATATCAGACCTATCATGTAATTTATCTTAAAGATATCTTCAATTGATTAATATTATTGATTGACATGTCTCAGAGTATTCTCAATTTAAACATTAACACTGATTCAAACACTGAAAATATGGAAATCTTGAAGTATAACTTTAAGCTGGACATATATTACGTATTTTCATTGTTTGAATCGGTGATGACAGTATTTAAATTGAGAAATCTCTCAGACATGCTAATCACTAATATCAGTCAATTGCAAATATCTTTAAATAAATAATGTGATTAATGTAATATTCATTCTTTCTAGACTATGGGTTTCACATGATTCTATATTTAAGATAATGAGAGAAGACAATCTGACCTTTTTTTGAAAAAAATTATCTTATACTGTGATTAGAGAGTATTTCAGTTACCTATTGTATCAGCGATATGAGTATTAATCTTAACTTATTACATATTATATTATTAAGCATTGGAAGTATCTTATATTACATAATTTCATTGTTAGAATTGGTGTTGAAAATCTTTAAATTGAGAAAATTCTCAGACATGTCAGTTGAAAATATCTTTAAATAAATTTGGGATTGATATAATATGTATTCTTTCTAATCTAAGTGTTTTAGACAATTCTCTGTATAAGAAAATGAAGTAACAAGAGAAGGTGGCCATATCTTTTCTAGTAAAAATTATTGTCATGCTGTGATAGAGATTATTTCGATTGCTTATTGTACTACTGGCATGAGTATTAATCTTGTTATTAGTAAGCACTGGAAATATATTAAGTAATATTCTATTTTGTTGTCTGAAATAATTAGTTTTATTATTTCTCTAATATAAATAACAATAATATTTAATATTCCTATGCATTCAATACTATGCAATAATTTTATTAATTTCTCCAAGCTGACAGTTTTAACCACATGACATTCTTCAGAGCTGTAAATATACAATGCATATAAGTATCAATGTTATTATAATATTACTATATGCATGCAATGTAAATTGTCTATACATATTTTTATGTATAGGACATTAATTACATTTATTATTTATATTCAGTTTTATCCTCAGTAACAACATTACAGCGCATGTGGATAGGATGTAAATCCCATTTGTTTAAATTATATATTATTTATTTAAGAATTAATATAACCCATATTGAAAATACTTTCACCTTTTTTATTATTATTATTGTTAAAGTCTTTTATTATAGTATCTTCCAAAAAAATAATTATATGCCATATATTGTAATGGGAAAAGATCATGTGAATTTATAGGGTTATATTAAATTATAATAACTATCCTTTTAGGCTACTGGCCTATTTTAATATACCAAATGCAATCTAAGGAGATCTACCTTGGGTAATTTATACTCGTATAAATATGAAAATCACTATATTCCAAAATCATGTAAAAAACTGATGCCTGATACTCATATGATCCATTCTATAGGTCTTCATATTTAATATTATTTATAAATGGGCATTTGGCCATTTAATAATTCATTAAATTCAAAGAATAAAATAAATATGTTTAATTCTATAGCTGACTTCAAGAAACTTCTGAGATTTGATCTTACATACTTGGCTTTTAAATTGTGGATGATAGTCAAACTGAGCCTCTGCACTTTTTATCATCAACTTTTTTCAGAGGACTGATTTCACTTCCAGATACATCATTTAACTCTAAAATTTTCAGAAAAGATACAATTTATGAAAGATAATTTTTATTAGTACTGGCTATCAGAAAAGGCTATTTATTGATGAAGAGTATTGAAAATTTGTTGCTCACACTACTTACGCTTACTTAACTAAACATTGTTATATACAGTAACAAGACTAAAATGTGAACATGCTATTTTACTTAACATATTTATTAAAGTAATTAAACATAACTAACATCATAGATATACATATTACAGGTTTGAATAAGTACATCTGTCCAATATATTTTTGACCCATCACTAAACATTAATTAATCTTGATTAATTTACTCATTGTCCAACAGAAGTTATGAAATTATTATCTAACGTAGTGTATTGGCTATATCTGACTAATGAGCCAAATTCATTCATATTATAGTTTAAACAATAGTATAAAACAATTGAGATTTCTTCTTCCATTTTAATCCCACAAAAATTGAGAATATTTCCATGTTACAATATTTATTATCGAAATAAAGTTTAGAGAATAATAAAACCTATTCTTACTTAACTAAACATTTTTATATGTAAGAACAAGACTAAAATGTGAACATGCTATTTTAATTAATCAATGCCATTTATTAAAGTAAGTAAAACAAAAATAACAATAAGAAATTCATACTTCACTGTCATAGATCTATATGTTGTAGGTATGAATTAGTACATCTGTCAGATATATTTTTGATCTATCACTAAACATTAGTTTAATCTGAATTATTTTAGTCATTGTCCAGCAGTAGATATGAAATTATTATATACTATAGTATATTGGCAATATCTGACACATGAGCCAAATTGATCTATATTATAGTCAAAAAAATTTCTATGTTACAATATCATTATTTAGATAATAATAAATTATAAATATCTATGATCATACTTAAATTCACTTAACAATTTATAAAATGTCTAATTTGAAGTAGTTTCCCTACTCTTAACTGATTTTTTTTTCTTGACTTTAAAGGTTCATTATTGTTTTTCACTGGTTTTCAAAATATAGTCATTTTTGATTCCATAGGGTGATTTCAATGTTTGCTAGCTTACAGGTTGAGTTGAAGTTTATGTTTTTTTGCAACTATTGCATCTTAGATATCACAGAAAAGCCTTCAGCATCTCTAGTATTGATTAGACCAAATACATTATTTTGCATGGCAGCAATGAGCTGATGTTTTTCTAGTACTTAACTAGTTATTTGCAGATGATATCTTATTGTGCCCAGAAAGTAGGGAAGATATGGAAGTTATGCTGAAGACTTGCAAGAATGGATAAAGAAATAGGGATTAAATTTAATGAAGAAAAATCAAAAGTAGTTATGATTAATATTGAGGGAAGAGAAGAGAATTTTTATTGGGAGATATAAAGTTAAGTGTGCTGAATAGGTATAACTATTTGGGAATTGTCTTAAGTAATCAGAGAAATTGCTTGGATGAATGGGAGAAAAAATTGATAAATGAAGCAAAGAAAAGAAAGGGACTGATAAAGAAATTAATAGTGTTTTCATAGAATAAAGATGGTAACATATGGTAACAATGCATTATGTATTAGTGAAGGGTGTTAGTTTACTTGGAAAAAATACAAAGAGAAATAGGAAGACATGCATTTGATGCAGATATGTAGATGGCAAAGGAGGCAATTCAAGGAGAGATGGGATCATCAAGCTTTTATATAAAATGAAAATGTTCAGTAGATTGCAATTTATAGATAATAAGAGAATAGCCAAAATAGTATTTGTGTTATGAGTAAAGAGCAGAGAACAACATGGATGAGAAGGATAGTCCGGAATGCAGATTTGGATAAAGAATTTGTCAGTATCTTTATACAAAAGTTGAGATGATTGTAATAGGAGAATTGTTGAGTGTTATAGTGGCAGGAAATGTGATAAAATAGATGTATTATTAAGGAATAGAGAGTTGGAAAGATGGAGAACTAGTATGGAGAATAAAAAGAGTTTAAATATATATAGAAATAAGTAGAATATTGGATGCATGTTAATTTATGATAATAGCATGGAAAGTAGTTTACTATTTAAGGCTTTATTAGGATCTTTAGCAAGAGGGAATATACACATAAATGGAAAAATATGGGTGATTTAGTCTGCAAATTACGTAGGTAAGGCATTGAAAATATTGCATTTGTTAATTGAATGTAAGTGCCTGCAAGCAGAAAGCGTACAAATAATGAAGCGAAAGAAGAAATATAAACAAAGTGATTATACAGAGTGCGTTCTTGATTTTTATGCTGGGTTTGGGAAAAGATAAGGGAGATTTAGATATAAAGGCCATGGAATTGGCAAAGATTATGTTGTAGAAATGGGATGGAGCTGGATTGAGAAGAATATGGGAAAAACTTAGGGTGGGGAATGGAAAGGGAATTTAAAGTGGCTAACAGGTTTTTCTGGGCATAGTGGCTGAGAGATTCCTGACTGAAAAAGGAGAAACCACAATGTATTGCAGTGCATGTGATTGTGTAAAACGAAACATCTTGAAAGGGTTCTATTAAGGAATGGAAGCTGGATAGATATATTAAAGAATATTTTTATTCATAGTGAGATATCTATTTCAATTTTATTTTAAATTGATTATTTTTAATTTTGTATATAGAAGGCAACATTATGCAAATTTTAACATTGAAACTTGATCAGTTAAAGTAATGATACATTTTCATCTTGAGTAATGGGGAAGCTTCAGGTTATGTAGAATTAAAATCATGTTCATTTTTATAACTCATTATAGTCACTATAAAGGATTTTTAAATTGGTCATATTTTGATATAGCATTTGTCTGGTGAAATTTGACATCTGTTCAGCAGTTTAGATATATATCTGGCATCTTGAGTTCACTACACCTCAGAACATTTTAGAAAAATCAGACTTTTTCTTCTAATTTTCCATGCACAATAGTCTGCTGTCAAAATGAGCTTTTACATTAAGCATTAAAAAGAAACTATATCTTCTGGGGATTACTTAGAACCCTATCATTTCTTTTCATAAGCTAGAATTTTGCTTATTTTAAATCTTACTTATACTTTTAACAAGGTGCTCTCTTTATGAAGGTTTTTTTTATTATTATCTATAGGATCAATTTGTATTTTCCTAATTAATCTAATTACTTTATAATTCTCAATAAGCATAGAAGTTTTCTTTTTTTTTTAATCAGTAAAGCTCATAAAAAAATATTTTACTTAATTTTATATAATTAGATTCAATCCTTAATTAATATGTTTCCCCTTAATGCCAACATAGTTTCCCTAATATCTAAAAAATTTTGATCTAAATATTTTTTTAGTTTTATTCTCTTTTAATAATAATGTACTATAAAATAATTCCTTTATTTAAATTTTTTTTTTTCTATATAATTATAAATTTAATCTTAATCACAATAATTAACCATATTTCAAAATTATTTATACAATCTAGAAATAACTCTTGAAAGAAAAAAATTTTTTTTTACTATTTCCTTTTCTTTAAATATTTAGTGAATAAAATTGAATGTGTATTTTTGCTTTTCTTTTACGTATTGGTTGAATATAATAATTTGAACATATTTCACCTTTTTATTAATCTTAAAGTCAGGATCTGCACCTTATTTTTCATGCATACACTTGTATATTTGGATATCAATCTATTCTTTTGATGTTTTCACTAATTTATTAACCAATTTCAGTGTTCTTTGATTCTATATTGCCAACAGTAACTATTCTAAGTTCCTATTGCTATTCCTGCCTTTGTTAATAAAACACCATTTCACTATAATACATTTTTATTTTTCTAGAAACTCAAAATAGGGTTTTTTTTATTTATAAAATTAACATTTTATAATATAGGTGATGTGGGTGTAATAAGTCATTTACCATCTTATTTAATTGTTGATGATCAAACTGAGGTATCTTAAAAATAAATTATGTAAATATCAAATGTTAAGCTCTTTTCATACAGTTATAAAATACTGAAAAACTTGAGATATGCAAATTAATATGAAAAGATATAAGAAAAGAAAATTTATATTTAATAGCACTCAGCCAGCTTTCAGTGAATTCTCACCAGAGAGTCTGAATATATAGTGGCTGAGAAACGTAAATTTGTCCCAGTATGCAAATTATATGTCCCATTTCTTTGATAGTGGGATGCAAGGGTCATTTCTATTAATTGAATGTGGTTCCATTGGAATTGCCCATGCTACTTACATTTTTTTTTTGATTATCCCGCTTTGTGCAAACTTTTAACATTCAAGAGAGAAAAGACGTTTCCAGTAATCAACTCATGTTTAACAAAGATTAACTTGTGTTTGTGACTTAATTTTGCTTTTTTATATATAAACAGGTGCCCTGGAAAATTCTCATTGACCTATTAGCTTGAAATTCTCCATAGTACATACACCACACTGCAGAAAGAGGCAGAGTATGAGATCTTATATGTGATTTGGTAAACGGGTTCGAAAGATTTTAACTTTGATGTTATTTAGAAGGTTGTTTAAATAGGGAGGTGATTAAAATTCTACTCAGAATGTGTCCGCACAGATTTTCAGAGTTTTGTTAAAATATGAGGAAGGTATATAAGGATGGCTGATCCATGATTTATCTGAGTTGTTGTTATTGGGAACTTTGTTAATGCTCTTGTAAAATTTTTCTACGATTTTAATTAATTCAGTATGATTATACCAAATATCCATTAAATCTCTAACATGTAATTCATATTAGCTTTTCTGTCCATCTTGTATTTATTTACATAGTTTTCTATTTCTGTGTAAGAAACCCTTAAGACCAGCCATTTTATGTTCAAATGGAACATTAGATTATGGATGGAGGTTTCTTCTAACTTTAATTGGGTTTACTTCCATCTTAAAATTGAGCACATCTTTGTTTTTTTTTTTTGGATATGTAAGACCAAAAAATTTATACTTTGGTTTATGTCCACGTCTTCAACAGTCTATTCGAGAGGCAATGCTCTGTCTAGTTCTGTGCAAGTATTAATAATTTTGTGCACCACAAAACATGTGAATACATTGTCTACATATCTTATATATTGAAGCAGTCGGATCTAGGTTTGATTCTACCTTCATGATCTTTCACATGTAGCCAACTTCAAACCCTTGTACTAACCTTGATTTCCGATGCAATGGGGCTTTATACGTTCAGTCCACGCTAGTTTCCTTAAAGAAAAACTATTATAAATGTGTGTTAAAATTAACTCGTTTGAGATTTAAACTAATCATTTCTATTAATAAATTCATGATAGAATTATTCATGAATTTATATATATATATATTATAACTGTGTGGATTGTGTATATATATTTATAAATATTTAAATGTACATATTCGTTCTAAAGTTTCATTGCGTCCGGGAATGTTTTGCTTTACTTTAAATAGTTTGTTCAAATTTTTAGTGATTAAAAGCTACATTCTTTCGATAAGCTTTCAGATTGTCCCTTTCCAAAAACAATGGGTAAAGTTTTTATTAATTAGAAAAAGATAAGTCTTTAAAATGTAAGGACGGTCCTAATTAAAATCATTTTCTGATTTTAAAAATTTATTTTCTAATTAGAAAATGAATTCAAGTTAATGAGTTTGAAAGCCTTATCGAAGGAATGTATCTAAAAACAACTAGTAAATTTTTGTAAGATTGATTAGGAAAGAAGCGCTAACCTGAAGGCATCAGATACAGTATAAAGAGCCCAGGAAAAGTTTCCAAGCAATTATTATTCCTCATTAAGAGAAGCCCTATATATTTCATTAGAGAAGAAGCTGCCCAGTTAAATTATGAAGTAAAATAGTGTTTCTACCATGGTGGCGGGGCTTAACTTCAGGAGTCTGACTATGGTTCCTGAAGTCCCCTGAAAATCTTCAATGTCGCTGCAATATAAAAATTCATATACCAATCGTAAGCTGTCGAAACCTTAGAGAAATCCTTCAAAATGTCATTCTAATAATTTTCCAAAATGCGCATCTACGTTTCATCCAACTAGACTCTGGTATGTGTAATCTAAGGAGCCAACCATGAAGAAATGGTAATATCTTTCTTTTATGAACCGCTACTTTATGCCCGGTCTTTGAACTTTATTTTACACTATCTTTAAATTAAGTACTGTTAAAAGCTCTTCTCTTTCCTTAATGTATTATTGCTATTTTAAATTATGTAGTAATTCTCTATCTTAATCTCTAGTCTTTAAATTTATTGTTAACTTTCTCTTTTCTTATGATGGCGGTTCGTTTATTTAACCTTATTATATATTTTAGATGATTATTAATGTCTTTTATTTTTATTATATGCCAGTAAAACTTCAACTTGATAATAATTTCCTTCATTGCGTTTGCCTTGTTAAATAATATTATATTAATTTTTATAGTAATTCTTACCCACTAGAACTCATTTGATACAGTTCTATTAATTATCGAGTTGAAGGATTTATGCAATTTTTGCTATTTTTATTAATGGCTAATAATAATAAATTATTAGCTCAATTTCTAACCTATGCTCCCGGCCACTTTACTGAGTTTATAATATCTATTTATTCACATTAATATATTGTTTCGCAAAAAGGTCGATAAAGGAATTAAATGAATATATTCTAATTCAAATTTTATACTTTCTATTAATATTCAGGAAGGGCAGAAGATTTAGGGCATAATTAATATAATTTCTAATTGCATTAAATACTTTTGATTAAAGCACGTTTGACTTTAATTTAACTTGATCAGGTCATCACGTAGAGCATTCTTTATATAAAATGGGTTTTATTATTTAAATACGATGATTACCAAGTCATCATTTTCCGAACGTTGCTGACGCGAGCCATCTCCTGCTTCATAGGCTTGTCCTCAGTGATATTTCTATTAGTTTAATTATCTAGGAAGAAAGCACTTCCTCCACTTGCTCGTTTTTTTTATTATATTGGAACACCAAAGGCTCGTGGCTACGACCCGACCTGGTTTTCCCTGTGTTCTATGGATTCTTCATATAGGGCATCAAATACTTGTCAAATACAAGCCGCCCTGCTATTTTCTCAAATCACAGACAATCCATTATTTTTCATATTTATTCTTATAGCTCATAAGTCGTCAGCACCGTTTATTTTTCAGTTCCAGTAAAGCCCGCTCTCATGCTCGTAAATCGTGATGAATTGATTTTATTAAAGTCGAACAAATTCATATTTATTTATAATTAAGTAAGTTTTCTATTAAATATTAAAGTTATGCCCTAAATACGTATCTTGCTCTTTGTGAATTGATTTGCGAATGTGAAAATAAATCTCACATTCTTTTTTTTAGAATTTGAATCATAATTTCTGTCACAGCCAAATACCTTTATCTACCTTTACTTCCTCGGTCAGGGCATAGATATATATAATTCTCCTAGAATATTGCATAATAGTATTGGCATATAATAAGGACTGCCATTCTTATTGTAAATATAAATTCCGTTTAAAGACTAGAGGTAATCTATATAATCATAATCTAAAAGTTGAACAAAATTGTTATTATTATTATTAAACACTTTATTAACACATTTGGTTTTTAACTTTCTTTCTTATTCAATAAGTATTTTAATATTAATGCTCACTGTCTGTATTGGCAACCCGAATATACATATATGAGTTGACTTATAAATATTCTTAGTTATTTTATTATACTTTATTAGCGTTAGGTCAGGGGTCTCATTAATCATCATCATCCGTTGAGCTAGTTCCTTGGCGCATAGTCATTTACCGTCGATATATGTCATCCATTGATTTGATCTGAGCTCGTGAGTTGGGTTTGAATTCAGTTTGGTTCAGCTGAGTTTGAATCCGACTTTGAGTTTGGGTTTGTTGATGTGTTGGCTTTTTTTTGAACGGTACAATATATGTCAATTACTGAAGGGTCCGATTATTTAGGTAGGATGACATTTTTCAATTTTGAGAGAACCAGGCTGATGATAATTTCACTGAGCAGAAATCCCTAGCCATCTACTTCTCATTTTATAAAACTTCCTCTGGGAACAAGCTATTATTTCGTTGTTTATCCATTTCAAAACCTCAATTCTGAAATCTTTTCTGTGCTGATTGGAATTAATTTAGAGCAAAATTTCCTGTTTAATGGTAACATAAAGCTTCCTAGGCACTAACCTATAGAGTTCCTTTATGTCCAACAAGACAAGTTTATAGTGTTCATTAATTTTGATGTTTTAATTTTTCAACACATTCATATGATGACTTGATGTCTAGGGACTTTTGCATTACCTTTGTACAGGCAGTTTTGTGGTAAATTAATTACAATCAGCACAGGAAAGATTTCATAATTGGAGTTTTGAAGTGGATTAACAGCAAAATAATAGCTTGTGCCAAAGGGAAGTTTTATAAAATGATGAATGGATGGCCATGGGACTCCCATTTGAGCGGAATTATCAGCAGCCTCATTCTCTCAAAATTTGAAAGCCTTGTCCTACGTAAATATTTGGAAACCTTCAGTAAATAATATATATATATATATATATATATTAGACATGTAGATAATACATTCATATGTGTTGCAGAGTACAAAATTATTAATATTTGCACAGAACTAGATATAGCATTGCCTCTCGAATGCACTACTGAAGATGAAGACATAAACCAAAGGATAAATTTTTTGGACTTACATATCCAAAGGAACAAAGATATGCTTGATTTTAACATGAATATAAAACCAATTCAAGTTAGAGGAGCCATCCATCCCAGTGTAATGTTTCAATCGAATTCCCAATGTAATGTTTCATTTGAACACAAAATAGCAGGTTTTAAGTGTTTTTTAACACCAAAACAAAAATCTATGTAAATATGATCAGATGGAAAAGATAACATCGAATTATATGTTAAGAGATTTAATGGACATTGGATATATTCATACTAAATTAATTAAAATCATGGAAAAATTCTATGAGAGCATTAACAAAGTTTCCAATAACAACAACTCACCTAAACCATGGATCAGCCTTCCTTATATCCCTCATATTTCAACAACACTCCAAAACATCTATAAAGACACATTCAGAGTAAGATTTAGATTATTTCTCTCTCTCAACATCCTTCTAAATAACACCAAAGATAAAATTTTTTTCAAACACACTCCTCAAATCACATATAAGATCTCGTAACATGCTTCTTCTTGCAGTGTCGATGAGAATTTCCCAGCACACCTATTTATATAAAAAAGCAAAATAATGTTGTAAACACAAGTCAATTTTTGTTGAACATGATTTGGCTATTGTTTCTTCCTCAAAAGTTAAAACAGTTTGCACACAGAAGGATGATAGAAAAAAAAATTTAAAGTAGTAGGATCAAATGCAAGGGACCAGCATTCAATTCGCAGAAGGATTTTTGCATCCCACTATCAAAGAAATGGAACATGTAATTTGCATATTGGAACAAATTTACATATTGCTCAGTCACTATATATTCAAGCTCTCAACTATGACATTTTATTCTGCAATATGACTCTGGTGAGGATTCACTGAAATCTGGCTTAATGCTATTAAATATAAATTATGTTGTCTTATACCTTTTCATATTAACTTGCATATCTCAAGTTTTTGAGTAAAAATAAATTAATAAATCATATAATTAAATAGTGAAATTACAATTATTTTTGGAGATCAGGAGAAAACTCACTTATAATTTCTAACTAATTTCATTATGAGTGCCATGCCAGTTAATCTGAGAACTATCCCTGCATTGGATCTAAATCCTACCTGAAAAGATCAGTTCCTGTTTTTTTTTCTTTACTAGCTCATTGTACATAAGATCTTTGCTTAACAATGCATATGTACTTAATTAAAATTTTACTATGTGAAAGGAAGGAAAAGGGATTTATAAAATTTTGATGATTAATTTTATAACAATATCAATATTCAGTCTCCATTATCATATTAGCAGTGACTATATATATATGTGGGAGACACATAAACCAACTGATGGGTAATGGTTCAATACAAAATGCATATATTGAAGATCATTTATCTTTTTCGCATGTGTATGGTCATATGTATTGTTTGTATAGGATGGAATGTATGACTAAAGGGAGCTTCAAAATCAGTGTTCAGATGCTCTAATTATATTTAGCTTAAAGTATATACAGTATACTATATATGTATTTAAATATTATATATTCATCCTGTATTCTTCCCATTCTTCTGCGTATTTAAATGGGCTCAAGGTCCTACATATGAGAAATCAGATTGACTAATGGTCAAAATGGTTAGACACAACAAAATTGGCAAACAAGGGTTTTGAACATGCCATCATCAGATTTCCATGATATGGATGGCAAAAGAGTTGGAGTGTGGAGAAGATTGAAACCTATCCATCAAAGTTTAATGATTTTCTATTTTAATAAAAATGAGCATTGATTATATATGTGTGTGGAAGATGATCTGGGCCAGATGATTTCTGGTTCAGCATAAAACAAATATATTGGAGATCATTTATCTTTTTTGCTTGTATGTGGTCATGTGTATCAGTTAAATATGATGGAGTGGATGACTAAAGAGAGCTTAAAAGTCTAGGTTCAAATCCCCTCTAATTACATATAATGTAAAGTACACCTGGGTCTCGTTTTACGCGATAGATAGGTTCCTCAGAAAACACGCGCAAACGAAATCGCGCAAAAATAGACGTAACTTACCTTGAAAAAGGGGGATACGGACTGTGATTTTTCAAAAATCGCATGAAAGCAAAGCACCAATGTAAAATTATTTTAAAATTCGCGCAAAAAAAAAATAAGGAAATAAAATATGACTAATAAAAAATTTCAAATTTGAAAAAAATTGATACAAGACAAACTTTTTTTAACTATAATATTTAATTTTATTCAAAACAATATATTTTTATGCATAATTTACAGTAATTTACATTTTTTATACACGTTTTAATTATCGCAATTTGCCAATAAACAGGTTCGTTTGCAAACTGGTAAAAAATCAGATTCTTCACAAGACGAAATACAACTAGCGCCAACGTCACTCTCATGTTGTGTTAATGGTTTTCTGGTGACAACATAATTAGTAATTAATCTAACATTTTTGTCTTTAATTTTTTAATTTTCAATTTTAATTGTGCCCACTGCTATTACTCATCTTTTAAAAATAAACTTGCAGACACTAAATGATTAATAATTGATTACGTTCTTTTTTAAAAAGCAAAAACAGAATGTGATTTAAAATGCAAAATTAACACGCACAATGTTTGAACAAATTTACATTATAATCTTGTAAAATTTAATGTGTGTATACATAAAATGTGGAAATCATGATTTTAATTTCATTCTTGCATAAAATCTTACTATTATAAAGCACTGAAAATATTGAAATTACTAAGATAAAAGTCGAATTCCAATAATGTGCTATTACTTTCAATATGACGTAAGTGCGCAAAATTTATTATTTAAAGTAATAGCGCATTATCGGAGTTCGACTTCCGGAGAAACATGAATCACATAACTTCAAAATTGTGTTAAATAAATCCGCATAAAAAGAGACCCAGGTGTATATATACTATACATGTATATAAATATATAAAATTGCAATTTCAAATATTGATCAGTTAACTTTTATTATAATAAAATCAGAATAATTATATTCAAACTATGAATTTTCACGATCAGTGTTTTTAACAAAAGTTTAACTAACTAGGAGAATCAAGATAAACATCAATATATTGTGAGGGTATCAAATTTGAACCCACACCAATCTTCATCTACCTGTAATAATAGGTAATGTGTAGTCACAATCTATGCCTTGCCAAAGGGATGTCAGTTTGCTAAGCTGCTATTCATCAAATCAAAATACATAAATATTTACGCATAGGTATATAGACACAAAGTATCGAGATTGCATTAGGTAACTAATTATTAAGTCAAGCATTACTCTATTTCATATATGTATTAAATTATAGCTAAACTATTGAAGTAAAGAATGTTTGACATTTAGGAAAATTTATATAAATATTTATGTATAACAATGATTGTCTTGTGCTTCATATTTTTATACATCACGAAACAAGACCGAATGATGACACAAATTATACTGAACTAACTATGACAACAATTGAGAGTCAAGTATTAAGCTAAGCAACCTAGGATGGGAATAAAGTAATGTCATGTAACGATATTTCTTGAATCGATTCTTGCAATATGAGTACTGATAACAATAGATATTAACAGCATGTGAAAAGGAAATGCAAGGGAGATGCCAACAATGCAGCAGACTAAAAAAAAAGAAAAAGGAATTCAAACCGGCATTCTTGGAAAAAACTATACGTTCACCAAGGAAAACCAACTTGGTAAAAAAAAAACCCAAAATAATAATTTCGAACATTGTGCAAGATGGACATTTTTGGCTGAATGCGTATGTAGTACATATATAAAATGAATTTTTATATAGAAGAGCATAAATACATAGAATAATTTGTTTCTGTGTTGATAAAAATAATAAATGAGTAATTGGAACAATTGAATTAATATTATTTTTGTTTTGAAGAATGTTAAATTTATGAAACAAATTGAATGATAAATCTGAAGTGAAATATAGGATAAAGTGCACATGCAGAAAATAAGTTAATATGTATATAACCAACAAAGCGGACAATTGAAGAAATCATACTTTATTACACAGAAAATTTCTTCAAATCTTTTTTACGTTGAAAACCGCAAATAACTGAAAATTTTATATACTATTGTGCTAATACAGTGATGGTGGGGTAAACAAATTAATGTCATCAGTGGAATCATTAACCTTATAAATCATGCTAAACTAAGAGTCATTGTCTAGAACCTTAGTGCCTAATAGACTTTTTTCACATAAAATGGAACGTCTGCATGAAGAGTGGAAGGAAATAACAGATTTCCAATGCAGGAGCAGAGTGTGTGAAGCTTAACCTAATAGGGACTCAGTTAACTCATCTAATTTTAATTCTTGTAAATCTTACTACAGGTTTTTTTAAATTTATTGTTAGATATGTATGTAAATAGTAACACGTATATATGAATTTTTTTTTAAATTTTATTCTTATCCTCAAGAGCATAAACACATCGGTTCAACTTTTTGGAATAGTTCAGTTGTAGAAAACGCAAGAAGAGCGGGTAGGGAAGATTAAGTTTAGTAGAAATTTTTTTTTTTTTTTAAATAAATTTTAGATGTAAATTCCATTCTCAGTATTCGATCTGCTTTCGTGATCATTACCTTTTAACTGGAGACAAAGGTAAGAGTTCTATTTATTCTATGCTAACATTTATATACACTGACTAAAAAAAAAATATATGTTTGTTGTTTGTTTAAATATTTATTATTTGACTATTCTCTGGCATAGATGACTAACACCCTGAATGAATTTTCCTTGCTATCATATGAATTATTTATGACATGATAACAGAAAAGGGAGGGTATCAGCTGTATTATTTCATAAACCCCATGTCGAATCGATGCTCTTAATAGTAATAGTTTAAATTAAATAGCAATAGCCAAATTTATAAAAGTACAATTATTTTATTTTATTGATTTTATATAATTTTTTGTATATATATACTACTATTATTTTGTTCACAGAAATGTCTGAGAAACTTCTATCATAGGGTGATGGAGTAGATAACTCAAAATTATTGTACTAAGTATGATAGATGTTAATCATTGATATTTGAACTGTTGGTACACAAGTATATTTTTGCTTTCTCTACACTTGTAAATATTGTTTTGTTTTTTTTTTGATTCATTTAAGAATTTTTGTTTTTATATATATGTGTATTAGCTAAATAAATGTTAAGTGATGTTAAATTGAGCAAGTCTCTTTGGTTTATTATACCGATCACTGCATTCACCAAAAAAACCTTTGCCTTAAATATGTATATACACACATACTTACCATCAGTCTATAATAGATGAAATACACAGGCTTATATATACCTGTGTCTATATATGTAATAGACAGGGTATGAGCACAGACAAGTCTCTTTGGTTTATTATACCGATCACTGCATTCACCAAAAAAACCTTTGCCTTAAATATGTATATACACACATACTTACCATCAGTCTATAATAGATGAAATACACAGGCTTATATATACCTGTGTCTATATATGTAATAGACAGGGTATGAGCACAGACTTTCACATGACCCACCACTCTCCACACTATCTCATAATACTGATACACCCGAACACACATATGTCGAAAAGATAAATAATCACCAATATACGTATTTTATGCTAAACCAGCAATCATCAGTTGATCCAGATTACCATCTCTACACATATATGCTACAAGTGCTCAGATATATATTAAGATAGCAAATTCTACTTTAATGGACAGGCTTCAATGTACTCCACACTCCAACTCTTTAACCATCCATCCAATTGAAAATCTGATGATGGAATGCTCAAAGGCCACCCTTAGGCTGAGATTGTTGTCACACCCATGTTGACCCAAAGGTCAATCTGACCCCTCATGTACAGGACATAATCCATTAAATACATACAAGGTATAGGCAGACATCTCTAATATGTAATAGATGAAATACACAGGCTTATATATACCTGTGTCTATAGTTAACTTAAGGAAATGTTAGATGAATGTAATATGTTAGTAATAGCTTTGGTAATGTAACTCAGATTATCAGTTCACATATGTGCATCCCTGTTAATGAAGTCGAAGGTGAATTCTTCCTGAGTTCGAACTCTGTGGTATAACGGGACCGAGAGGGGGGGGTTGACATATGGATGAACCAACCCAAATTGCATTTAGATTTAATACAGTAGTGAGAGGTTCTTGTGGAAGCAGGTGCCATCATGGGTTGTGTACTTTACTCTGTGGTATAACGGGACTGAGATGGGGGGGTTGACATATGGATGAACCAACCCAAATTGCATTTAGATTTAATATAGTAGTGAGAGGGTCTTGTGGAAGCAGGTGCAATCATGGGTTGTGTACTTTATTGCATTATCTCCAGCATCCTACCTGAAAACTCAAAGTCAGACTGTAGTAAGACACTGCTTCCTCTTATGACATCATCGCCCAGACCGTTACATCTGGTGCTCATCATGTTGGCATGAATATATATATATCTTATTCATGCTTTAGTTGGGATGGGAGGTCCAGCCATTGGACAGTAATTTTTTTTTTTTTTTAAATTATTTCATTTTTTTTATGTTTATGTGAACCTATTTCTGGCATGGCAGACCCATTTAATATAAAACCTCCATTTATAAAACCTCCATTGTATGTATGTTCCTGATAAATGATTACTTGAGATAACTATACAACAAACCTAAAACAAATTTTAAGATAAATGTTTTCAAAAAAAACCTCTATAATGCTGTTAATGCAATGTTGATAAACCGAGACTAATGTAAATAGGTGAAATTATCAATAAATTGAAATTAAAATGGATGAGTTAGATGAAAAAAAGGCAATTAGGCTAAAAACATAGACAATTAAAACATCTGAAAGGCTAGATATTGTATAGTTAGAAAGGTAATGTGAAAATCTGCAACATTTATGCAATTGTAGTATTATAAAAGTTTAGACAAATATTTTGAGTACATAGCTGGATTTATGATATTGATAACTGGAAAGAAATTGAGATGTGATGATGGTGCATTGCGTATTAGTGATGAGGAGGTAGGAGATGTTATTTTTAGTTTTGAGGAAGGGTTTTTGTGTTATCAAACACCTGGGGGTCTGCAAATGAAGCTAATGACCTTCCACAATTACGGGTCATGGACCAAGTGACACCTCAAACCCAAGAAACATCAGAGGATGATGTGAAACAACCATTCAGAGTCAAAATAGTACAGACTACTGAAATATAATGTCCATGGATCAAATGTTTCAAGTGTTGATGAAAAAAATGGACAAAAGCATGAGCAGTTTAGAATCAAAAATAGAAAATAAAATGAGCAGTTTGGAGGCAAAAATGGCAACCAAGACTGATATAGATAATTTGGAAACCAAAATAAATAGTAGTTTGAAGGCTGTTATGGAAATCATAAATAGGAACATGAGTAGCATAGAAGCCAGGATGGATAATATAGCAACCAAGGATGATGCATATAGTATGGAAAGTAGATTAGAAGTAAGAATAAAGGAGAGTGGATAGGATGCAAGTAACCTTGGAGAAGGAAATTAAAGACACTGAAGCTAGACTATCTCAGGAGATGGAACAGCTGTCTCTAAGTTTAAGTATTGTTCGAGAAGATAATGCTGAATTAAAGAGAGAAGTAGGCGAAATGTGGAAAGAAATGGAGGAAAAAGATACTCAGGGTCAGAAACAACTGAAATTTAAGCATAGTATCACTAATCAGCTCAGCATGAAGTATGAAGAAGTGTGCCAGACTTATGAGGTCTTCAAAGGGAAGATGCAAGAAAATCAGGAAAAACAGGTAGAAATTCAAAGGGAGTTACAAGCAGTTCACACTAAAATGGAGCAAACTCTAAGTAGGCAAGCTACAGAAATTAAAGCACATGAAGAAATTATGGACACTGTAAATCATACTATGGCATGCCTAGGGAATTAATTGGCTTCAACTGAGTCAGATTATCATTTGTAGGGCTGCACTTGAGAACGTTATAGACAGACTGGTTGAGACTCAAGAGCGGGTAGAGCAATTAGATAAAGACACTGACCATCGAATTGTAGCTTTTGAATCTCGGGCACATCATTACCCACAAACTGAAAGGGAGGAGAAGGATGCGATGACCCTTCGGAAAGAAATCGCCATGAGGGATCCTCAGAATGAGTGAACTTACCTTCCCAAACCAAGTAACCCAAAAAGAGAGAGAACCATCCTTTTTATTTTGATTACCTTGTCACACGGCAAAGTAATGATGTAGAGGATCATCACATTATTGTTGAAACTATTGAACATGATCAGAAAATCTTAGGAAAAGAGGGTGAAATTGAGGCAGAGATCACTCAAGACAAGAAGACAAAGAGTATCACAAGAAAATGAATTTGTCACCAAAACAACCTGGAAGTTTGAACTGCATGACCAATCCACTTTCGGATAATGCGGTAATTGATCTAGATTATAAATATCAGAAGTTCAAAGAAGGATGGCCAGATAATGCTTCCACATACCAAGTGAAGCTAAGCTCACATGACTCCTTGGTTAACATTGAGTTAAATGATGAACCCATGAGTGTCTAGATGACCTTGCATCCTGAAGATATGATGGAATACATGGAAATGGATATGATGACAAAGAAATGGGATATAGACTTGGTATTATCCCATGCATTCATACTTACCAACAAAGCAAAGTAAAAGTATTATCTAGGCACGCTGTTCATGATTTAAATGACAACCATCAGATTGAAGCAATGTTAATTCAGAGGACTAACACAAAAGAAGGTTGTCACAATAGGCAGTCTAAATTTAAAGACATTTATGATCATAATAACCATATCCAGAGAAAACTTAGCTATTCAAAGAATTATTATAGAAGAAAACTGCCTCATTATGAAACCTAATTGCGATAAAGCAAATGAAACAAATACATTTGGTCACCTTAAGTGTAGATTATGGCTCAGGAAATTGCTTCATAATAAAAAGGGTGCCTAACTCATAAAGAGTTATCAAGTGATAATGGAAAACAACCATATTATACAGCAGTAGCCAGAAAAGTTCCCAGTACCATAAGTTATGCAACACATATGAAGCTCCGTTTACATTCATTAGGTGAATGGTTGATGCCTGAAGAAAAAAAAGGCATGTATCAAGAGATGGACTTCAGAAATTTGTAGACTTGGGATATGAAAATGGACTTTATTAATAATTGAACCCACTAAGATGATTTTCCAAAGGAAAAAATTAAGTCAATGTATATATGTAAAGTAACTGACAGTGACATGGACATTATAAGACAATATTGAAAGCCAACTAGAGCAAAAGAAGAATGTGCACACATGTGTACTAAGATATAAATGATGAGCCAAACAGGATGTAAGCCAAATAAACAACTCAATAGTGCTATGAGACACCAATACTATTTGTAAAAATATAGACCCGCAGTGCAACACATAAACACAAATCCAGAAATGGTAATACAAAAAGCCCATCAATGAATGATTATCAAAGCAAAACAAAGGAATAAAAATGAAAGAAACACACAGTTTTAAAGTAGATGATAAAGTATTAATAAAGACTTCTCATGTAAGCAGACTTTGTGAAAATAAATATCAAAAATTCTACTTGCAATATGAAGGACTTTATATTATCATAAAACAAGCAGGTCCTAACACTTTTTGGGTAGATGTAAAGGGGAAATGAGAGGCATGTATAATGCCAGAATCTTAAAACCTTATTGTGGTCAATCAATTTAATTATATGGTTATTGCTTTCGACTTAGACTAGATATAAAGGATTAGAAAGAGTGATGGTGGATGAAAGATAGAAGTGAGAAATAATTTATTTTTTAAAAAATATGCACAAGTAGGACAATGATAATTATATCATATTTATGAGGGTATGCTTTAGCAGGTAGTCTAAGACACTTGCTGAGATATCTTAGGACATACCAAGGTTCCTTTTATGAGTCAATCCACATGTGATGATGGACACTCTGGGTTTAAGTAATCCTCAGAATCTGATATGCCTCTGAAAGAGCAGGATAGAGGGTACTAAAGAAAGTTATGTTATCTTTGACAGAAACACATTATTGGTATGATCCAAACCATAAAAGAAAAGAGGGCATATGTTAAATTCTCACATAAGTTAAGGCTAATCAATGAGAGAAGAAAACTGTAAAGGGGGATCAAATAAAGAGATTAGAGAGGTTTTAGAAGATAGATCTCATAACTTTTCATAATCAAAGGAATTAAACTGAGAGAGTGCAAACTTATCTGCGCTTTATAAAAATAATCAAAGGAAATAAAAAATAGTATGCCAAATATGGACCCATCCACTCAGTGAGAATAAAATTTTAATCTCTAAGTAAAATTTTAGTCTTGTAAGGGAAGGGGAGTTGTGAGGGTATCAAATTTGTACCCTCAACAATCTTTATCTACGTGTAATAATAGGTAATGTGTAGTCACAATCTATGCCTTGCCAAAGGAATGTAAGTTTGCTAAGCTGCTATTCATCAAATCAAAATTCATAAATAAATATATGGTAACTAATTATTAAGTCAAGCATTACTCTATTTCACATATATATTAAATTATAGCTAAACTATTGAAGTAAAGAATGATTGACATTTAGAGAAATTTATGTAAATATATATGTATAACAATGATTGACTTGTGTTTTATATTTTTATACGTCACAAAACACGACTAAATGATGACCCAAATTATATTGAACTAATTATGATGATTGAGGTCAAGTATTATGCTAAGTAACCTAGGATGGGAATAAAATAATGGCATGTAACGATATTTCTTGAATTGATTATTGCAATATGAGTACCGACAACAATAGATATTAACAGCATGTGAAAAGGAAACCCAAGGGAGACGCCAACAATGCAGACTAAAAAAAAAAAGGGAATTCAAACTGGCGTTCTTGGAAAAAACTATATGTTCGCCAAGGAAAACCAACTCGAAAAAACCCAAAAACCATAATTCGAACATTGTACAAGATGGACATTTTTGTCTGAACGCGTATGTAGTATGTATATAAAATGAATTTTTATATAGAAGAGTATAAATACATTGAATAATTTGTTTCTGTGTTGGTAAAAATAATAAATGAGTAATTGGAACAATTGAATTAATATTATTTTTGTTTTGAAGAATGGTAAATTTATGAAACAAATTGAATGATAAATCTGAAGTGAAATATAGGATAAAGTGCACACACAGAAAATAAGTTAATATGTATATAACCAACAAAGCGGACAATTGAAGAATCATACTTTATTACACAGAAAATTTCTTCAAATTTTTTTATGTTGAAAACCGCAAATAACTGAAAATTTTATATACTATTGTGCTAATACAGTGATGGTGGGGTAAACAAATTAATGTCATCAGTGGAATCATTAACCTTATAAATCATGCTAAACTAAGAGTCATTGTCTAGAACCTTAGTGGCTAATAGACTTTTTTCACGTAAAATGGAACATCTGCATGAAGATTGGAAGGAAATAACAGATTTCTAATGCAGGAGCAGAGTGCGTGAAGCATGCAAACTTTAACCTAATAGGGACTCGGTTAACTCATCTAATTTTAATTCTTGATTCAAGATATATCTTACTACAGTTTTTTTTAAATTTATTGTTAGATTAACTTGTATATATGATTTTTTTTAAAAATTTTATTCTTATCCTCGGGAGCATAAATACTTTGGTTCAAATTTTTCAAATAGTTCAATTGTAGAAAACTCAAGAAGAGCGGGTAGGGAAGGTTCAGTTTAGTAGAAACTTTTTTTAAAAAATAAATTTTAGGTGTAAATTCCTTCCTCAGTATTCAATCTGCGTTGGTGATCATAACCTTTTAACTGGAGACAAAGGTAAGAGTTCTATTTATTCTATGTTAACATTTATATACACTGACTAAAAAGAAAAAAAAATTATCTGTTTGTTGTTTGTTTAAATAATATTTATTATTTAAATATTCTCTGGCATAAATGACTAACACTCTGAATGAATTTTCCTTGCTATCATATGAATTATTTATGACATGATGACAAGAAGGAGAGGGGGGAGGATGTCAGTTGTATTATTTCATAAACCCCATGTCGAATCGATGCTCTTAACAGTAATAGTTTAAATTAAGTAATAATAGCCAAATTTATAAAAGTATAATTATTATATTTTATTGACTTTATATAATTTTTTTTGTATATATACTACTATTATTCTGTTCACGAAATGTCTCTGAGAAACTTCTATCATAGGGAGATGGGTAGATAACTCAAAATTATTATACTAAGTATGATAGATGTTAATCGTTGATATTTGAACTGCTGGTACATAAGTATATTTTTGCTTTCTCTACACTTGTAAATATTGTTTCATTTTTTTTTTTTATTCATTTAAGAATTTTTGTTTTTATATATGTGTGGATTAGCTAAATAAATGTTTTAAAGTATGTTAAATTGATAAAGTCTCTGGTTTATTATAACATCATTGCATTTACCAATAAAACCTTCCTTAAATATGTATATACACAGATACTTATCGTCAGTCTATAGTTAACTTAAGGAAATGTTAGATGAATGTAATATGTTAGGGTAGTGTTTGGTAATGTAACTCAGATGATCAGTTTGCATATGTGCATCCCTATTAATGGAGTCGAAGGCGAATTCTCCCTGAGTTCGAATTCTGTGGTATAATGGGACCAAGAGTGGGGTGAGATAGGGATGAACCGACCCAAATTGTATTTAGGTTTAATACAGATGTTGTGAGAGGTTCTTGTGGAAGCAGGTGCAATCATGGGTCATGTACTTTATCACAGGATCGCCAGCATCCTACCTGAAGACCCAAAGTCTGACCGTAGTAAGATATGGCTCCCTCTTATGATGTCATCACCTGGATCATTACAATATATTATGCTATGTTACATACAAGTAATAAAGATAGTTATATAATATTAAAAATGCATTTTCTTCTTTCTAATACCTTCATTAATACTAAAAAATAAAATCTTACTTTAATCATATATGTATTTTAGCTTTAGATACCCTTATTTTAATACTTTCCTTGTCTTCTAGAAGATTTTATAAGTCCTCATTAGGTTTTTTTTAGATGGTCATCTCTGGTGATTTCCTTATCATTTCCTTGATTTGCTGGTAACATTTCTGATGGAATTTTAAAGGCATTGAAATAGCTGAATACGGCTTCTCTTCATTTATATACTTTTCTTTCACTTAGTTGTAAGTTTGGAATTAGGCATAAATATCTTGGGAAGGATAAGTAACATTTTTATAAGCACACAAGATGGCAAGTAATGGCAGATATACTTGATGATATCTAGCCCAGAATTGTGCTTTCAAATTGTTCTCTTGATTTTCATGCTTCAGAAGGTGAATGAGACTTTTCTTTCATCCAGAATTGCTAGTAATTCTGATTACAGACCAGTGTTTGCCAGTTTGTGATTCTTTAACATGCTGTCTAAATTGATAATCAGTTAACGTAACTGATAAGGAGTTATTAAATCAATCCATCTAGCTTGTCTTAACCATTTTCACTTATCTCATTTCCTGTTTATTAATTTAACAAAAGTAGTTTTTTTAACATTCTTAATATAGAAGATTAATTCTAAATCTGCCTCAAAAATGCTTTTAGATAACCATATGTCACCTTCATTAATTAATGTTTTTTTTTTTTTTAAGGATTAATTAACATTTAGAAATGAATTTTCAACATTGTTTTTTTTAATAATATCTGACTTATCCATAAGTTTTTTAATTACAAAATATGGAGTCATGCAGTGTCTATATTTGCTAAAATTTTCTACTTATTTAAAAATAATAAAACAATTGCTTTTCTCAAACATACCCAATAAACATAAATACATACAAGCAGTCTCTACCTAAACAATATCAATAACAACCTCAATCTGTTGTCAATAAAGTTGAATATATACATATTTTCCATTTGAGACTAATTCATATTAAAGAGAAACATTCATGAGATTTTTAGTTAATAGTGTTATATCATGGGGTGGGGGGGGTATTCCAATAAATCTATATAAAATATGAGAATTAATTATAATTCCTCTTACTTATATCATTTTACAGTTTTCTTCTGTCCCTCCTACTCTGCTTTAAAACACACGCCACTTGGCAGCACAGTATATATATTATACCAATCAGTTTTAATATGTCACTTATCACTGAATTTATTTTTCCAGTAGTGTAAAATACATTTGTATGTATATACTATATCAGATAATAGTCATTCTTTATGAAGTATTAATTTACATAAAAAAGGGAAGTGAAATGGTTGGATTTTAAAGCTGATTTTCATTAGTTTAGTGCCATCTAAAATTTTTTAGAGAACTACATAGATATCCATGTACAATGTCCTTATCATTTATGTTTAGCCTGAACTGATTTCTTGGTTTTCATGAGGATAGTTTCATCTCCACCTCAAACTATACACAACAATTTTTAAAAGTTTATACATTTTATTAACATGTTGGTGTTGAATAAGATACATATAATTGCAATTAGCACATTCTGTAATATATCATTTTCACTCAATGTACTATGTCCTTAATCCACTTATATTTTCATTATCTCCAATTGATTTGGCTTTTATTTTCAATATATTTCTTAAAATATTCCATGAAAGGTGTGTACTGACTGAACAGGAGATATATTCACATTTATTCTTTTAACCATATTTAGTTATAAGTCATATTAATGTCTTGTAAATATGAAAAACTTATAACCTTTACTATCAATGGTATTTTATTATCTTTTGATGTGGAAATAATTTATTAAAATGATTATGTGTTAATGATTAAACCCACCATAATATAACCAAATATTAATGGTTAAATCTTTAAATATGTGAACTCTTCCTATTCTTGTATCAAAATTTCCATGTTCTCAGAAGATCGATTTAGAAACACTAAACTTTAAATGATTTTTATATATGTATTATAACTTCAAACAACAGTTTATGTACTTTATATATAACTTCAAATAATCATATTATTATTACTACTTAATTCAATAAACTTCTTAAAACTAAGTGGCATAAGTTCCACACACATAAATATTTTTTAATCATTGAATTCTAAATCTCAACAATATATTCTCCTGCCTTTTCAAATAAATATTTTATTAATCATTGAATACTAACGTCATTCTATCATAATATTTTATTTCTATAAATTAATATATTCTCATTATCAATTCTATTCTGAAATGAGTACACACTTAAATCCTTCTTGCCTTCACTTTTGTATATAAAAATAAAACAATAGTCAATAATGCAAACATTAAATCTTTTATTCTACAACATTTTAATTTGCCTAAGATATATATGATTGTTTATTTAAATTTCACAATTAAAAAAAAAATCTACAAATATATATCAAACCAAGATCTGCACATATACTTATGTCTTGCATAATTTTTCAATTAATATATTTTTTTTAAAATCTTAAATCATTTCTTGATAATTTTCTACGACATCCACACAATTCATTTAAACATATTTTCTTTTTATATTTTAAAAACTGGATGATTGTTCAAACAAGCTTAACTTTTTCTTCTTTTAAAATACATCATTTAAAAATCATCTAATAAAAACTTTTTTTTTTAATCTCTTAAGTTAACCTTTAAAAAAAAAAATTAAAAAAATAGTTGAAAAAAAAATCTTTACATAAAAATATATAATGCCATATAAATAAATACTTTTGCATAAATAAAGAACATTAATATTCCTATGAAATATAAAGATTTTTTTTCATTGTGATCTTTAAAAAGCACTTAATTAATCCAGTTCATATAGAGTTTTTAATCAAGTTCCGACAGAAATATAAACAACATATTTTTTGAGCATTGATATATATATATATGTAGTTGATTTGCTAACAATTTTCTCAATGATATTTTATCTCTTCTTTAAGTAATAATGAAGTTTCACATTTCTATATAAAATGAAAATCATTTTCATTCCAATTTGTAATAATTAGAGCATTTTATCTTGATAATAAAGTCTTTTAGCTTAGATTTATCTGTTAGTATTAATGCTTAGCATCCATGAGGTAGAAAATCTGCATTGTGTAGATTTGGCACTAGGAACCTAATTAATGGTATTCCTCAGAAATTTTGGAGGAATTAAAGCTTTTTTTTACCTTTCCATATTTAAATGGCTGCCACTAATAAAAATTTTTACATTTATTATTTGATTAAATAAATGTAAAATTGTTAGACTTATTTCTTGACATAAAGAATACTGTTCTCACATTCCTTCACAAAGTAATCAACCTCATATATATATATTTATATGTCAAGGTGTCAGCCAGGAAGAATTTCTTATATTTTCTGGTCCTGTATTCTCATTTTTTCACTATTTATACAATCTTTTATCAAAATTCTTTTTGATTACATAGTATTTTATGTAATGAATCAAAACATAACTAAGTATAAAATATTTTTTTAATTAATTAAATCAAAAACAAACATAAAGGATTTTCATTTTATCCTGTCTATAATTAAAACCATTTTGTATTATCCTAATAGTTAAATTAATCTATAATACCAATTTTTGATATAAACAATTACTTAGTTCTCTTACTTCCTCCCCCTCTCTCATACAATATACATGAGATATAAAAAAATGCATTTTTTTTTCTGTATATTTATAAAATTAATTTTTACTAGAGTAATTAGTGCATAATCCAAATAATCCATCTTAATCTAAAAATAACTTTTATTTATAAGAGAAAAAATCTCAAGTTTTTTTTCTTTTTAAATATTGAATAAATAAAAAAAAAATGAAATTAGTTTTATTTTTTTTTTAAATCAATAAGTTTATATAAAATGTTCTTTATGCATATATATTGTGTCACTACAAATTGACACTATCTATAAACTTTCAAAGATTACTAAAATTATGATGACTGGTATGGACACCACTAAACATATAGTTTAGCACTTCAACGATCAAAGTGATAATTTATTTACTTTAGCAGTCATCTAATAAATTTAAAAATGTAATCTTACATGGACTTAAATAATTAAACTATATGTTCTTACTAGTTGACATAATAGGTGTTATTGATAAAACTAAATTAAAACAAAGGCACTCAAGAATGACTTTAAATATTTATTTTATTCAGTTTCCTTACTATGTTCCCATTTCTTCTATAGCATTCTAAACTGACTTGATTTATATGAGACAAAATACAAGTGAAAATTTAAACTCAATTTTTATCATTTTAAATATGACCAAAAATTTAACATATATTGTTTCCCTGAGGGAACATGCACCGTCACAAATCCTATCAATGACAGTAGTCCAAATTGATGTGGAAACCCTGTCCAAATAGATGTGAAACTCTAGGGTGGGTTACTATAAGAGAGTGCAGTATTGCAACACTCATACCCTCTCACTTCTACGTTAATTCAAACCTTAAGTATGGCACAAGTGTCTGCTGTTTGCTTGTGACTGTCTAGCATCTATTTCAAACACCATATTCTGTCATAATGTTCCTGTGTTTATATGGACGGAATTATTAACTGAAACCTCCCAATTCCCGTTGACTTTCAAGATCGAGCTATTAACATTTTGGGGAATCTAATCTTATTCTTACATTTGAATATAACAAATATGCATAAAAAATATACATAAATAAAAACATTTAAGTAACCTATCACCATACCCCCCCCCCATTTCTATTTAATTCAAATAATATGACAAAATCCCCATTAACAGTCAGTCCTACACCCCATTGTTGAAACTTTTCTATATACTACTATCTCAGTCAATGGAATCTAGAATTTTATTACGCTAATTGGCATAAAAGTTCACTAAATAACAGTTCAGATTTACCCTTGTCAAACAGATGTTGAACTTTCACCAAGCGGGTACTGTCCAGGTTAGATTTTAGTCCAAAACTGCTGTTGTGAATCTCCTTTTTGTCTATTGGTTTCCAAACATGTTCACAGCTAGCTAGTGGCTTCATCCTTTACTTAATTGGGAATCACTCTTATGGCTCCAGGTGTGGCTTGGAGATGTTTTCCCTGGGATGGAAGTCTTTTGATGTTGACTAGCCAGAAAACTTTCTCCTGGCAATCTATTATAGCACTTTTTAGAGAAAAAGTCTTGACTGACTGAACAAAAGAAAACTCCATAATTTATGGTTTGCAGACAATAGGATTTACACTTTGATTTATTTTTAGCTACATTTCAGTACTTCTAATTTTTGTTTGTTTTTGGTCATTTCCTTTTTTTAATTAGTGGATAAAGTTCTGGTTCAATTAGCGTAATAGATTACAAAATACTTTTCGTATCTCGAGATTCAACAATAGAGTTAATTGCTAAAATCTATACTTTTTTTTCTTTCCAGAACCTGCGTCTTTCTAAGAATTACAATTTAAAACAAAAACTTTTAGTAAAAAGAAATCTCAAAATCTATTTTTATTTCAAGATTTAATTAATTTGTAAATTAAAAAAAAAAATCCATCAAAGAAATCCTGATTTCTTTAAAATAAAGAAAAAAAAAACTTTAAAACTGATTTAAACGATTAAAGATAATATGTTGTATATATTGAACAAAACTACCTTTAACCTAATGACATAACTCAAAATTAAATATATATGTATTTACAGATGAGGTGGCAGAAAAATATATATAGTATTTTGAATCTTTATGTTCTATATTTCTAACTTAAATGTACTTTCCAATTATAACTATTCAAGTATCTACTATTACTCCTGCATATTCTTAAGTTTCTGTAATAAAACTACCATTTTATTAGACCCATAGTTTTAAAGAATAAAAAAAGAGTATCCAATGCAGTTGAGAAATCTTTCTATTCATATTTTACCACTTATACTTTGTTATTTTTGAATCACCTGCAGCTCCCTTTGGATTATTTCTGTGAAGAGTGATCTGCATTAAGATTTTCTGGGATATTTCTAATATCCCAGTTCTCTGATGGGTTCTCTCATTGTGAATTTGGCCCATGATTGATTTTTAAATTTGTCTTTGACCTAGGGTAATTATTTTGTCACTATTCTGCTGATGTTGATAGTCTCAGGTCACTTTTTCCCCACAAGCTCTTGCTGTATGTTGATCATATCAGAATTACTCTGGTCTGTTAAATTTTTTTTTTTGAGACATGAAGAATACTGTTATTACTTCCCTTCACAATCAAATTTTCAATTGAACTTTTTGATTAATCAACCACTTTTCTATTTTCTGATAATATGCTCATTTTTTTTTTTTTCATATGTCAAATGTATTGACCAGAAAGGAAACCCGGGCCAGCTGCTTGGAAGGCAGTTATGCTAACCGCTAGGCCACCAACGCTTGACCATATGCTCATTTTTTTTCCAATTACAAAACCTTTTATCAAAATTCTTTTATTCTTTGGATTGTGTAGTCTTTTATTTAATTAATAAAAAAATTAACTAAGTATAAATGAATTCTTATTTTTTAGTTAATTTGTATATAAACCATTTTAACTTCCAAATAATTGTATTAATGTATAAATAATTTTAAATTTAAACAATTACTCTAACTTTTTTTTCTTTCTCTTTTAATGAGATTTATTATAAAAATTCTTTTACATATTTTTTTTGTATATTTATAAAAGTAATCTTTACTTAAAGTAATTAGTACATAACCCACTTAATCTATCTTAATCTAAATTACCTTAATTTATAAGATATAGAGGATTTGAATTCAGACTTTCACACGACCCTTAACTGTCCATGCTATCTCATACTGCTGATACACATGTCGAAAAGATAAATAATCACCAATATTTTGTACTAAACCAGCATCCATCAGTTGATCCAGATTACCATCTCCACAGATATATACAATCAATGCTCAGCTTGTATTAAGATAGCCAATTTTTATACTTTAAGGGACAGGCTTCAATCCACTCCATCCCACAACTCTTCAACCATCCATTTCATTGAAAATCTGATGATTGAATGCTCAAAGCCCACATTAGTATGAACCTTCTCATCCTACCCTTGTTGACCATAAGTCACTCTGACCCCTCACGTACAGGACATAATCCATTTACATACAAGGGATGGGCAGATCTTACAGCACTATATTTTACATATGTGTGAAGATGATAATCTGGACCAACTGACGAGTGTTTTGTTTAGCACGAAATATGAATATTGGTGATTATTTATCTTTTCGACATGTGTGTGATCAAGGGTGTCAGTAGTATGAGATAGCATGGATAGTTGAAGGTTGTGTGAAAGTCTAAGTTCAAACTCTCTATATATTATATATTGGAGTGTAGGTATGAAAAAGCCTGTACTGTAGAAAAAAATTATATTTTAATTTATAAGAGGAAAAAAATATATTGAGTGAACAACAAAAAATCAATATATATATCTTTTAAAAAATCAGTATATCTATAAAAAATATTTTTCATGTGTCCATAAAAACATATACATATAAATAGTATTTTGAATATATTTCTTCATGTTATAAAAAATTACTACCTTAACTCAAGTGACTTTGATTCTATATTACCAAATATAATTATATTCTAAGCACCTACTATTATTCCTGCCTATTCTAAGTTTGTGGCAATGAAACTTATTTCAGTATATATATGTATAATCTATGCCTTTCTAATTCCCACAGCACTTACACCTTGAAATTTATTCAACTCGTTATAGTAATATTGTAAATGGTTCTCTACTGCTGTGGTCTTGTTAATAAATGGATTGGGTTTTTTTTTTTTAATTATATTCATATATATATATTCATATGTATCTTTTAAGCTCTCTGACAGTCTACTTATTGAAAAATATTTTTTTTATTTTTATATTCACTTTAATTTGTAGTATATCAGTTATTACATATATATTTTACTATTTTAGATGGAAAATATTGTGCAAGATCTTTATGGATGTTATTTACTATATTGTCTGAACCCAAAATTTAATGGACATACTTACATTGGCTTCACAGTTAATCCAAAACGACGCATTAAGCAACACAATGCTGGAGTGCATGCGGGTGGTGCAAAAGGAACAAATGCAAAAGGTCCTTGGTAAATAAAATCTCTATTCATATAGTAAACATTTAATTTTTTTAATTACAGTTATTATGTTGAACAATAATATTAACCATAAGATAAATGTAGATTAATGTTAATTAATTGTAGAAAAAAGAACAATGTGTAAGTTATGTAAAATATATGTCTATATAGCAAATTTTACATATACTTTGAATTATATAACTAGATCTGAACAATAGTGGGATTTTAAGGATACTTTGAACAATATTGTTTTATAAATAATAAACATTTGGAACAATAGCATTTTTAAATAACAGATATTTGGATTGATTATATGTCTAAACAACATTCAGAAGTAATTCACAAACTTCTATGAAAAGTTAAACTAATAATGATTATAAATTTAGAAGCAATTAGTTTTTGAATTCAATCTTCATAAAAATCTTTATCTTAGGCTTTGTGACAAAGATATAAAAGGACCAGAAAAACACTTAAAAGAAGAAAGCACCAGCTAAAAAACATGACTTCCTCCTCTGGAGTTGTAGATGCCAAGAGCAGGCTAAAGCATGTTGTACATAATCCAGGCTTTATTATCATTTTTATAAACCACTAGGCTAATCTGTATTATTGAAATAATCTTAATCAGTATATTGTTTTATCCATTGCTTGTAAATATTTGAATCTCTGAATTAAATACATATTCTTTTAATTTAGTCTTACTGGAAACAAAGTATGTTTAACAATATTTTTATACATGTTTATTTATTACTACTCATTCAAAAAATTCTAGCCATCCTGATTCCAAAAGATGAGTAAAACAAAGAATAAAAAATTAAAAATAAGTTTTTCAATGACTACATAAACTGATTTATGTTTTACAAATATCACATTCTGCATTGACGACTCTTTCAATGAGGTTCTATTTAAAACTTCTGTTTTCAGCACACACACTTCAAACACATGGATTAAGACATTTTAAAAAGATAAATGTGTGTATGTGGTGAAAACAAGTTTTAAGTATATTACCATTATTACATGTGGTTGTATTTAACAATAATAAATATATAATTAAACTAAGTGTTAAAACTTGATCATTTTAAGTGTGATTTGCCATTGTTTGTATTTATATAATTATAATATTTTTTAACCACTGTAATATATAATTATTGTATAAAAAATAAAACATATTTGAATAGAACAACTTACTATTTTTAAAAGACTTTTAAGACAATGAAATATATAAATAATATGTCATATGATTAGTTGCTCAGCAAATCATGTGATTTTTAAACATGTAAATGTCAAGTTAAGCACAAATATTCCATTTATTTTGCAAAGTCAAAAATTGATCATGGATTTTTATCTCTTAAGATTTTACCACTCTACCATTATATTAAACCATGTTGTTATTTAAATCATATAATTATTAAATGTAAAAATTAATGAAAATATTTATGAGTAATACAAAAGATAATTAACATTTATACCTTTCTTTACGTTGTCAAAAATTAAGAATCTGAGATTTTTAGGTTTATCAAACTAATATATGTCAATTGCTGAAACAGATTTGTCACATATAAATTTTGTTCTTAATTAAATTATATTTTAACTTGACAATGGAAATTGTGTTTTCTTGATTTTTTTTCTGCTATTTTTTTAATATTGTGAGATCAATTTGCAGTCATAATTATAATGTATGTTTGTCTGGAAGAGAATAATAAATTAATAAAATATAGTTATTTTTCCTTCTTGCTGAATTACTAATGAAATTAATAGTGTATTATAAACATAATCAAATGAATGTTAGCCTCAAGAGAAACATGCATTCACAGCAATTGTACTTAATCAATTAAAGTAACTAATAAGAACTGATCACTCAGAAAAGGGGACAGAGTTTACCATTTGGTCTTAAAAGTAACAATGATAGTTAATTCAATAAAAGCAAAGCATAACTATACTCAGTCTTAATAATAGATGACAGCAAGTCATGAGCAGTTGAAGAGTGGTTAAACACTAGTTTAATGTAACAGTTTACTGTCATAGTTTATGTCTATTCTACAAGTATTCTGCAAGTGCAGTGAAACAAAGTTAATGTGCATTATACAAGAAGTTTACAGTAAACTAACTGCAGAAAAATTAAAAAATCTACCAAGTTTTTAAAGCACTTAACACAACCAAACAGAAGCCATAACTGAATCTTACAAGAACAACTAAGCAGAAGATTGTCAACACAAGCTCTTCTCTCTTGAATTCAAGCTATAGACAAATATAATATTCTGTATTGATTTAATCTCTATGTATGTAATTGTTGTACCCAATTATTGTATGAATATTTGAATTATTCATATTACTTGTAAATTTCATTGCAGCCTGAATACAACATTGTCTTTTATAAAGAATGATTTATTTAGGTTTTTGAAGAAGATTATTAAGTAGATTTTTAATTTTTATCAGTGCACCTTTAGACTCATACCCACTATAATGCAACCATCTACTAACATAGAAATTCCAGATTACATACTCTCATTATTTATTTCATAAACAGCTTTCACTCATCAAGTGAGTTAGAGGCTTAAACCCTGGATTTTCATGCCTGTGTTGACAGACTGATTTTTTTTTTTTTTTTATTATACCATCTTCTTACAAACTATGAACTAATTACTTTCTACTTTTAACATGTTTTGAAAACATGAATAATTATTTTGCTTTATAGTTTTATTTTTTGATTTAACAGTACGATGTAAATTTTGCTCTTTTATTATTCAATTCAGCAATGAAGTTCTGTAAAAAATTTGCTAAAAATCATGTTTTATCTTAAATACCATCACATATGGCATTAAAGTTACTTTGGCTCGTGATAGGTTGATTGTAGTTATTGCTGTTCCTTTTTTTTTTTTTTTGAAAACTCAAGTTTTTTCTTATATTTTTCCTCTGAGAAAATTTCTTGTTATTTAAATTAATATTTTTTTGCAACATTTGTGCCACAAACATGAGACAAAGAATGATGAAAGTTAGTTTGAATTAATTTTAAAAGAAACTGTTTTAAATTTTTTGAGAAAAGAAATGAGGTTTATCTTTAGGTTGTCTCACAATTTCAAATTACTTTGACAAGCTGTATTTTCTATGTACTGTTTTATAAAAATGAACCAACACTGCTTTCATGCTTTAATACAGCCATGTAATTTGTTTATTGATTATATATTCTGGATTTCTAACTTGACTAATAATTTATTAATTATCTAAATATATTAATTATAAATTTTAATTTATATGTAGAAAGTTTCATATTTTTAGATTTATTTCAGTATTTTTTTTTTTTAATTTATGCATTTAGGGAAATGGTTCTCATGGTATATGGTTTTCCAAATGAAATTTCTGCTCTTCGAGTAAGTATAGTTTTTTTAATTTTATCATATTTCACACATTTAAATTAAATTGCAGATAAAAAATATTTAAACAGTATATTATATTTAAATATCAGATCTTAAAACTGAATATTTTAATTTTGTAAACCAATAATAATGTCACATGAGTTTTTTATATGCTTATTTAATGCTCTTGACAGCATTTATCTTCACTATTTTAGAACCATCTTCAGCAAGTATAAATAATTAATGATGTCCTCATTTCCAGATTGTTTTTTTGTCTTTGTCTATGAGAACTAGGATTCAAAGCTAGAATTAATGATGTTATGTATCTAATAGCTAACATTTTATTTATATTCAAACTAATATCTAAAATTTAAAAAAATCTTTAAAGTTTTGAACCCAAACCAACATACTTGCCTAGTTATGTAAATCTGACATAATTTAGAGACCTCAGCTATATGATAACTTAACATTCCTTATGAAAGAATAGAAGAAATATAGAACTGGCATATAACCTAGGTCTCTAAAATGTATAGAAATTAACCTGGTTTCCAAACTATATAACTTTGCAAGTGAGTTGGTTTGAATTCAAAATCTGATGACATTTTTTTTAAATTTCAAACTGTTATCTTGCTTATCTCCAGTTCTGACATTTTCAACATTCAAACATTTTAAGGATTTAAGCAGTAAAGCCATTCAATTATTTACTTTACTAATGAAGGCAAAAGTCAGAAATTGGTCTGGGAATGAGGATATTATACTATCCGATATTCTTTGATTACTCAGATGACTCAAGAGTGAAGTGAAGATATTTGAATATCACTTTGATACATGAAACAATGATAATTATATTATGATCAGATTACAATCTTAATATACAATAAGATATTGACTATTTGGATGTTATTAACTCAAATCACTTATACTTTGTCATTTTTAGTGTTCTGTTTACTATGCTGAAGTAATAACACTGTCATTTACTGACTTCATTTGCTATTACTTACTAAGAGATTGATTGGTTAATAGATTTATCAAAAAAATGATTATGATTGCTAAAAATTACTGACTTTAAATAAGTATATAACATTTTATACAAAAATATTGATAAGATTTTTTTTCTCTTTTTTTTTTAAAGAAAAGTCTTTGCATTTTTTTTATTTTTAAAAAAGACATTGTAATTAAAAAGCAGTCACTGATTCCTGCATCTCAAAATCTATGCTCTCCTTTTCCAGAGAGAATAGTTTAGATTCATCTTTGTGAATTTTTTTAACTTCTAATTTCTACTAGCATAATTTTAATGTCAAAAGAATATATGTCTTACTATTTATAAATTAATAATTGTAAATGTTTCATTTACCAATAACTTTTTCTTCTCTTTCAGAGTGGATTAAATAGTGTAAAAACATGTGATAGAGTAGAACATCCATATTGTCTCTTCTAAAATAAAGTAATATATAATATAATCATGTTATAAAATTATTGCCTTTGACAAAAAATATACATATAAACATTATTTTATAATTATAAAAAATATTTTTTAATAATTACTCAATTAAAAGTTTATGACTGATTTATTTTGACTTTTATATATTCATCTTAATATTAATACTTTAAATGATCAAATTTTGTCCATAATGTTGCCTTCTATGTATAAAATTAAAAATAATCAATTTAAAACAAAGTTGAAATAGATAACTCACTATAAATAAAAAATATTATTTAATACATTGTAACAGTCAGGATGAGCTGATAGCGGCATAAATCACCACCAGGGTGACTTAAACCACCACAACTCATTCCAACCTACATACTACGTCATCTTTTTTTAGGCTCAGTGATCAAGGAGAGGTAGAGAGACTCTTAAAATTAGATTACAACTATATGATTTCCCTGTGGCAAAACAAGACATCCAATGCAATGTATATATAAATTACCAAACATTTTATTAATATTAAAATTACAAACAAATAAACAAAAGAAATGGCTACCGCTTAATTAGGTTGCTAGACTTATAAGATCATGGAATTACAATAATTAGATGATTACATATGTAAAAGTTTCAATGTATAATGGACATATAATAAGAGACTTTGGGTGATGTATCTATTTTGATCTCTGGGGCAGATATTCCTCAAGCAGGTACATAATGACAATTAAAGCTAGTTAAGTTTCATTAACTTTAGAAAAACATGGTTAAATAGATCAATGCATAACTCTCATGATCATGACAAATAAGAGCTGAGATATCAAGCTTTAATATACACAAGGGATAAGGAAGGCGGTACTGAGTTGCTAAAATAGTTAAGCAAATAACGAGATAGACTGGAATATGACCGCCTCCACGATGTCATATCCAAGTCTTATAATCAGGCAGAGACGGGAATATATTTGCTTTTTGCGAAGTTAATCGAGTCATGGAATGAAGGAATGAACGTCTTCATATAACCCATAATAACTCTCTTTACAGGCAGGAACGATCCACTGCACTGGTAACAAGAAATAAGAAGACATGAAAGGAATGTTAAGGTGAACCCGTTAAAGTAAATTTTCTAAGCAGGGATAAACGCCTGCTGAAGAAACACAGTAAAATAATAAACTAAACAACCCAGTAACGCTATATTTTATACAATAGTAAACATTTGAACTTAAAATTTAATCTATAAAATGTAAATGGTCATACCATAAGTTTACAATATGCGAATATCCATTATATAGGTCTAATCAAGGTTACATAGTTATTATATATTAAAAAAAAAAATCATAAGAGATTACTCTCTGCTTAATTAGAGATCTGCCTATAGATTGTACATATATAAAGAAATTATTGATACGATAGCCTAGGATTATCATATACATATTAATTGTTATTACAAATTTTATAGAATAAATTATCATATTATATATTATACAGATATATTTATCAAAAAAAAGAAAGTTTTATTTTAACTTCGAACATTAAATTTTATATTAAAAGTGAAAACTTCATGGTAAATTAAGTATGCAGTATACATATATAATTGCTTCTAAAGAAAATAAAGTTTTAATTTTTTTTTGTTAAACTAAGTTTTATTTTTAAAAAATTGTACATGAACCATTCGTAATTGCTATGAATTTGAAGTAACAGATTTGAATAGACAAATTTAAATAGCAAATAAATAAAAATTACAAATTAGAATCAGAGGGAGAGGGGATTTAAATATCTTGCGTTTATTTAATTACTGGACTTTCTTTAGATAATGTCAAATATTTTAATCATTGAAATATTTTTCTAAATTTACCTCCATCTGATTCTTAAACAAAAAGCTAGTAAAATTTAAGAAAAATAGAGTATATATTGCAATAGTCGATCTTCTTTACTATTAATTAAGCATGCATTAAGAAAATATTTAAATAATGAATAAATAATACAAAAGCTTTATCAGATAATGAAAATTATTCTACACGAATAAAGCACGATAAACAGAACAGCCAAAATTCAAAAAACATTAATCACAAACAACAATTTGCCAAGCGCTTTCGCCATGATTCTGGTATACAGTATCAAAGGCGCTTGGCAAATTGTTGTTTGTGATTAATGTTTTTTTTTTTTTAATTTTGACTGCTCTGTTTATCACTAGTGTAGAATAATTTTAAATAATGAATCACATATCTAAATAATACAGAAATAAATATATTTTACAGAATGACTAATATATAATTATTTAAAGCAAAGAAAAAGAATAATAAGAGATTTTAATCATTTAAAATTTATAGTTAAATTAAATTATTATTTTACCAGACCTTCATGAAGCATTTTGATAAACAGTAGAATTGGCTGGCTGGTCACTCAATGAAATTATGTATTGGGGGCTTGATAGTGATGACATAGTATATCAGCACTTTGGATGGTCAATTGTAGGCAATGACTTTATCGGCCTAGCATTCTATAGTAGGAGGGAAATTCCATAGTCAGCTGCATCAGAGCTGGACAGAGAAATTGCAGCGATCTACTCACTCATAGCTTGATGTAATTTAACAATTTAAAAACATTACAAATAAAACTCTTCCAGGAGTGTACAGTAACTAAACTCTACAAGAAGTGTATTCTTTCTGAAGTTTACAATAATACTCTGCAAGAAATGTACAATAAGTCTTTCAAAAGTTTCTACAATAACTTTCAAGAAGTTTTTACAATAACTAAATTCTTTTCCTGCTACCAATATATATAGTTCTCAAAAACAAAAACCATTGGATCTTTCCAAATTAATTAATTAATTAAACTTTAGTAAAATTCTTTTGTTTATTATCTAAAAAGAGTCTTAATGCAATTTAATTTTGAAATTTACTAATTGCATTTCTTAATTAAATTCCTGAATATCTTTGGATTTTATCTGAGTCTATATGTTTTGACACCTTTCCCTTAAATAATTATAAAATTAGAATCTAATTTATATATTCTTTTGATATCAATTGGATTTTTAATTGAAAGTTAAACTTTCTTTGCTGATTTGAAACCCCATCTTTTTTTAATACATACCAACTCATAATAAAATTTACATTTTAATAATAAAATTACATTTTTTATACATTAAATTTTTTTCTAAAATGTCTTAAACTTGGGCTCTTCGAGCGGGTTAGCTGCATGCCAGTTGACATGTTGTTTTCTTTCTTTACTGACATAAAAATTATAAGCATGATGTAAACCAAAATACAGGCATTTGATAGCTCTCTGCCATGTGATTCTAAAGATGTCTACCTCAAAAAAATATATTGAAATTTGGATTTTTGGCAGCAGTTTTAATCAAGGAAGGTATTTAATTTCTTTTGTCTTTTGATAAATTTTGTAATTATCACGAAACAATAAAAGACAAAAAAGATTTAACGGGCTGCAAGTCAACATTTCTCTGGTGTTATTCGCAAACAAGGCCTATAATGGAGCTTCAATGTAAAGACTTGTAAGTATAAAATTTTAATTTTTTGAAAAAATTATCTTTTTTATTAATTTTAGTTTGTAGTTAGTGTATGTTAATATAAATTATGTATTTATTTATGCTCATATAGAATTCATATCTACCGTAATTTTTTAAAGTTCTAATACACTTATTTTATAAAAATAATGATTTTCAAAAAGTTTAATAATTTATTATTTATAATTATGTTTATATAATATGTTTGTGTTTACAAGTAATGAGTTACAAAACTAATAATCAAATGTATAGAAAGATTGCATACGCATGCAAATAATCAAATTCTGATTCTTGTTTATGTCTTGATACTCATGCTTTGGAGTCATTCTGTTTTTGCTATATGTTTCATCACATTATTTTCAAGTCTATAGCTAACAAATGGACTATATGCAAATAAATTATATCTATGTGATACAATAAATATAACAAGATATCATCACTTCTGGACATAAAAAATATAAACATCACTTGTGTGCATAAAGAATATTAACATTATTAGTGTCCATAAAGAATATAAACATTACTGATATACACAAAAAAATATAAAATGAAGAGATGAAACTCATTTTATCAGTGATATAGACAGTAGCCTATAATTTCTAGTTTTAGATAGACAAGAAGCCAATTGCTATGATGATTTCTTTTGTATCTTTTATTAGGATGAATCTTTTTCTTTATAGATGCCTTTGACATTTGGAACTTTTGGGGTACAAGATAAAAATGAAGAATTCATATCCGACTTCTTTTGGACATTGTGAAGCTATGGATTATCTCAGGTAAGACATGTTATACATGTTTAGAAAGATAATTTTATGATGAATACAAAGAAATTATCACTGAACATGTAATTTGAATTTTAGTTAATGTTAATTTCCAAATTATGAACAAACAATAAAATAATCATTATTTCGGATGTGAAAATTTCTTTTTTTCCTTATTTTTTATATAGGTATCACTATTTATCTTATGCTTATTGTTTGCCTTAGTTTTTCTAGTTTCTATTAATGTAATTTTTTTGCTTTAACATAATTAAAACTGAAGTTATTGTGAAAATTGTGTCTCGGGTCAGTATTTTAAAAAATTCAATATGGCATATTAGACCGAAGTAGTTATTATTTCAACTTAATAGCAAAATATATATATGAAGCATATATATATACAATGTATATATATGACCGCTTCAACATTAATGTGGCTTTCATTCCTTAATGGAACCTTTTCAAGATGTTTCTTTTTACATGTGATACGATGCACTGTAATTTTTCCTTTTTCGGAATCAGGAATCTCGGCCAGTATGCCCAGAGAAACCTGTTAGCCACTTTACCTTCTCTTTCAATTCCCTGTCCTAAGATTTTCCCATATTCTTCTCTATCCTGCTTCATCCCATTTCCACAACACAATCTTTGTCAACTCCATGGCCTTTATATCTAAATCTTTCTTATGTTTTCCCAAACCCAGCATAAAAACTAAGAACCCACTTTCTGTATAATTACTTTGTTTATATTTATTCTTTCATAACTTCATTATTTATACCCTTTCTGCTTGCAAGCATTTATATTCAATTAACAGATGCCTAATATTTTCTATGTCTTCCTTACACAACTTGCGACTAAATCACCACATTTTTCCTATTATGTTTTCCCTTGTTGCTAAAGATCATGTTCGAACCTTAAATAGTAAACTACTTTTTTTGCTATTATCATAAATTAACTTGACCCAATATTCTGTTTACTTCTATATATATTTAAATTCTTTCTACTCTCCATACTAGTTCTCCATCTCTCCAACTTCCTATTTTTTATTAATGCATCTATTTTTTTTATCACATCCCTTGCCATTATAACACTCAACAATTCCCCTAACCCAATCATCCCACTTTTTGTATAAGTATACTGACATAAATTATTTATCCAAATCTTCTGCATACCATACTATCTTTCTCACCCATCATGTTGCCTGCCCTTTACTCATAACCCAATTAAGTACTATTTTGGCTATTCTTTTATTATCCATAAACTGCAATCTATTGAATATTTTCATTGTTTTTTGCATCTCTCATACAAAAGCTTGACCATCCATTTCTCCTTGAATTGCTTCCTTTGCCATCTACGCATTTCTCTTTGTACTTTTTCTAAGTAATCTAACACCCCTTCACTAACCCATAATGCATCGTTACGATATGTTAACCTTGCTACTGCCACTCCCTTCCATACAATTCTAGCTACATCATATTTATTACATGAAAACACTATTAAATTCTTTATCAGTCCCTTTCTTTTCTTTGCTTCATTTATCAGCTTTTTCTTCCATTCTTCCAAGCAATTTCTCTAATCCCTTAAGAGGCTTCTCAAATAGTTATACCTAGTTACCACACTTTACTTTATATCCCTCAATAAAACTTCTTTGTCTTCTCTTTCCCTAGTATTAATCATCATTACTTTTGATTTTTCTTCACTAAATTTAATCCCCATCCTTTTATCCACCCTTGCACATGTCCTCAGCATACATAAGCCGCTGTTAGGAATATTGCACCAGATCATTTGAGCCCTAATTATGTTGGTTGAATTTAGTGGTGGGTTATGATTTTGAGCTAATTTTTAAAAAAGGAAATATCATTAAGCACACGGATGCACTGTCAAGAGTCCCCAATTAAATCAGCTTCATAGGAACTTGATCCAACCATTAACTACATACACAATTGTAATAATGTAGCAATAGACTGTAAAAAGGTAGCTGGTTGAACAAAAGCTAAGCATGGTTATAAACCATTGATCAAGTGGTTCAGTGGAGGCTGGTCCAGAAGTCAGCCCAGGATACTTCATAAAGCTATAGGTGTCATAAGAAAAAAACTTTCATAAATAAGGGATGCAGGTTAACAGATGATAGATTATTAATATGTAGTAGTGGTCATCATCACAGCTTATCAATCAAGGTCATCATGGTATTGTGTGGCTAAAACTCTTGTTCGAAGTTATGTATGGTGGCCGGAATAAATTCTGAGATAGAGCAATTTGTGAAAACCTGTGAGAATTGTCAAGTAAATGCAAATGTTCCCAAAAAATATATATATATATTACCTGGCCTGTAGTCAAAAAAGCTTGGAGCTGTATTCACATTGATCACACCAGACCATTCCATGGATACATTTTTTTAATAGTGATAAATTCATATTCAATGTGAACTGAGTATAAAATTATAAAAAATGTGAGCACCAAAGAAACAATTGGAAAATAATATCCAACAATGTTACCAGTTTTACATCCACTAAATTCAAGGATTTCCTTAAGGAATGGGGAATTAGAAATATAGCCACACCATCATATTACCCTGAGTCCAGTGGTATTGCAGAAAAGGCAGTAAAAATGTTATGAAAGAAAAATACTGCAAATATGCAAGAAACATTGTATTCTGTTTTATTGTATCAGCACAGTACACTGACAAGTAGTTTGAGTAAATCTCCAGTTAAGATGATATTCAAATAGAAAATCTGCACAAAATTATCACTAATTCACCCAGATCAAAATTTTTTGAATAATGAAAGGAACAGCACAGAAATGAGGGGAAAATAGTCTGGTTGAGAGATGTTCTTGGAAAGTACTAGGTGAAAGGCATAATTAAAGAACATTGTCAAAGCAAAGAGTACCCTGAAATAGAGAATATCATGCAAAAACATGTAAATTATCTCAGACATCAGAAAGAAGAAATTGAGTGAACTAGAAGTAATACATTGCCGGACATTCCAAATTATCTAGAGGAATCGGACTTACCGGAAGTAAATGAAGGGCACAGAATATTACTAATGAAAAGAAAACAATCCCATATAGTTCCCAAAGAACCAACAAGGATCCAAGCTATCTGAAAGATTATGTGAGATTTCAGAAATTGTAATATTTGAAATGGAGGTGCTATATAAAGATATTTAGTGTCATATATATATATTAAAAATGTAAAGAGATAGTGTAATTAGAAATAAAATGTGTGCAATGTTAAAAGCAATAAAGTATTACATAGTTACTAATGTTAAAGATTAAAATGCTGATAAGTAGTTCCGGATTAGAAAATGCCTACTTAATAAGATAAGGTAACAATAATTATGTTCTAGAACATGCCACTATCAGCGGGAAGACATAAAAGCTCACAGATAAGGGGATTCAAGGTCTAATCCATACACTTGCATCATTGGAGCTGGTTATGTTTATATATGAAGATGCAGAATGACTGAGTGTGAGGACTACGGAGTGACCCAGTGAATTCTGTCATTGAAGGTGCATAAATGGACTTAGGGACTATACAGGCCATACCAGATTTATTATGTTTTAATTTACACCTTTATGGTCATGCATTCATAAGTAGTGATTTTAATACTGAACTGTAATGATATAAATTGTAATATATATTAAGTGTTGTTAGTTAAATTTTACTATTGTTAACTTGTGGCAATAAAGTCAAAATTTTAGTTATAAAAAACTGTTTCAAATTAATTTTATGTCTGCTTGTCTGACCACCTTTACCACAACTGTAGCATTCATGGTGGCCATACATAGCAGAAACAAAGGAAGACATGGTTGGCGCAGTCAAGTGTTTGTAGCCAGAGAAATTGTATTTGTGGGATTGTGTTTTGTAGTACTATCAACTGACTTAAGCTGCAGATTTTGACTTTTACCATTTTTTTGTTCTAATTTGGTGCATGTGGGGCCTAGAGTATATAATTTTATTTTATGACAGAAAATGTCTTCTGCTTTAGTTGCGATTATTTATATATTAAAATGACAGCCTAGGTCTAACATTACTAAAATCTGTTATATAATTTTAAAATGTGCCTGGTAACTAAATATTTCAAATAATTATCAGACATAGAAAACATTTCTCAGCTCATGCCAAATCAATGACCATACATGTATAAAAGCTTGAGCTAATTAAATGATATTAAAATCTTTAGAAAAACGATGATTAAAATCTTCAAAATAATTAACCTGTTAGCAATCTTTGGGTTCATAAAAGATGTTGCTTAATAATTAATTAATTGGCAGATTATTAATTTGTGAGTCTATAATAAGGGTTATGAATCAATACCCAGTATATCCATGTTATGTAAATTGTATATAAATCTGTGTATCTGGTAATAAATCTCCATTGTTTTCATTATATCTAAATATAAGGTTTATTTGATTATGGTGAACTAATATTATTTGTGTTCCTGATTTGAGAAAAAAAAAATGGGAATGGTTGGCACAGTCGAGTATTTGTAGCAAGAGGAAGGTATTCATGGAATTGTGGTTTGTAGGGCTATCAACTCTCTTAGGATGCAGATTTGACTGTTACATGGCAAGATCATTTAATTAAAAACATCTCCAATCAAAATTATTTAATAAAAAAATCTTTGAGTTTGAACTTAAAAATAATTACATGCTTTTTAAATCACATTTAAGAAAATTGTTTAATTATCCTGATTTTAGAACTTCTATATTATTTAAACCATTATTTGAATTTTTTAACTTACACACACACCAACATTCACACATAAATTATTTAATGTGTCTGAGTGTGAAAAATGTGTACTAAATTAATAAATTGAATTATAAATTTTACTGACAATTAACTAAACTACACTTATGACCTAAACAAACCATACCATTGATCTTTCTGACTAATACTATACTGTTCTCTATTCTTTTTCAACCTGACTTTGGCAACTCATTATTAATACTTATGAAATTATCCACTTCAATATATATAGTAAAAATCTGAAATCATATCTTTTGGGTTCATGACCTTAGGATCTTTTGAATTTTTAAGCTTTTAACTTGAATAGTAAATTGGAGTTAAATGTGATTGCTAGATGCATAACTGCATTACTTCCAGCTTAGAATGCTAAACTGTATGATAAAAGAAAAAACCAGAAACTAATTAAGAATTATCATATGACAATCACTAATTACTTAATTTTACTATAAATGGCACTAGAGTAGTTAATAAAGAACTGAGAATTACTAAAATATACTGTTACTGATCTGGAAGCAAACTATATATAGCTATTTAGGTTGTCTTGGTCCAAAATCTTAATGAGTTTTGAATTTCAAATTTTTAACTGGGATAGTAAAATGAAGTTAAATGTTATTACTACATGCACACATCTATTACTTATAGCTTTGATTCCCATGCCTTATTAATAAAGGCAGAAACCAGTCTGGAATGATTTAAATACACAGTCATCTGATCAACATTACTCTAAAGAACATTAGAGTGGAGAATTTTTTTATTTCATCAAGTATATATATATATATATTATGCATAATTTTAGATATATATACAAAAATGTCAGTGTGTATTTTCAGAACTGTCCTATTATTTAAGCATGGAATTCTCTCAATGGATACAAGCAAATATTTCTTAGGTTCATTAAAAAGAAAAATCGTGACTGGTTTTCTGATAATGATCTTATTATTATGATTTGATTTTTTAAAAATGTCAATTTCTACCTGGATGAATGTGGAATTTTTTAATTAATATAAAAAATGTGAATGTAGAAGTTCAATAACTGACAAGAAGATGCAGACATTCACTTATTATTTTCTATCATTTTTCAATGTATTGAAAGCCACATATGAACCTGAGAAATGTTATCACAATCCTATTAACTCTTGCAATGGCACTCCTTATATGATCACAATGATATTTTTTAAACAGATGGAAGGAGTATTTTGACTATCTTTTGAATAATGATAGAAGAATTGAGTTAATGTTTTTTAATGATATAACCAAAATCTATTCATTTAGATTTGGATGGATATCCACTTTAGTAAAGTCAACACAGCTTGTTATAATCTTAAAAATGGAAAGGCTGCCGTTTCTGATGAAATAATTGAGAAGTTTTAAAATATGGTGGCAATATGTTAGTTTGAAAAATATTTAATTTTTTAGGAATATGTGGATCCATGAAATGTGCCATCCGATCATAGAGGTGTTTTTATTGTCCCAAGTTTTAAAAACAAGAAATAGACAGGATTGCAATAATTGTCATGAAATATCATTATTATCCATATAGCAAAGATACTTTCGATAATTTTGATAATAGGTTAATTCCAGTTATAGATAAATTTTTATAGAAACTAAACGTTTTAGAGAATCAAAAAGGCAGTATAAGCTTGGTTTTGTTGCTAGCCAAATGCAAGACTAGTGTCAAACAAAGAAATGATTTATATATTGCTTTTATCAATTTTATCAAAGCATTTGATTCAGTTAGTCAGACAGGTTTATGGCATCATTTAAAATTAATTGGTTGACTACCAAAATTTATTCATATTATACAACTTCTACATGCTCAAATGAGATAAAGTGCTATTCTTCTACAGGTGAAAAATCTGAGGCATTTGAAATGTAAACTGGTGTTAAATAAGGATGTATATTTGCTCCAATATTAGTTCGAATTTTTATGACTAGTCTTTGAAATTATTTATCGGCAGCTTAATTAGACAAATTTCAATATATGATACAGGTTTGATGGTAGAATTTTTAATTTGAATCATTTAAAAACTAAAATAATAATTTCTTTTACTTGAATCCTGGATTTATAATATGCTTAATATTTTGTTATTTTTGCCAATTCAAAAGGTAATATATAGAATGATGTTAAAGTTTCGAATGCAACATATAAAGAGTTTGGTTTATTAATTAATGTTTAAAAAACTGGCAGATGTATATCATCCACTGTCGGCAGAAAAATCCTCACCATTTATATTGATAGGTTATCAGTGAATATGAAGGCATGTTCCATAAAATTTTAAAAATACAATGATAAGATCATAAAGTCAATCAATATAGGAGTATATTTTTAATAATGATATAAGAATTGATTTTTTCTTATCAGGATCAGAATTTAAAATAAAATCTAAGTTGCTTGAAATTATGAAAATTATAGTGAATACTTTTTTTAAAATAGATTTACTTATTTAAATTGTTATCCTTGTGATTTTTTTGCCTCCTAAGGTTTTTTTCAATTTGAAATATCATAAAGATAACTTTCCTTTAAGGTGTATTTTTGATTTTACAGAGGAGATTGTTGATAAAATTTCTTATGTTTTTTAAGAATTATATAAATTTAGATCAGTTTTATGTATCTTCCTCTTTTGAAGCATATGATAAAATTAATGGATTTGTTTTAGGAAAAGTTTGTGTTTTTGATAGTTTAGATATTGAAAACATATATTAATCAGTTGATAGGATAAAAAAGCACGAATGTGTTTCTTGTTGTTTTGGAGAAATTTAAATATTGTTTTGCAGATAACATTAATATTATTTATAATTTACTACTGTTATTAGAGGATTCTATGTATTTTATGTGTAATGATGTATTTTATAAAATTAAAAAGTGTTGGATTATTGGTTGTTATTTCTGTTTTATGCACTCTGTCTATATTGATTTTTTAAAGAGTAGTGTTATTAATAATTTTTCTTTTTCTTTAAAATTATTTGTTAGGTATATTGATGATTGTTTTTTTTTTGTTATGCAGGAAGATAAATTGAATGATTTTTTTTTTGATGGATTGAATGCTTTTGATTCTAATATTAAATTTACTATTGAGGCGAGTACATTTGAAATTGTTAAGTTTTTTTTTTTTTAGATTTAAGTGTTGATAAAGTTGACTGTAATCATTTCATTAAAGAAAAAAATTTAAGAAATATGATAAAGCTAGATAGTTATTAACATTTTATTCATAAGAGACCTTTTTTATTGAATTTTTGGTGCAGATTTAGAGTGCATTGACCACCATTTTGAATTCTAAGGACTGCCCAAAACCACCGCAGACACATTCAAGCAATAAATGACATAGAATAATCCATGCGGGCCGCTTGGATATGTCACTGGTGGTTTTGGGCAGTCCTTAGTATTCAAAATGATAGTGAGCAAAGTCTAAATTCTAAGAGCTTATAACTTTCTAAATATAAATTTTATTACAATAATGCCAGCACAAAGCACTGAATTATGGAGGGAGGAGGAAGGATGTTTTCAATGAGACGAAATATCATCCTGTCCAAAAAAGGCAGAAGACTGATCAAACCAAGCTTATAATTTCGAAATACTAAAAACTTATAACTTCTAAAATATGAATTTTATTAAAAGATATGCTCGTATCCATATGAAATAAAGCATATTAATTTTACAAAAATGCAGAAGTCTGATCAAATCAAGCTTATAATTTCGAAATACCAAAATGTTATAACTTCTAAAATACAAATTTTATTACAATATATGTCTATAATCATATGTTGAAATAGTGTAAAATTAGTCAACCCAAGCTTATAATTTTGAAATATTAAAAGCTTATAACTTCTAAAAGGCGAATTTTATTATAGTATATGCCCATAACCATATGAAATAAAGCATATCAATTTTACAAATAATCAGATTTTTTCTTACCAGAAAGAAACTAATGTTGCATGATTCCTTTGTTCCATGTAGTTATGAAAAAAAAATGGAGATAGGTAAAAATAGTGTTCATACTTGATTTTCTGATGTGGATATTGGCTCTACACTTGATCACATGAGGTTCTTACAGGCTCTTAAAATTAATATAAATCTGTATATCTACTTATATTATTTTCTATTTATTACCATTGAAATAACATTTACCATCAACAAATGTTCATGGAAAGATGTTTAAAAAAAAAAATTGTTGATTATTTCAAATGTAAGAGTGGTATTCGATTTTAAATAAGATAAACATGGACCTTTTCACCATTAGTAGTTAGCGTTAGCTTCTTTGAGAAAATTAATGAATAAATCTCTTATCTAGATTCTTTTTATCCATTCACCAGTAAATAACGATATGTGAGAAATGAAGCACACAACATTACTCTCTTTGGTAAGAAAAAAATCTGATTTATTATTTTTTTATTAATTGTAAAATGAATATTCTTTATTTTAGACAATTATTTTTTTGACTAATGTTAAGATAAAATGTGATTTATTATTAATTGTAGAATTAATATACTTCGGCAATGGTTTCTATGTTTATTCAACATATTATTTCAAAATGTGATTATAGACCTATATTGTACTAAAATTCGTATTTTAGAAGTTATAAACTTTTAGTATTTCAAAATTCTAAGCTTGGTTTGATCAATTTTACTTTTATTGAACATGTGGTTTTTTTAAGTAATATATGTGTCCATTATTTTTTTCATTTACTTTCTTTAAGTATTTTAAATTTGAATTTAAGAAATTATATGCTTTTAATATTTTGAAATTTATTCATTCCTCCCATTTTTTATATTTTATATATTTTAATCATGTGATTTGATCAAGCATAGTTGTACAAAATTTGCACTTTAATTGTTTAATTATTGATGCAAATTGCAATTTTGTAAAAAATGGTGATATTGTGGTCACATGTGGATTATTTGATGTCATTTATCATTTGAATGTGTCAGCAGTCATTTTGGGTGGTCCTTAGAATTTAAAATGGCTGTGAGAGCACTAAATCAGTACCAAATTATTATTATAGAAATAAAAGGCTTAATAATCTTGAAAATAATAGTTATATTCAGAGGAGTCAATTTGCTTCTGACTACATTGAATTAGGCTATAATAATGAATTTATTAGGAATATTATATTTAATAAAATTATCTATAAATCTGTTAATAATAAAGATATAAGTTATTGGGAATAAAGAGTATATTTCTTTGTCATATAAGTCATCAATTAGTAAATTGATTTATAAGAATACTTTTTTATTGTGTGGTATGAAAATCACATTCAATCTTATTGTTATGTTGTAGTACGATTAATATTAAGAAAATACGTTTGAAACTGTGTGTACTCCAGAAGTTAAAAGTGTTAAATAATTACAGGTAAAAGTAAACTAGTGGATTTAATAAAAACAAGAATTATAAATTACAAATGGTTTTTCATATATATATTTTATAAAAAGCAAGGTGTAAAACAAGATGGAAGATCCGAATAAATAATTAATTAAACGAAGGAATAGAAATGTAAAGAACAATTTAATTAATTAGTGCAGAAATAATCCCAGAATAACTTAGTGTGAGTCCTGATTTTCTGAGAGACTAAAGTGTAGCGCGAATTCAGAACAGGACCAATGATGAGAGGAGAACCAGATATTCGGGTCTGAAGGTACCAAAGACCGACCTAGGGTAATTATACAGACTATACCTGTCTTATTATTATTTTTGTAAGCCTTACAGGCGCTAGTAGAACTAATGATAATTCTGTTTATAAAGGATTGTTATTTTTCATACTAATAAAATCTTGTATCTGTTAAATGGGATATCTTAATTTTATGCAAGAGAGTAATCGTTACTTGAATTAGGTGTGTTTGGTTGTTTCTCATAAGTAACATTAAATCAAGTACATCACAATTTTGGCACAGTCAGGAGAAAACCCGTTTTTCAAGCTTATGAAAGAAGTACACCGAACAGTAATTCAGAAGTCTGTGAGTTGTTAAAGAATTAAAATGTCGATAGGACAAGCTAATATATCCGAATTTGGGATAGATAATCCACACGAATGTCCCTTTTATGTGATTCAATTACAAAATTATTTTAAGTTAAATAGTATTATTGAAAATGACAGGAAAGTAGCAGCGTTATTATGTTTGTCAGGTAGAAAAGTTATTGAAATAGTAAACAAATTGTATAATGGACAAGTTACAGATAGTAGTAACTATAATGACCTGGTTAAAAAACTAACAGATTATTTTAGCCCAAGACCATCGAAGTATTTAGCTAGGTTAAAATTGAGGAACCGCAAACAAGACAAACTCGAATCGATAAAGGAATATGATATTGTTCTATGTCAATTAGCAAAGAATTGCGAGTACGGCGACTTTGTGGAACAAATTCTTATTGACCAGTTATTATGGGGAATGAAGGACGATAAATTGCGTCAATCATTATTATTTGAAACTCAGATGACTTATGAAGGTGCTATTCAAAAGGGAATAGTATACGAATCAGTGGTAGAACAAGCTTTAGCTTTTTCAAATAGAATGGAGGAAAACTCTAGGAATACTATTTTTAAATGAGAGAGAAAGGATAAGGATTGTACTAAAGAAGGGAAAAGTTTCGAAATAAAATGCTTTTGTTGTGGTAAAGTAGGTCATTTGTCTAAAAGCTGTAAATGGAGGAACGAAAAATGTTACAACTGTGGGGGCAAAGGCCATTTAGCAGCAGTGTGCAAAAAACCTAAACGAAAATCTGAATATGGTAAAGATCAGAAACAGTGGAAACCAGTAATTAAAAAAAATATTTTAAAAAATGAGCAGGATCAATTCATGCTAGAGATTAAGTTAAGTAACAAAAGAGTAGAAATGGAAATAGATAGTGGCTCAGAAATTTTGTTAATATCTATGAAAAAGTGGAAGGAAATATCCACAGAGAGCCCTCAGATTAAAATACAGAAAGCTAACATTAACATTAGAGATGTCAATGGGAACCCGATCAAGTTAATTGGGAAATCCGAAGTAATAGTTGGTTTTAAAAATAAAAACTACAAATTACCTATATATATAGTAGATAAAGATATTAGTCCGTTAATAGGAAGAAACTGGTTTAAAGACTTAGGCATTAAATTTAATATAATTAAAAAGTCTCTGTGGAAAAAGAAATGATAGAGTTATATCCGAATTTATTTACAAAAGATTTAGGTTTGATAAAATCAAATCCCATTGACTTGCACTTAAATGAAAATGCTAAACCAGTTATTTGTAAACTGAGAAAAATACCTTTTGCACAAAGGCAGTTAGTAGAGGAAAAAATAGAAGCATTAGTTAAAAAAGACGTGTTATTCCCAGTCGAGGAGGCGGATTGGGCCACGCCGATTGTTGTGTTAACAAAACCAGATGGAAAAATTAGGCTGTGTGGAGATTATAGAACAACAGTAAATAAGTATCTTAATAAAGGAGCTTACCCGGTGCCGAATGTACGTGAGATTCTCAGTAATCTAGCTAAAGCAAAAAATTTTGCGAAATTGGATTTAAATTTGGCATATCACCAACTAAAAGTTATGGATGATACAGCTCGGTTATTGACAATTACGACCCCTTTTAGATTATTCAAATGTAATCATCTCCCTTTTGGAATTACTTCAGCTCCAAACATATTTCAAGCAAAAATAAATTCAATATTACAAGGCTTGGAAGGAGTGATGCCATATTATGATGACATTTTGATTGCTGCGACTTCACCAGAAAAATTAAGAAGTAAAATTCGGGAAGTATGCGAGAAACTAAATAACAGGGTAAAATTAAATGTTAAAAAATGCGTTTGGGAAATGGAAGAATTAAAGTTTTTAGGCCATCTTATTTCGGAAAAAGGGAAAAGTCTGTTCACTGAAAAAATTAGGGCAGTCAAAGATGTTCCAAGCCCAATAAATGTCAAGCAACTTCAAGCTCTCCTAGGTTTGATTAATTTTTTCAAACCTTTTCTAAAGAACAAAACGATGGTCGCAACTCTATACGAACTGCTACGCAAAGATCAGAAATGGATTTGGAATACCAAACATGAAAAAGCGTTTAAAGCAGTTAAGGAATTGTTAACCTCTAGTAGCTTATTAGTGCATTTTGATAGCGACAAAGACATCACTATTACTACGGATGCATCACAATATGGAATCAGAGCAGTTTTAGTGCATCAAATAGACGGGCATGAACGTCCTGTAGCTTATGCTTCTCGGACTTTGTCTAAAGCTGAAAAAAATTATAGTCAGCTGGACAAAGAAGCTTTGTTAGTCATGTTTGTTGTGAAAAAATTTCACCAGTTTATATATGGACAGAAATTTGAATTAGTAACAGATCACAAACCTTTGTTAGGGATTATAGGAAAAGATCATCCATTGCCAGAGCATTTAAGTCCACGCATGCTCAGATGGGCTAATACACTTACTACTTACAATTTCAATATAAAATATCAAAAGGAAAGATAATTTCTCATGCGGACGCTCTATCTAGAGTGCCCGGAAATAATGACAACTATGAAACTGATGTGGAAGTTAATCACATTGACAATATGAAATCACAAGTCATAAATAGTAAAGTAGTTCAGACATGGACAAATGAAAATGATGGGTATGCGTTACTTAGGAAATGGATAAGCAAAGGTTGGCCTAATAAAAAACCTGAAAATGTAGCAATGGGGTTTTGGGTCAATAGAGACCAATTGTCGGTCTGTAAAGGGTGTATTATTATGGGAGACAGGGTAGTTATACCTCCTATAAGGTGAATGAAAGTTCTAGAACTTTTGCATCAGGGGCACCCAGGTATTGTGTGAGCTAAAGCACTAGCTCGAAGTTATGTTTGGTGGCCGCAGATAAGTAATGATATTAAAAAGTATATTAAGAAATGTAAGTCTGAAATAGCTCTGCCAAATAAACAATATTCTTCTTGGCCTTAACCATTATATCCATGGCAAAGACTTCATATAGACCATGCGGGTCCAATAGAGGGAAGAAATTATTTAATTTTAATCGATGCTTTCTCTAAATGGATAGAATGTCACGAGGTTAAAAATACGAGTGCAAACGAAACAATAAAATGTTTAACAAACATATTTTATATACATGGTTTTCCACAAGTAATCGTCTCTGACAACGGAACTGGATTTGCGAGTGAAGAACTAAAAATACAATTTGGAAAATGGGACATCAAACATGTATTTACACCCCCTTATCACCCTGAATCAAATAGTTTGGTGGAAAACGCAGTAGGGCAAGTGAAGAAATATTTAAGAAAAAACAAAAATACGGATATGGAAAACGTCTTACAGGAATTCATGATGTATCAGCATATAACTCCATCAACAACAACTGGAAAATCACCAGCTGAAATGTTATTCGGTCGGAAAATAAGAACTAATTTAAATTTTTTGTGACCTGATACACATATATATCAATATAATCAAGACTCAGTGAAAAACTTTAACATTGGAGACGCAGTAATATTCAGAGATATGCTACGTAAACAATGGGTTAATGGAAAAATTGAACGGGCGTGATCAAAGCAAATTTATGATATTAAAGGCGAAAACAGAAATATATATAAACATCACAAAAATCATATTCGTAAAAGTGAAGATGACATACAACTAGACATGTTCCAGCAGTTCCAACATGCAAATGAAAAGAATTCAGATAAACAGATGCTACTGACCGACATCCAAGACAATGTGATAGAAGAGGATAAAATACAGAGTGAAAAGAGGAAATCACCTAGACCAATACGATGTAAAAGAAGATCTTTCTACTTAAAAGAATATGTATAAGACGGATAAACCTAACTTCTGGAGTGGGGAAGGAATTGTTATGTTGTAGTACGATTAATATTAAGAAAATACGTTTGAAACTGTGTGTACTCCAGAAGTTAAAAGTGTTAAATAATTACAGGTAAAAGTAAACTAGTGGATTTAATAAAAACGAGAATTAGAAATTACAAATGGTTTTTCATATATATTTTTTATAAAAACCAAGGTGTAAAACATGATGGAAGATCCGAATAAATAATTAATTAAACGAAGGAATAGAAATGTAAAGAACAATTTAATTAATTAGTGCAGAAATAATCACAGAATAACTTAGTGTGAGTCCTGATTTTTCGAGAGACTAAAGTGTAGCGCGAATTCAGAACAGGACCAACGATGGGAGGAGAACCAGATATTCGGGTCTGAAGGTACCAAAGACTGACCTAGGGTAATTATACAGACTATACCTGTCTTATTATTATTTTTGTAAGCCTTACAGGCGCTAGTAGAACTAATGATAATTCTGTTTATAAAGGAATGTTATTTTTCATACTAATAAAATCTTGTATCTGTTAAGTGGGATATCTTAATTTTATGCAAGAGAGTAATCGTTACTTGAATTAGGTGTATTTGGTTGTTTCTCGTAAATAACATTAAATCAAGTACATCACACTTATGTATTCTTCTTTTTGCATTATAATCATTATAGTATCTTAAAGTTAATTATTTTCTATATAGTTGCATGTGTTTATGTGAATTTTGAAAGTCTTCACATAATTTCCAAATCTAGAAGGATTGTTATCTCACATTCAGATATTTATGTATTTATATATTGAGATGAGAAAACAAAGAAGTATCAACAGATATAACTGAAAGAATTAAGAGGCTGAAATAAATTTGGGTTGAATATGTTGTTAAAAGAAATGACATTCCTTGAACAACTGAAGTCTTAAATTGTTTCTCAAGAGATTTTGAAAAATCTAAGAAGATATATTATAATGAATGGGTGAGATAAGAATAATATGGATAAGAGAAAGTGGATTAAACTGCATAGTAAAGGTCTCTGATCATCCACTGCAGGTGAAAACTTTTGACCTTCAATGGATTAATAAGGTTCGAAAATTATGATATGATTGTGTTAATCAATTCAGACTTGGATAGAACTTGATAATTTTTTCCCAGTTTTAAATATTTATGATATTTTAGTCAGGTAACTAACTTATTACCAGTCTAGTTAACCATACAATATTGATTGGTAAATAGTATATAATTATTCTTAAAGAGTAAAATAAGATGATAAATCATATTAAGACTATCTCTATCCAGCATTTAACAAGCTTTGTAGACAATGCTTTACTTTTCATTATTATTGAAATTGTTTTTTTTTTTTTGAGATCAGCTGGAAAAGTTTTTTCTCTGTGTCAAGTTTTGTCAAAACTGTTTTAGCATTTTACATATATTACCTCTGATAATAATCAAGCTTTCTTTGCCAGAATTCTGGGTCTAAAAATATGTTTTTGTAATAGATTACACACACAGTGTGTATATATTTTTTTTAAAAAATATTAGAATATAATATACTTTAGAATGAAAGTAATTTTAATTATAGTAAATAAAATTATTGCTTTTGTTTTATTGTAGTTTGAATGGGCATGGCAGCACCCTAATAAATCTCGGCGTTTAAAGCATATTAAATCTAAGTCCATTAAAGAAAATCGATTTAAATATCGTGTAAGAGTTATGTGTGAAATGTTGTGTGTGGGCCCTTGGAATCACCTTCCACTTACAATTCAATGGTTAAAGCAAGATTACGCCGTCGAATTTTCTCCACTTTTACTACCTCCAGTTCATATGCCTGTTTGCTTTGGTCCAATTATTAGCAAAAGAATAAACAAGAAGAAACATTTAGATTTGGATTCAGTAACTTATGTGCCATCAGCCACCTGTTATCTTTGTTGTAAAACTATTTTGGTAAGAAATTTTTTTAATATTACATCTAACTTTAAAAAAATGTACAAAAAAATGTAACTGTATCTTGTAGAAACTATCACTAACAATGATCATATGTTACTACTGTATTATTTAATTCTAATTCTCAATTGTTTGTTTACATTTAGGCAGGCAAATTTAACATAGATCATTATAAGATTCTAATACTACAATGAACATTATAAAGTAATTACAAAATTTTACTCTAGATACATGTGCATATTCATCAATTTGAGATAGAAAAATCTTTGTATGGTGTAAACAACAAAATGAGTTAATTATCTCATTGTAATTATACATTTTCAAAATTGTTTTTTTTTTTTTTTAAAACAAAAAAAGTATTAAACACTTAAAAATACTATATATCCAAGTTAATCATATATATATATATATATGTAATCTTATAATTGAATATTTATAAACATAATAATCAGATATATGTAAAGTATAACTGTTTTCGACTATCTATAGTCTTTGCCAACTAATGCTTTAGTTAAAGCGTTAGTTGACAAAGACTGAGGATAGGTGAAAGCGCTCCTAAGTGGATAAAATTTTTAAAGTTATACTTTATACATATATTGATTTGAAGAAATACAGATATCGAATTACAATATTATTACATATATATATATATAATTATATGTGGATACATATTACAATGTTAATATATATCTAATAATATATATCTATATTTAATATATGTCTATGTAGTACTTTTTAATAAAGATAAAACACCTGTATTTAAAATTATGCACTTGGATTGAATAATAATGCTTTTACACAATATGATAGCACTTTTAAAATAATATTTTGTTAGGTAGTTAGATTCAAAGGATAACTCTGGAAGTCAATCGTAGGGGATTGTGGGAAATTACCCCTACAACAAAAATCTATTATTAGATTTTTTATTTCAGTAAATATTAAAAATGAAAGAAATATAATTGTTTTTATATTAAAATTGATGAAATTTTAAAAAGCATCATTTACATACATATTTGAAGTGCGACTTGCCATTTGTGTGATTCATTTTGAAATTTGATGATTAAGTCTTCATAATGTTTTTTTTTTAGTACTCTCTTCATAGTTAATCCCATTACATATCCATTATTGGATAGTACCCTGCATGGTTTGATGAAGTTGGTAGAGCTTCCGACTTGGGATTGGGAAGTCCTAGGATCGATTCCAGAGCTGACAAGTCTAGCACTCCCAATGCAGCCAACAGCATTTTTGTTTTATTGGATAGTAAATGAGAATCTAGCTGCTCTTAATTAGAGAAGATTCCAAAGAAGAATTGAAAAACTTTGAAAAACTATCATTATTTTGCAGTTAGCAAGTTCTTAATGGGTACTATGTCTGCTTTTCTAGTTTTTTTGTTTGTTTTTTTTTGGGAAGGGGGGATGTTTGAAAAAGAGCACACAATTCAAAAGCTTTTTTATCTTAAGTGTAGTAATTTGCAGAATTTTTATGATATACTTGCATAAAGTAAAAATAAACTATTTATATTGATGGTGTCTTATTATTTTGACATCAGAAAAGGTTAGGTATTTTATGCACATGTTTGAATTACAAGCTTTGTTTTCTATATTATTAAAAAGTAAATAAATAATTATATTAAATTGCAATGTCATATGGACATAACATAAAGACATATTTGACTTAAATAAAAATTGAATTTTTTTTAGTATTTTTTAGTATATATAATTTATTAAATTTATGAATATATTGTATATATTATAGCTCAGAAGTCTGTTGAACAGTCAAATCTGTAAGGTATTTGAGTGTGAAAAGTAAAGAATTGCATTAGATGATTTGAATAAAGAAATGATTCCATTATTATTGTTATTGTATATTTATTTGTAAATGTATTATTATATGGTATACATCTTAATTATAATAGCCTTGCATGTGCATGACGTAGGGTCTGAATTCTGATGACTAAAATTTGGAAATTTTTTTTACGAATCCAAATATGTACTTATGAATTTGTGCTGCCTGATCTTAAAAATGTTTCTATTGTTTCAGTTTTTAAAAATAAAGAGAATAGACAATATGGCAGTAATTGTCATGGAATATCATTATTATTATCCACTACAATAATTGGATGTTTATTATTGGATAGAAATGAAAGTCTAGCTAGTCGTAGTTAGAGAATAAGACAAAGATGAAAAAAGTATTTTTTTAAAAAAACATCATTTTGCAGCTAGCAAGCCTTATGAATCCTAAACTTTCCTTTCTTATTTTGTGTATGTATATGTTTCTATCCTCATATACAAAAAAAGAAATATAAAAGAAAAAAAATTTTTTTTTAATAATATAGAATATAAAGTTTTAGATTCAAACATATTGTGAGGATACATTAAACTCACCACACAAAAATCACCACTCACACATACATCATAAAGACTGAATCTACTAACACAATCAAAGGCATATTATTGATTATAAGTTATTATGTCTGTGCAAAATTGAATACTAATTTATATTTACCAAATTCTTAAATGCAAGCAAGTAAAAATTTCAAAAAACAAAAGAAAGAAATCATTAATTTTAAATTGTTTTATTTTATTATTATTATTATTATTACTCCAGCATAAAATTATAAAAAGATCAAAGTGACTTTAACCTGAAAGCAAAGCACGAACTTGAAACTCACGCTCTAAAAAAATAAGAACATAAGACAAGATAGAATACTTTTGTACTTTTTAAGAAAAAAAAGGGAGGCAAATAAATTATGTCATCAAGAAAAGATATTTGATAAATGCTTAAAATCAATTTATTTGTCATATTAACTATTGTTACTATTGAAGTTCATAAACTACTATGATTGCAATTTGAGGAAGTTGATTAAAGGATCCATCTTAATTCTATAAAGCTTATATTTTTAACATGAGTTATAAGCTAGAAAAGAACAAAGAATGCATTGCTAAGAAGTAATAAAACATCGTGGAGGATGGTGAAGCCTGTCATACAGCCAAGAGTTTCTGATATAATTATCACTTCAAATTAACATTAAGACAACCACTATAGCAAAAGACCTACAACACTCTACAATCAAGTAAATAAGTGATCTCAGCATAGGAAAGACTTTATAAAAGAGTCTGAGTCACCAATATGAAGACCCAGATGGTGACCAAAGACTCTGATGGACTACCATTCAGTTCATGCAAAGGAACTTTCTTAAGAGCAAGGATATTCACAGGTTTCACAATGTGGATTACAAGACTTTGAATTATGACTAGACTACGTTGGATTAACATCGCAAATTATATTTATATATTATTTTATTCTTATTTTGTTTGTTAAATTAGTTTCTTTGGTATAAAGCAGAGAATCAATCTATCCAACCATCAATTATTTTAGAGGGAGGGGAGCTATTAATTCTATTTTTTTTTACTTTTTGTTTAATAATAAAATTTAGGGGCAGACTTCCGACTTGCTTGCCAGAAGGGTAATTGATATAATAAATAAGTATTTTGACTTACGCATAAAAGATTCAGTAACATATGAAGATATAGTGAAAAAATTAAGTGACCATTTTAGCCTCAATCAATTTAAACATGTAGCAAGGTTGTCTCTAAGGAATAGAAGATTATGCAAAGGAGAATCTGTAAAAGAGCACAGTTTGGCATTAAGACAATTAGCAAAAGATTATGTTGATGAGATATTGTTAGATCAGTTATTATGGGATCTTCTTGATGATAGACTGAGGAAAAATCTGTTGTCTGATACAGATTTAAACTTCGAATCAGCTATCAGGAAGGGTGTAGCTCATGAGCTAATAACAATACAAGCAGCCTGTTTTAAAAATAAAAGTGAAAACGAAATAGCAGTGTGAAAAACTGGTCTGAAAGAAGGTGATAAATACAGTAGCACAAGCAAAAGTATTATGTGTTTTTCCTGTGGATAAAAGAGACACATAAAAAGCCAGTGTAAATTTCTAGATGGAAAGTGCCATAAGTGTACCCTAAAGGGGCATTTAAAAAAGTGTGTAGGGCAAAAACAGGACAACATTGGCAGCATAATATAAAATCTAATGCAATTGTAACAGATGATATCATTAGCATTAATAATACAGGAGAAAGGGTGAATAATAAATATATACTACAATTAGAATTTGTAATAAAAAGATTGAAATGGAAATTGATAGCAGGTCTGGCATTTCATTCTCAGTAAAGCTATGGAAACAGATTAAGGAAAACGCACGGGTGTAGCAATGAGATAGACAATAATTAGAGCCATAGACGTCAGTGAAAAAGAATTGGGAATGCTAGGCTATGGCATAGTGAGTGAAAAATTATCCTTATACATAGTGAAGGGTAAAATCAGTTTGTTAATAGGGCAGGAGTGCTTTCAAAAATTAGACATAACCATCAATGTTAATGCTGTGAATAATGTGGCAAGTGAACTTGAAATTATACAGAGATTCATGGAATTATTTGAAAATAAATTAGGGCTAATGACCCTTTCCACATTGAGTTAGTGGAAAAACGAAACCCTATTATCTGTAAAGCCAGGGAGATACCACTGGCACAAAAAGAAAAAGTAAGTGAAAAAATCATATCATTGGTTAGCAAGAGTCTATTAACACAAGGATAACGCCAATAATAATAATCATAAAACCAAACAGGCAAATTAGAATTGTGGAGATTATAGCATCATGGTCAACAAATATTTAAATAAAGGAGCATATCCAGTACCCAACATAAGAGAAGTACTAGCTGGGATAACAGGCAGAGTTTTTTGCAAAATTAGATCTGAATTCAGCATTTCATCAGATCGAGGTAACTGATAAAACACCCCAAATCTTAACTCTAACAACACTGTTCAGCAGTAATTGACTTCCATTTGGAATCTCCATGACCCCTAACATTTTCCAAGCAATACAATATTTAATATAGCAGTTTGCTCCTAAACATTTCTTTATATTTAACATAGTGGTTTGCTCCCAAACATTTCTCTTTCAAGTTAAGTAGATTTTTAAGTAATATTAACACAGCATTTATCACATATATCTCTTCTATAATTAAGCAACTTTTCTGAATGAAACATTTACATATAATACGTTTTATTCAAATATTTTCATTTAGCGGTATGACTAAAACTTCTTTCTCTAAATTCGAGCATATTTAATGTATCATTACGTATAGTTTTTCGTAAAAATAATACTCTTTGTTAATTATTTATCATTTTATTAAAGACATAAATTCCATGTCAATAACTCTTCAAATTTAAGAATATCAGTTCATAAATGAAACTATAAATGATTTTCTTTAGCAAATTTTTCTTTTAGTCAATATAAGTAACTATTTTATTACTACGATAATAAAATCATTAATGTTCATAACAATGGTTTTCTCTTTCATGAATAATTATTTTTTTAAAGAATTTTATCTGATACAAAAAATAATAACCATTTTAAAAGTTTCTGATGAATCATATAATCTTAACAAGTTATAGCAGAATATTACAATTATTGCAGTTAACTCTAAGATAAACTTCCAATACATGTTTCCAAATAAGAAATTTAAACAGTTTGTAATGAATAAAGTTTTTAACTGAATTAGGATAACTTTTTCGCCCAATTCACATCAATATACCAATTCACGGGCCATCTGTTTGTTTACATAATATTATGGTAAAAGATTTTTTTTTTCAATTGTTTTTTAATTTTTTTTCATCAGCAATGGTAAACCACCAAAGTTTTTTTTTTTATTCCACCTGGGTTTTTTTTGTTTTTAATAAACAAATACTTTGTTTTTAGATGGTCTAGGGATAGTTAGTTGATATTAGTTCATGGTGTGGGGGTGGGGAGTTATTAAAGAGAAAGGACATTGTTCAAAGCATGTTTAATTGCAGTGAACACCTGACATTTAACTAATCATTTTATTTAAAAAAATAAAGATATAGTACTGTAAATTTATTTATTTTTGAGTGAATGGGAATGAATAAACATACAATAAATATTTATTTTATCTAAATGTTATAACATTTTTATTTTTTTTTTAAATTTTGTTTCTACCATAATTTTCATTTATATTTGAATACTACATTGCTAAAAAAGAATCTCTATTTTATATAAGTATGTATTGAAAAATACTGCATGCGTAAATAATGTATATTCTATTGTAATTAAATATTATTAACAAAATGCAATGTACACAAAAGAGGTATAGAACAAAATGTAGCGAATACCATGGCCCCATTATATATTTTGAGTTAATTATCAAAGGCTTTTAGATATCTTCTATTTGCAAATAATTATCAAATTAATATATGGAAGAATATATATACGGAATTCAATGTATCCTTTCTTTTATATATTTGTAATTATATGTTGGACTACTTCCATCATATAATTGAAATGCTAAATGTTTTAAAAAAAAATTCTAACTTTATTTATATTTTTCCAAATGCATTCAACTACTGGTATATAATATACAAATTATTATAAAACAATATTTGGGTGATATTATTCTCCTTTTCTCTTTAGGTATGCTGGTCTGACTAGTGACAATCTAGCACAGGAATCGAATCAGTAATCTTTAGATTCATAAAATTGAATTTACGGTGGTGCTCTAAACAACCAAACTATTTTTATATATAAATTAAATGTATAATATATGTATATATAATAATATTATAATTCAATGTCTGTATTTCTTCAAATCAATATACATAATCTTATAATTGAATATTTATAAATACAGTAATCGGATATATGTAAAGTATAACTTTAAAAATTTTATCCACTTAGGAGCGCTTTCGACTATCCTCATAGTCTTCGTTTCAACATCTGTTTTTTACGACCATAATAAGTCGTGTATTTATGGTTTTAACTTCAATTATAATAACATAAAAATATTGCAAATTGGAAAAAATAACAACAATAGGAAACTAAAGGAAACTATGCTAATATACAAATACAAACAAGACTTAATCAATAGGCAGGCAGCAAACATTAAGATCACGGAATTGTAGGAAGGTTAGCCTTTCAAAGTGTTAGTTGACAATGACTACGAGGATAGTCGAAAGCACTTTTGTTGCGTGTACTATTGTATACTCTCTCCTCCTTGCTTGAATTCACTGATAAATTCCTATCATTCCAATGTAAAAGTAAATCCATTTGACTAATACATTTTTACAATGATGATAAGGGTCTGGCTTCTAATTATGTCCATTCACATTCCCCAGTAATTAGTTTCAAATATTTATTCCATTTGTTTTCTACTAAAATAAATTTATAGTTCGATTTTAACAATACACAATCCATAAGTTGTATCTGGTTTTGAAAATAATCATTTGCATTATCATCTTTCAGCAATCTTTTATAGAATGTTTTTAACTTACAATCTCTATCTGTTTAAGTCTAATTGATCTGCAAACTAATCTTTCTTCATTCAATTAAACTTAAATAATCAAAATAAAGTTTTTCATTATTTTTTTAAAACTTATATATCTATTTACATTTCCATTAATTATAGCGATCTTTTTATTGCTTTTTAACTAGATATTTATTTACATTTCATTACTGTTTTTTCTCTGAAGTAAAACCTAGCTTTATAACCTAAAGCCTAATATATTTTCTAAAAAATATAGCACCTCCCCCACTTCAGACAGAAACCCTATTAAACTTGCTACACATAATCATAAAGTATGTCCGGTTTACATTTTTTATGAATAGGCTTGGGTGATTTTTTTTTTTCTACTACTGCAACTTTCTGTTCTGAAGTCTTTTTTCAAGCTTTATTTTTCACCCAATTCCCCCCCCCCTTCCCCATAACATTTTCATATTTATTTCATGACTAACTGTCTTAGGGTTTTTCATTTTCTTCTCAGATTTTTCATTCCACCTGCTATATTCAACAGTGACAGGTCTATCCCACCCTCTGACGTGGTTTTTGTGGCATCTTTTTATGGCATCATTGTCACCATTAATCATTTCTGCTTGATTCGATAGATTTTTTACTACTGCCCCTTTGAACCGAGTTTTACTTGACCTCTTTCTACCACCTACCCGTGTTATGATTCTGAAACATTAACCATTTTCTCTTTGCACAGTATGTTTCTTTCTTAGCTTCTTGTGCCAGCAGCCATAATTTGGCCTTACCATTCGTAGGCTTTGCTTTTTGTATTGGGTAAACATGAATTTTCCAGGTCATGACAAAATTCGAATTTTTTTTTTTTTAAGTTCAAGTCTTTTCCACCAGAGTGTTTCTTGTCGAATTATTTAAAAATTTGTCGCAGTGTTTTATTGCTCATGGGACACGTGTAAGTTACCACACTATAATAGACTGGGCAAATTTTTGCTGCGAAGAGTGTGCAACATATTTTCAGCAGCATCCAATGCAGGTCAGTGGATTTGATGATAATGGAGCACCACGCATCGTAGAAGTTGATGAAACCAAAGATTTTCATCGGAAATATCACTGAGGAGCATTTTAATAAGGTCATTGTATCTTTGGTGGCATAGAGAGGGATTCAGGAAATTGTTTCTTGGTAGAGATCCTCAACCAATCGGCTGCGACTCTTGAAGCCTGTATACAAGAATACATTTTGCCAGAGACCCTCATCATTACAGACAGGTGGAGTGCATACAACAACTTTATAATGGTATGTATATGCACTCTGTCATCATACACCAGGAGAACTTTGTTGATCCTCACGACCTTGATATCCATACACAAAATGTGGAAAATATGTGGATGAGGGCTAAACGCAAGCTCAAATGTCAGTGTGGTACAGTACTTTATTCGAATCCTACCTACAGGAAATTGCTTTTAGGACTCTCTATAAGACTGACACAATCTTTGTGAATTTTATCGCTTATATAAGTGAAACTACAATGGACAGTAATTATGAATGTTGGTAGGATAAATATGTTATTATTTTTTATCAGATTTTTTTTATAATATAATTATTTGTTATTAATTATTTTTTCATAATATAATTTTATGCCGCCGTGTATTTGATATTTCACAATAAATTTTTTAATAATTCGACAAGAAACATTCGGGTGAAAAAGATTTGAACTTTCAAAAAAAAATTTGAATTTTGTCATGACCTGGAAAATTCATGTTTACCTTGTATTGGACTGCTTGCCATATTATTAACATTTATACTTAAGTTTAACTTGTGAAATCAGTTCCGCCCTATTAACAGACTGATTTTTTCTCTTACTATGTATAAAGGCAATTTTAATATCCTATTTTTATGCTTTATAGGCACTATAGCAAAGCATACAGAATTCATTGTGACTGACATCTACAGCTCTTATTTTTGTCTGTCTAATTGGAACGTCAGTGCATTTTCCTTTAATCACTTTCCATAATTTCTCTAAGCACAATGGAATGCCCGATTCGCTATCGATTTCCATTTCGATGTTTTTATTAATTTATTTTTGATATAAATTTATTACTCAGACTTGCTCTCATATTATTTATGCTCACCATATCATATGTTACAATTTCATTTAAATCTATATTATTCTGCTACTGACGACTGGTTTTTGCCTTACACACCTTTTTTAAGTATCCTTTTACATTACAGTTATGATAGTTTTCTCCAAGAAACATACACTGGCTTTTTATTTGCCCTTTTTTACCACAGCAGAAACAAATAATCAATTTTTTTGATTCATTCACTATCTACTTATTTACTATCTGTTTTCCACACATCTATATCCACGTGTTCAGTTTTATTTTTAAAACAAGCTGCTTGTGCTAATATTAGCTCATAAGCTACCCCCTTCTCGATAGCTGACTCAAAGTTTAAATCTATATCACATAGCAGATTTTTTCTCAGACTATCATAAAGCAGACCCCATAATAACTGATCGAGTCATATTTTCTCAACATAGTTCCCATATAAGCAATCTTTTGCTAATTGACTTAAAATTAAACTGTAATCTTTTATAGATTCCCTCTTTGGTTTTTTTCTGTTTCTTAGAGACAACCGGGCTATGTACTTCAATTGACTGGGGATAAAATGATCGGTCAACTTTTTTACGATATCCTCATATGCTACTGTATCCTTTATAGGTAATTCTGCCTGATAGACATAACAATGCAGCTATTTTTTTCTTCTCATCCACAATATCATTTAGCAAGAAAAAATTTTCTAACTGAATAGCATAAAATGGCCATTTACCAGCATACCTTATATCAAATTCGGCTATTGCCGACTGTTCCAATGACATTTTTTATTAAATTATATATATATTCATGACAACAAAATTCTTGTTTATACTAAACTATTCTAAAACAAACCTATTTACATGAGACACTAATATATAAATATTATTATAATAAATCTCTATTTTCGTACCTGGTTCGAATGCAACTATTCGACTGCATCAACTTTGTTGTGTATTTAGTTATAAAGCTGACTAACAACAATTATCACAAAATTATTAATTACATAAAATGTTATTAAATAAGAATAAACATATTTATTTACATATTATATATATACACATCAATTAAGATTTAACTAAATAGCATTCATTAGTTCCTTTATATACACACTAACAATTAGTTCTTGATTTAAAATTCTAAATCTTCAATACTGTAATCTCCACCAAGCAAACACATATTGTCACTGCAGTAGTGGAGGACCTAAGTGAATACTAAAAGTTTATACTCATAGTACTTAAAACACAATCTTCATTGAGCGTTCTCAGATATACCCAAATAATAAAAGGCCAGTGAGGTCTAAACATTTTCCCTAGCTGGCTTTCTTTCACCTTCAGAAGCACGGACTCTGGGCCAGCTTTTTCAAAGATCCTTATGACAGCAAACGACAACACAGCACATGATAAGTGGAGAAAAGCTGATGATATGCCTTTTGTTGTGCGCACTATTTATACTGTTTTTTCCTTGCTTGAATTCATTGATAAATTCCTGTCATCCCAATGTAAAAGTAAATCCATTTGACTAATGAACTTTTACAATGATGATAATGATCCAGCTTCTAATTATGTCTGTTCACAATCCTCATTAATTAGCTTCAAATATTTATTCCATTTGTTTTCTACTAAAATAGTTTCATAGTTCGATTTTAACAATATACATTTTTTTTGGTATTTTAAATCCATGAGTTATACTCTGGCTTTGAAAATAATCATTTGCATTATCTTTTGGCAATCTTTTATAGAATTCTTTTAACTTACAAACTTTATCTGTTCAAACTAATTTATCTGCAAACCAATCTTTCTTTGTTGAATTATCAAAATAGTTTCCTTTATTTTTACATAATTTATTTTTCATTACTTTTTAAAAATGTACATATCGTAATTTTTTTATTGCTTTTTAACTAGATATGTATTTACATTTCATTACTGTTTTTTTTCTGAGGTAAAACTTAGCTTTATAACTTATATCTCTCGAGTTACTAAAGCTTAATATATTTTCTACAAAATATAGCAGCCATATTAATAGTATGAGATTATAAATTAAATGTCTTACCCTTATATTGCTACATATTTATCCTACAATGTTTTATTGTCTTATTAATCTTATTTTTATGATTTAGTTTCATTTCATTTTAGTTTTTTTTTTTAAATCCCCCAAAATCTTTTTTTTTTTAATTAAAAAAAAAAGGTAAAAATATTTTTAATTAATTTTTTTTAAAAAAATTAACGATTTAAGAGGATTAAAATTGGTTTTTAAAAAAACAACTCGAAAATAGGAATTAAAAAAAAAATTATAATAAAATATAGACATTGCAGAATAGACAGGATTGTGCATAAAGAAATTGTGAATATAAATTTTAGTTATTCACTTATGCCCATTACTAGTAGAGTGGAAGTGCAGCTTAATCTGTTGTTTTATTGGCATTGAGGGTTTAGAACTTAAAATCAAGGATTCATCTGATTATGTTTGTCAATTGAGCAATGCTGAAACCAGTACTGAGTTCAACTGGTTGACTATGTGTATATAATAATGTGTATATATTTGTAAATATTGTTTAATCTTTATTAACATGGTTTCTTGTAGTTATTAATTTTGTAATAATTGTTGGCATTCAGCCACATAGCTGAATACACAACACTATGTATTATTTATTAATCTATTAATCAGTTTGTCAATGGATCTATTTATCTATTCAACTATCCATCTTATTTATCTATTTAATCACTATCTATATATATCTACCTACTTATCTATCCACTTATTTGTCTTTTTTATCTATCTCCCATCTGCTTTTATCTATCTATATAAATACATGATTGGATAGATAGATAGATAGATAGATAGATAGATAGATAGTAGTAGTAATAGATAGATAGATAGATAGTAGATAGTAGTAGTAGTAGTAGTAGTAGAAGAGAAGATAGATAGATAGATAGAGAAAACAGAAAGATAAATTAATATAGAGGCTGATAGAGGGATGAATAATAAATATATGGATGAAAATGCTGATCAATAAATATAGATGTAGATAGAGGGATTGATTGATGGATCAATAAAAAGATAGATGAATGGATTGATAAAGTTAGGTAAATGGATTCTGTGATAATGTTGTGGTTGAATAGATGTGGATATATTGATGAATATCTAAATAGATAGTTAAATGGAGGATTGAATAGACTGATATATGTGTGAATGGACTGATAGATACAAAGCCTGATAATTACAGATAATTCAATTAATAGATGCTTACATAGGGAGGATAAGTAAATAAATGTATGATTAGAGAGATTAAATGAGTGGATAGGTAAATTGATAAAGAGATGGAGATGGGTATTGTAAAGGGTAGCCTACAACGTAAATATTCCTAACAAGATCGGCCGACTTATTGAACCCAATCCATTTGGAATTTGCATTAGTAATGGGAAGATTATTTGTTTATTATTATTACATATATACATGTACAACACATATACACCTTTAGCTTACTTAGCGATGGCAATTGGTCCTCCAAAACTCATCGTTAAGCAAGAATATCGTATACAAAGTACGTAATTATAATGGGGGTCTATGGGAAAAAAATTGGTCGGTTCCAGTTGACGTAAAATATCAACATTGGTTTCCAAGCTCAAAGATTTTCTTGATTTTTTTCATGACAATGATGACTAAATACGTATCTAAAAAGAAAAGTTTTATATCACTAGGAAAAAAAATGCATATTTTCACTTTAAAAAGTACAGATCAGCAAAAAGAAAGAGAAAGTGAAACTAAATTTGAATTTAAAATTTTTTATATGCTTCCACAGAAGTTTTTCATCGTAATGAAAAAAAAAAGCCATACTGAAGTGCTTTTTTTTAAAATTTGTATTACAGTGTATATTACTACTATACATTTATGTTTATTACTTATGTGAAATTATTCAAATTAAAAAACAATGTTTAATTATTAATTATTTAATTGAACATAAAGACTTATTACTGTACTCCACAGTAACAAAATGCTTAATGCTTATCGTAAAGCAGTCAACTTTAGAAAAAAGAAAAATCAACTTATTTTAAAAGTAAAAAATCTAACTTCTAATTTTCTAAAACACACTGCTGGTTTAGTTTTCTTACTGTATATTTTTAGTAATGTAATAGTGCCCCCCCCCCCATTCGAGTAGAAAGATTATTAATTAAATGCAATCTGTTTTTCTTTTTAAACTTTTCTAATTCGACATTTGCGTTTTAAAATGTTGTTTTTCTTTTGATTTGAAATAACTTGAGTGTGAACAACATGTTTATTAACGAAGTTAGAAAATCAATAACTATTTTTACATAATTATCCAGGTGTTCTAAAAATAATATATCATAAATAAGAAACACACCCACGCAGTTTAATATTCATATTTAGTGTTTTCCTGAAAGTTTGTGATGATGGTATTTTAGTTGGAGTATTTCATCATCTAATATATGTGTTGAATGTCTTTAGAAAAATTAAACTTTATTTAAATAATCCAAGTACTGTACATTATATTTAAATAAAGTTTAATTTTTCTAAAGACATTCAACACTTATATGTATACAGAATTATAAACAAATTAAAAATCCTTATTTTTCTTTTCAAAAACTTTATTTTCTTATCTCAATACTGAACATATATATATACTGTATATACAGTATTTATATAATATAAAACTCCAACTGTTTATCTTCAGACAGTCATTTTCAAGGATATCTCTCTCCCACTGCTATATTTTATTACTCTTTCTTTTACATTATTTAATTACAAATCAACGTTGAAACATTGGAGTTTTGTATTATATAAATATATATACTGTATATGTTCAGTATTGAGATAAGAAAATAAAGTTTTTGAAAAGAAAAAGGAGGATTTTTAATTTGTTGATATTACTGTAGAACATATTTACATATTTTAAAAGAAAAAGTGGATGAACATTTGCTGTGTTATTATATATGATGTATACAGTATTATAGATTCAGTAATTATAGATATTTTAAGTGTTTTATGAATAAAATATTGTATGTGTATACAATTACAGCGAAGTCATTACCTGTATACATATTACAATAATATACTTTTGTTTTTGGGTAAAATGAATTTAATATAGCTATCTCTGACGTCATCAGTGATGCAAAATTCAAGATGACTGCCAAATTTTTTTTTAAATTTTTTCACGATCGTTTAAGTCAAAAATTGATTGTAAATCGAAGTAGTGGGTACAAATTGATGATGATCGCTATTGTGAAATATCACTAAATAGTCAATCGCTAAGCCAGATAAAGGTGTATATTTATTTAGAATGAATTAGGGAATGCACAATAAATTATTTTATAATAATTTTAATACAACCAATATTTGAGAAAGTAATATTGTATATATATTATAACCTTCTCCTCTGATCATTAGACAATCAGTCCTACACATTTCTGGGTGCCATAATCCCATATAACCTACATCATCCTTAATCAATCAATCAAGCCACCACGTTGCGTGGCATAATCCCAATTGTAACCATCTCCTAGATTGCTATAATTATAATTGAATCATACCGCACATTTTAGGCGCTATAATCTTCCCTACAGCCTTTCCGCTAATCTAACTAGTCCAATTTACATGTTTGGAAACCATATCTTTCTCTGTAACCTTCCTTGCTACAACTAATCTAGAATATATGTCTAATATAATTGATAAACCAAAGATGATTTCTTTATTAGCTAAGCTCGCATGAAACTATAATCTTGGAGAAGATCACAAGGTGATTAATAATTTCTGGTCAAGCTAGCCTCAAAATCCACAAACAAGCAAACAAACATAAAATTATAAAATAAACTTTGTATTTGTCAAACTAATAAATAAATAATAATTAGATCGATGGAATGAATATGAAATTAGAAGTATAAATTAGACAATAAGTAAATGAGGATGTAAATGATTAAATGAATGATGAAAATAAGTAATAATTAAATAATAAAATAAAATAAGTCTAACAATGAAGAGAAAAGAATGAAGATGTGTAAGAGTTAATGGATGATAAGATGAGAACGGAATAAGAGCTAATGAATGATGAGTGAATTAGGATAATGAATTAGGATGGAAAAAGAGAATAAAGAAAGTTTGAAATGACAGATGAGAGGAATGATGATGATGAAAGATGATGTACAGAACTCTAAATTTGATATTGAATTAAATGATAATAAGACAATTAAATAAAATACAGATTCTAAGCTTACTAAGACCAGAATGTTCACCATAAAGTCAAAACCAACTATACATTTCAAACAAAAGAAGTAATAGATACTTTAATGTTTGGTTGACCTTATATCTCATGGTGAATGTAACACAATTCCACTCTAATTACAATAATTAACTGGATACAAATTTACCCTAAATTCAAATCCTATCACAAATTGATATAACTTGTCCTTCTCAGAGTTCACATAGCTTAAAGGGTGATATACAAGATACACTTGAGTCAGTGAGAGGGATTTTGCCACTACCCAAGCATAACACACATAAAATAGCTCTTAATACTGAATTGAATTACTAAACAATATTCAATAATTTCAAATAAATTCTATAAATTCCCTAACTATGCTAAACTTTAAGCTTCAATAAGTAAGAGTAATTTTTCAATAGCTAAACGCAATAGCTTTCCAACTTTCTCCATTAATTAGAAACAAGGTGATCAAGACCAGTGAATGATAGATCTGTGGATTCAAATGAACTGATCAAACCAATATTAGGTTTTTAATCTTTTAGTATATCACTTAAACTAATATTCTTTAGGTTAGTATGTTTAATTATTAAGTTAGGATGCCCTAGATATACTCATAAATTATAGGGCTTAACACAATTATTCTAATATACCTACATATAGTGACTTTTACAATATTGATTGATGACGATTTCCCTATAATCACAGGATAGGTCGATAGCAATAATAAATATAATGTGTGGTGTGTGTTGATTAGCAATAAGAATACTGAAAATTAAATAAATTTTTAACGCAACGAGATTTATTTACATTATATACAAGACTCTTTCAGACACATTACATGAAACAAGATAAATCCATTCCAAAATTAGGGATGGAAATTAATGATGTGGTAAGTAATGACCAACTAATATGACAAACACTTTGGATATGTTTCTTTATTATTCTGTTTGGTAGAATAAGATAGTTAAACTTATTTGAGCTATCTTAGCATTGAAATTGCGAACAAAATGTATTAATATCATTTGGATATACACAACTTTTTAAATAAAATATTCTAAATTACAATTTATTATATCAAATTGTAGCTGTTTGAGTTATTAGAATATGATAAGGGCAATTATCACATTCCAATATAAGTAATAATTTATTATAATTTACTATATAAAAAATTTCATTGCATTGATGTGGGGCAAACATCATCAGTTAAATGCACATATGACACCAAAGACATTCACTATGTCTACAACTTAACCATTTATTAATTGACTGATCTTACTAATTCATCAGTAAATACCTACTTGTTGAAACACAATCCACATTGTCCATGTACACACCTTGCTCTTTTATGTAGAAGTTCTACAAACACTAGTAAGTTTTGGTTGGTCTGTTTATAAACTAATGAAGATTACACAACATCAGAAAGACACTATTTCAATTAGACAACACTATAGCTATATCAGTGTCCTATAATCTGACTTTATCTTATCCTTGCTATTCGATTAAAAAAAAACACTACACTTTATCATACATGGTGGAATATTAACTATATAACTTCTTGAGGGATCTAAATAAAGGAGGCTCTACAAAATAACATAATAGTTGTATATCAAGAAACAACATAATAGTTATATAAGAATATGGCCAATTCTGATACCTTTTCATAGGTATAAAAGTGTGGGCAGTGCCTTGTCACATACTCTAGAATTCAGACCATGGGATTATCCTCTCTTGGGATTAACTATGCTCTAAGCACTAACTCTTAATCAGCCCCAACAATATCATCCTCTCATATTAATCAACAATGGGGAATTCTCCATCCCTTGTACAATATTAATTATTATTATATCTAAGGCTCTTATATGTAGCCCAAACTCATCCTAAAATCTATTACAAATTCTGATCAATACAATAGCAAGGTAAAACAACACTAATAATCTAAGTGGAAACATAAATATTCCATTGAACATTGCAGAAACTGTTAATGTTTTATAAACAGACCACCAATATCAGTAAAATGACCATTAATTATTTCAAAATAATAATTAGACCTTTTATTATAGTAAGCCATGTACACGTAAACAAGGAGGATTAAACTACATTTTGTATTTAAAAGCAAAATTAAGCAATAATAAAAAAAAAGGTTTTTAAATTATTTTATATAATAGAACAATGGTATCATTATGTGTATATTTTTGACCAGTTTGGGTCTATTTGTTCCCCTCCTCAATATAATATTAACATCTGTTTTAGCAGTGAAAGAGATAAACATTTCTCTTTCCTACCAGACAAATAATATTTAACATTATACTTTCCCTTCATTGGGAAAATAATATAAATATGGATAATAAATGTATATAACTTTATACACTGCTACATCATTACTTAGTATATTCTATACCCTGATATATATATAAAACTAATGCCTGAATAACACATGAAAGAAAAAAACAACGCAACACAATATTATATATAGCAGTTAACAAACTAAACAAACATTACATTTTCTACCATTGGACTTTATCGAAGTTTGATTCATTCTTATAAGTAAAACAACATGAAAACAGATATGATAAGCAAACATTCCTGAGTAATATATATATTTTGGTTATCCTGTTCAATATTAACATCTTCAGACAAAATTCAAACATTTCTCCAATGGCAATAGAAATTCTTTATTGGTTTGTGTACTAATGTAAGCATACTGAAGCAATATTAAATCATTTTCAGAATAAGTCACTTAAAATAGGTTTAATTAATATCTATTGATTTGTCTATTTTTGTTTTTTTTTCATCTGTGCGAAGATCTGTTACACTCTTAAATAATCTGGGTGATTTTAAAACCGTTTAAAATATTATCATGTTGCAAGTTATTCACTAACGATAAAATAAATAAATTTTTTTTTTCACTTCCCTTTTATCAGCAAATTAGGAGGTTTTAAGTTATACTGAGAAGAATCTATTTAATTATAAATACGATCTTCTAGGCGATTTTAATTAATGTGTAACATATATTTTTGCAAATGTAGCACAATTATAATCAGTTTATTATGATCTTTAAAAAAAAATTTTAAATCATTTATGGATTTTGTTTACTTTGTTTTTCCCGTCCACAGTAATTGTCACAATCTTAAATAATCTGGGTAATTTTAAACACTTAAAATATTATTACTTTATATGTTGTATAATCAAGAAAAAAAAATCAATATTTCTTTATTCACTATTATTGGCAATTTATTTCATATTTAAGAATGTTAAGCAGAATTGATTTAATAGTACGCAATTATTAATCATATAAATACGTGACTGCTTTGTGGGAATATCAGAGCAGACGATTTCTTTCCTCAATGAAATAAGAAATACTTTATGCACTTTTCTTTTCAAACTAATTACTTTATATGATTTAAAGTGAAATTTTATTTTCTTCATTATTTCTTGAAACTTTTCTTAAAATGATTTCGAATATTTTCTTGAAATATCAATTTATACACAAACGTATTTTTCTGCTTAATGCTGAATTAATGGCAGCACGAAAATTAAAATACTTTAATCTTTTTTTCTCTTCAGTCTAAATAACTTTTGTGTTATGATTAGTTCTGATAATGGATTAAAATAAAGAAAACAAAAATAATTGCTTACATTTTCTGGTATTATTTTTCATTCCAAATAGTACATGTTTAGGCGAATACTTATCTGAATAGCGGTCATTCCAGTTCTTCCTTCAGTAGGCAAAGTTAAGAATCAAAGATCAATGAAAAGTAGTGTAGAGATTTCACAGGGTTAGTAAGTTTACTCCATACTATTCAAATCCATATAACTATGAAATTTTGTCCCAATTAATTTTTAAAAATTATTATTTTCTAGCTTAATTCTTTTATTTTACTTCAGAAGTGGAGAGTTGTAATCTTGTTCCATTTACATTTCTTAGAGTAGTCCCCCTCCCCCTACAAACTTTTATATTATATATTTTGTATTACATGGCAGGATTGGTTCTAAATGAGCCAATCACTGTAAAATGTGAATAAATTAATAGTTTTATCCCTCTAGTGAGAATCATCTAGACTGATGCATTTCAATTTACATTAAATTATAGTATATTTAAAGATTGTTTATAAAAAAATTTAGAAGACTTATAAATTGATTTTGCTGTTTATTTTTAATTATTATTTAACAATACCAATAAAATAAAGTGTTAAATATTTTTATGCTTCCCAATAATATTTTAATACTATTAAAATAACATTTGAAATAGCTGCCACTGGAACAATGTGATAAAATGTTTATGGGATTTATATCCACTCTATCAGACTTTCCAGTGTCCCACAAACAGTCAAGATCATCATCACTTAAGATATTTCTTAGTGAGCTTTTTCTTAGTGGGAAAATTATAATCCACAAGCATTTCACTCTATAACTAGTCTCTACACATTGATGTTCAATGTCTTAACAAATTATTACCAATTAAAATTTAAAATTTTACACATTTATCCACTGGATAAAACCTACTATCTTTGAGCCAAAACATATGGTTACAATATATATAAACTATTTGATTAATAAAGTTTAATATATATTTTTTTTAAATTTAAAATTGAATATTAATTTATAGTCAAATGACTTAGGGATAGCCTGAGGTCAAGTTAGGTGGCCGTGTGTGAAAATAAAACTGATTTTATTATTTTATTTTTTATCTGTAATAAATGAAATGTATTTAAACAATAGGCAGTTAAAAATCTCAGCATTTCAGGAGATCTACGCACAAATTGTATAAAAACAGAAACTTTTTAAAAATCGTTCTTCTTGTCAATAATATTCCAGCTATAACAATATACAGCAGTTAAATTAAAACTTAAAATGCTAAAATGGAGTTTTGTTTTTTCTTTTATTTGAATCATAGAAATTTTTAAAAGTCAAATAATGTAACTTAAATTTTTCCAAATTCAGAAGAAAGAAAGTGAGAAGTAAAAAGTAAGAATAATTTATAAATTTTAAAATAATTAAATCATGTTTTGAAAGTTGTTGGAGTAATTTTTAATATTTTAAATCTTTTCAAAAAGAAAAATGAAAATTAAGTCTGCTGAAAATAGGAAGCAAAAAAAAAAAAGAAATCATTCTTTTAATACATATATACGTAAAGTGCTTCTATATTATATAACATAAATTTATGATTACAGATAATTATTGAATTGTACTTTAAGATGAATATGGGCTAAAGCAAAACATGCTATTGTGCATCATGTTATTTCCTAACAGTTGCATTAAACCTCTATTTATTTATTTTTCTACTTTATTGTAAATCACACAAGAAGATGTCTGCAGTCCAAAGTAAACAAGCATTGGAATATTTAAAGGTGAATCAGTTAAGGATCAAGGTGTTTACCATACACAACTACAGGAGGCACCATTGTACCCATCTATCCTTGCCTAGGAAAATGATTCGATGAGTCAAACTGCTTTTGGAGAACAACATGCCTAACTACCAACTACTATTTCTATTAGGATGATTTTTATGAACTTTGTTCCAACTACAATTTTTAATCAAGAAATTAATATTGTAAATTTTTGTTTGATTTTTATTTTTATTATCTATGTTGTATTTTCACACTCTGATGCTAGAAGTCTCATTTTTCAGAATTAGCAAAGAAGAAATGGGGGGATTATTCACTTAGATATTTTTCTATTTTTATTGTAAATAAAATTTAGGTTGATTCACCTGCTTCACATCAGGTTATCCACGTAAATAGTAAGGTAAGATTGTCTACATTTATTTTTATAGATTAAATTGCAACACTTGATACAGAATACATATTATGTTTTATTTTGTTGATTAACCCTGTATATATATTTTTCCAGTATGATTGACTAATCAACTAGTATTAATTTTTATATCTATCATATATATATATATTGTAACGTTTATTTATATACGTTACAAATATATTGGCATTTGGTAAAAGCTAAAAAAGTAAATTTAGATTTTTTTTTTGATTAGTATAATTTTTGTTAAAACGTGCAATGAAGGTTAAAATTGTCATTCTTATTTTTTTTATCTAATTGGAAAGGATAAATGACATACAGATTACTAATCCAGATAAATTAAAAGAATTCTAAAAGTATAAGCTAAAAGAAAAATATTTTAGCTAATTAAAGATGGAAGAATAATGCTAAAAAAAAAGAGAACTTTGTAACTTAAATTTAAGAGAGAGTGTATAAGATTATTATCTTATACGCTGATAAAAAGACAAAAGAGTGCGCAGAAGTTCCAAAAATGGAGCGTGATATAAAAAGGAGATGACAACTTCAATCTGGGTCTTCTCTTTAACTTCTAGTTACGTCTCTGAAAGGTGGAGGTTTCCACGAGCATAACCTGTGGCAAGAAATATACTTCTACACAGGTATGCCCCTTGCTGTACCAAGCTGTCATGCAAGCATGGAAACGGGACTTGTGAAGACCGCTTTTTGCAATAAAAGGGTCACTACAACCGTGCCTTTTCTCCAGCTATAGAACGGAACAATAATGGAAGACGCCGGCAGGAGAGACCAATGGAAATTCTCATGATCTGGGATCCCATAAACCTACATGAACTTACCAGTAAGTTAAGAATAAATTTTCCTGATAGTGACTTAAAAGTTTGCAAACAATTATTTATCTAAGCTTAGACTACCATCCTGATATAGACTTTACTTTCACATTCAAGGGACTTTCTTATAAAGAATTTTATACAAGATCTTGGAACATTATTAAATTGCGTTCATTATTTAATCTAACTGTTTTTGTTAATCGATTCATTATCTGGATTGGTGTGTGTACTTTCCTGTTTAGTTAATTCGTAATTTAACTTATAAATATGTTTAGTTTGTTAGAATAAACGAGATTTTACTTTTATCAACCTTTTCATTGTGCGTTATTAATAATAGTTGTTTTTTTTTTTAGTATTAAATTTATTATTAGTTTAGTGGGATTTAAAACAGAATTAACCTTGCCAATATATTTAAACAAGCCCAGAAATAATAATCAAAAAGGAGAAAATAGTTCTCGTTACGGTATGATGCAATACCGATTAGTTTAAAAGCACTTTTTTTTCTGTTTAGTTTACGAGTTACAATATGTTTGATGCCGACTCAGTGGGTCTAATGACTCTGGCGCCCTCATGTAGAAATTAAAAACTGAGTCAGCTCACGATTGTACTTAGCAATGATTCTAGGCCGAGTTGATCAGGAAATATAGCTATGTTGTTAGAATAGAAATATAACTTTCTTCTTTTTTTGACATAGCTTGATCAACTCACACGCAGTTTATATTAGCATGTAGAGGTCAAGCAAAACGAAAAACGTTACAATATATATATAAATTGGGGGGAACTTAAATTAAATAGACTGTTAAAATCAGTAAATATATAATTTAGCTAGCCAGCATCTCAATCATCTTAAATTACTAAAGTTTATTTTTCTATATAATTATGATTTATAAAGAATGAGTGACATAGATGGATTTCTACCATGGGGTATAAGGGTTGGATCTGGAGAATTATTAGTTAATAAAATGGTAGAAGTTCACATGTGACACATGTATATATATATATATTATCATTACTATTGTTATTATACTTTATGTTATTTATCATTGTTAATAAATGTTTAAGAGTTTATATTATTCTGGTCTCTCGTTTATTGAGTTGTCCTGACATTCCACAGTTTATAAACAATTATGCATGCACACACTTCTATTTTCCTTGTCATATAAAAGTTGTAAAGTAAAACAAATATAATAAATGATTGTTGTAACCTATATATAGGTGCAGGAGTTGCTGTGTGTATCCGTTCATACCTGTTAAGGGAGTCAAAAGCAATATTCTCTCTGGGCTTGAATATTAGGGCATAACGGAATCAGAAAGGGGTGAAAGTGGATGAACTAACCTAAATTGCATTTGATATTATTAAATAGACATAGAGCTAGTCAATGAAAGTGCATGCAATCATTGGTTAAGCATTTTATCAGCTTTTCATTAGAATTCTACTTGAAGACCCAAAGTCTGACCGTAGTTTGATGCAACTTTTTCCCCTTCCAAACCTGTTAGGTCTCTGCAGACTGTGTCATCAGGGGCAATAAATTAGGGCACATTAAGTCATACTCTCCAGATTGCTACATCTGCATAGTATCACAGTCTGCAAGTTATTTTTCCATCTGTCACATCTGGTGTGTGGGCAAGTGCGAATCCAGGCATAGTCGACCGTCCATTACAGTATATACATAGATAGTTAGAAAAATAGGTAAATGTATAGATAAATGGATAGAGACACAAGTAAATGGATATAAGGATAGATAGGCAGGCAGGTTAGGTAAGGTAGGTTAGATAAGGTAGGTGAGGTAAGGTAGGTTAGACAAGGTAAATCAGGCATGCAGATATTGGATGGATAAATAAATAGAAGAGCAAATAGATAGATAGATACAAAGGTAGATAGATGAATAAATTAATAGATGATTAATACACAGATTCTTTGTATAAAAAACCATCCTACCCTAACAGCCACAATCCAAACCAGTCTACTCAATCGCTCCAGGTAATGATGGAATTATAATTGATATATTAAAAGAAGCAGGTGAAGAAATAGAAATTTTTTTAGCAATGTTATATACCAAATGTCTAAATGATAAAGATGTATCAGATAATTGGAAGAATGCAGTATTAATATTAATATTTAAAAAAGGTGATAAAGAAGATATTAGAAATTACAAACCTATCAGCCCTTTATCAGTTTTATAGAAAATTTTTATCAAGATAATTACAATTCGTCCACAGAGAACATTGGATTTCCACCAACCAAGAGAACAAGCTGGATTTAGATCATATCCAGGTATAGAGAGAAATTATAGAAAGGATGAATGAATATGCGTTGCCATTATGCTTTAGATGTGTAAATTATGAAAAGACATTTGATTCTATAAACATTTCTTCAGTGATTAAAGCATTGGATCATAAAGGTATAGAGCCAGGATATTGTCATATTTTAAAGAATATTTATAAAAATGCAACAGCAACAATTAGATTACATAATGATACTGGGAAAATCAACATTGAGAAGGTGCAAGACAGAGTGACTCTATATCTCCAAAACTTTTTACAGCAATGCTGCAAGAAGTATTTTGTGGATTAAAATGGGGAGCTAAAGGAGTGAAAGTAAATGGAGATTATTTAAGTCATTTAGATTTTGCAGATGATATAGTTGTTTTTGCAAATAATGCTTTAGAGCTGCGTGAAATGTTGCAGAAGTTATCAGATGAAAAAAGGACTAAAGATAAATGTTAAAAAGACTAAAGTAATGTTTAGTGGATTTTCTCAAAATATGAAAATAAAGATTGATTATGATGAGTTAGAAGAAGTTAATAATTACAAATACCTTGTTCACATTATTAGTACAAATGGGAACATAATAGATGAAATTAATCATAGAATTAAACTTGGTTGGAGTGCTTTTGGTAGAAATAATTTGATACTAAAAGGAAATTTGCCTATGTGTTTGAAAAGGTTTTTAAAAAATGTGTTTTACTAGTTCTTACTTATGGATCTGATATTTGGACACTTAATAGAAGAGCAATACAGAGACTTTAGACCACTCAAAGAAGTATGGAGAGATGCATGTTAGGAGTAACAAGAAAGATCGAAAATGCAATATATGAGTAAGAGAACAAACAGGTATTACTGACCTCATTGAAAAAAGTAAAAGACTGAAGTGGAGTTGGGGAGGACATATTGCTAAAAGAGATGATAATAGATGGACAATTGAAATTTTAAACTGGATTCCAAGAGAGTGTAAAAGACACAGAAAGAGACCACATGTGAGATGGATGAATGAAATAAGAAAGTGTGCAGGGATGGTGTGGAAAAGAGAAGCTAACGATTGAAGAAGATTGATTGAACTTGGAGAGAGCTTCATCCTGCAGTAGATTGATAATGGTTGATGCTGATGATGATGATGAATAGATAATGGTAATTTGTTTTTGTTTTTTTTGATCAAATATCACGATTTGCTGAACTATTGTTTTTAAAAAAAGATTTTAAGCACAATATGCTTTTATAGTTTCATTTATTTTGAACAATTTATGTTATTTAGTAGATGTTAATAATTTGTATGTTTTTTGTTTTTTACCAATATTTGCTGAATTATTGATTTTTGAACCTTTTATTTTTTTAATCATGTGTAATATGGTTTTATAATTTTATTTATTTGTTTTCTAGAATTATTTGATTTTGGAAGGGGGTGCATTATGCTAACTTTGTTGTGGACATTTAGTAATTATTAGTATTTGCTAAATATTGTTTTTCATATTTAATTGTGCTAATAATTTGGGTTTTGATCACATGATTGTGTCAGCCAATTCCCCCCTCCCTCATCATCTATTATTTGATAAGTATTAATATTGTAATAGTCAGAAAGTATAGTTGCTTTAACCAGACATAGATAGCTAAAGGGGTTTGAATCTTATCCATATCTCTAAATCATATCTAAGCAACTCACTCCCTTAACTTCACAAGAGTTAAATTTTCCCTATGTATCCCGATAATTAGGTAGAGGTAAGATTCTTAAGTAATCCTACTAGATAGGGTAGTGATCAGGATTCAACATTATTTATAATGATGAACACCCACAACATGTTAATATCACACACTATAGTTTATTATTAGTCTAATAAAGAGAACTACTTTTCATAATATACAAATATATACATAACAAGTAGAGAGTATGTGCAGTACATACATATTAGACTTGCAAAGTATGAGACTGCTATACCTTTTCATATTTGTATCAATTCGCTGAAAACTTTTTAATCTTGTGATCTGACCAAATAACATGTATACTTGAATCTTGTACAAACTTAAATAATAAATTTGTCAAAATGGACCACATATTCATGATATTTTTGCAAGATTTACAATGTCATCGGCAAGTCTGAATACATATGTGAAAAGATATAGCAGTTCTAATACATGGCAGTAATTGCACCAGACTAAATCTAACAATATTAAAAATATGAATTTCACACAAAAATAAATTTGAAAAATACATTTTTAACAATATTAAAAAATATAAATTTCACAAAAAATATTAAATATGACATAGCATTTTGCAATTCCCAAATGTTATTTTAAATATGGACAAAACAATGACTAAATTACAAACACTTTAAATATACACATATGATACTTACCATGTCACAATGAAACAATCCTTCTGTTCTATTTTATTTTAAGTGGATCAAATTTTTTTTCAAAATAGAGTCTAAAAGTGAAATTTTTTATTTTTCCTAAAATGGAGTCTTACTTAATATGTGATTGTGAAATATAATGCCTACACGGGATCTTCACCAGAAAAGTTAATAAGTAGTATTTTTTTTTTTCCAAAACGAAAAAAAAAAAATTAAATTATTACTTTTATTATTTCTTCAATGTGATGGGCTAATTTTTTGATATTGTGCAGTCGAGTCACACGAAAATGGTCGTTAACTGACAGCTTATAATTCAGCAGTTTATAGGCTTTCCAATAGTCTGAATAAATTGTTGATTCCTCTTCCGAATTTTGTTTGATGGCTTCCATCAGATTGCCACTGTTCTATCATGAATTTTCATGATGAAACACTCATTGGTCTTCCTGCACAAGCCGTCAACATCCACTGTTCTAGAAGAATTCATCAGGTTTGAATTTTTTTTTCTTTTTGTGCAAAAGGCTCTTGTCAATTTTAACAATTTTATTAGGGCCTCCTATTTTGTTTTTCTCTGCTAAACCAAGCTCTGATTTCTCTGTATGTTAATTTGCAAGTCCAACTGTAATTAAATTTGATCGCTGTTAAAAATGAAATTCTGGACCCCTCCAACTACATTCCCTTATGAAGACCTATTTTACTATTATATCCTTGAACATTACATGCTATTGCTTGTCCGAAGTGTGGATATACTCGACTGCATGATCTCATTAGTGAGGAAAATGTTCATCATTTTGTGCTGAATTTTTAAAAAAGAAAGAAAGAAATTGTAATATTAATTAGAAAATTGGAAAAAAATAAATCAACACTGGTGTAAATTTATCACATTATTGGATAAGATCGCAGAGTTTATTTAATGGGATCACAAGGTTAGACATTTATCATGAATGTGAAAACACATACTATCCTGCATTGCAGGACTAATACATAAGTACTCCTGTGTATATATATATAAGTTAGCTGTGGCTTTCAATGTTTAAATAAAAAATCCCATTGATACAAATTATTTGGAGTGACTGGGTTTTGGTTCTGTAGAGGATTTGTGTGTAAATATCTATGGTACGTATACCCAATAAAGTGAATAATCCCTTAAATAGTTAAACAAGTTGATAGATGGCTTAACATAAAAGTCTAGCTTCATTTTTGCAAAAAAAAAGAAGAAATATTAAACTATAATGGATACTGAGCAATAAACCCACCTAGCATTGCACACAGAACATACATCCATAGGCATTATTATTATAAAAGACTGGACTAAATGTGGTACTAAGTGAATGTATATATATAAGTGCATGTCTCTACTATAATAACATCATTTTGCCAATTTGATTTACAAATAGCTGGTCTTGCTTCTGGTTAATCATTATTTAAGGGATGAACCCATTCGTCTTAGTGCGACCCAAGTTCATGAACGAAGTATGCTTCAGTAGACTGATATCCATTGCTTCTCATAGTTTGCTCATTTAATATAAGTTAATTCCGGGCATGTGGTATATCCAATATTCATGAAATGGGTAGATGAAGTAATTTGGGGAAAAAGTAAGACTTAGAGAGACATGAATACTATCACTAAGCACTACTGTAGAGAATACGTCAAATGACTAATATTAAAGCATGCTTAAAATTCCATGCAAAGATATACTATGCTAAAATCTATTATTAAAATTAAATAAATCCCCTTTTTCTTTCAAAATCATTAGTTTGAATAGATGAATGTATAGACTAGCATCTTACTAATAATGTAATTAATTAATATTGTTTAACTATGTATTCACCAATAGATATAAATAATATTTAAGTACACAAATATATGTGTGTAAAGATTGCATGATATTTACCTTTCTTTCCAAAATCATTAATTAACCAGACATGTATCTAGACTAGTGTTTTACTCATCATGTAATGAAATAATAAATATCAGTATTTAACTACATATAACAAATATGTATATGTATAGATAAAAATTACGTTGTATTTTTCTCTTTTTTTCTCTCTCTTTAAAATGGAAGACAAAGTAGAAGGTGGATGTAAGTTTATCTCGGAGTTAAATTTCGTAATTTATTAAACAAATGGATTTCATCTTAAATAATGGGATGAGGTTAGAATTTTGAAATGTTTTAACTTTAAATCTTTTATCCAACTTCTCACTTTATACTCTGCATATGTGTTACTAATCAAATCATTAAAAAAAAAAAAGACAGTTATAATTTGTATGTACATATTAACATTTTGTATATATAAATACAAAAAAAAAAACCCTATTCTATAATTATAATATGTACATTGCCATTATATATATATGAAATTTAAAAAAATTAGTTGATACTTATAAACACCAAAAAAAAAAAAAAAAGAAAGAATAAAATATCACCAGTTAACAAAAAAAAGCACTTATATGAATAAACCTTCTTAAAGGGTAGCAGATCTAAAATTTATGACTGAAGCTTCATAAAGACTGGTGGGATGTATTGATGACCATATAGGTTTTACATCAAGGAAGGTCAGATACTTCATTTTGTGTTTTAGATAGGCATGATTCTTCAAGGTAGCTAAGGTAGGTGGTCTTCAAGTATGATTCTACAGTCTTTGGATTCATTTCTTGGACATCTTTCTGTGAATGAACTCACAGGAGGGCGGAGGCAAACTTCTCTACTCTGACATAATTCATATGAGATTTTAGATATATATTGTATATCACTGTCAAAATTTAAGAACAAGAAAACAGTTTTAAGTATTTATACTTGTCTGTCCTCCCCCCTCCCCCTTTGAACACTGAAACATTTTAATGCCCTTTTTTTCTCTTTGATAACAATTTTTTTTTTCAAACCTACATTTAATATTAATGGAAGTCCACTAATGTTTCCTTTGTCTAAAACATTTTAAAGCATCCAATATTTCTAAATACTATTGTTTTGGTACTCATCCCTATGGACAAATAGCTGATTTTATGCTTTCATCATTTTTTTAAAATTGACATGAATCTAAAAAAATTGACATGAATCTAAATTTAGCCTGGAAAATGTTCACCTGGAACTTTTGTATTATTATCTAATAGTTTGATCTACTTCATGCTATCTCAAATCCATTAGTTTACATTATGTTTATTTGCTAAAAAATTTCTCATTTATTTTGCTGTTTTTTTCTTCCTTTTCTTTAATTGCATTTAGCCTACACCCACACCTATAATATATACATACAGATTTTCTACGTATATAAATTTTACTAAATATTTTATATCTCACACTAATATTCATTAACTGTGGTTGACTTTAGGGTCAGTAAGTTAAACAAATAGTAAATGGTGAAGCACACATATGGATATATATGTACAGCTTCAATATTTGCTAAATATTGTTTTGAAGTTTTGATACTTGTGATTTTTTTTTGGTGTGTGGCTAATTACTAATATGTTTGATTTTTAGTCACTCGATTATTTACTAATTATTTTGATATTTGATTGGGAGCATCATGTGATTGCACTTTGTTATGGTCATTTATTAATTTGGTAATATTTGTTAAATATTGTTTTTTCATATTTGATTGCACTAATAATTTAGGTTTCTGGTTATGTAATTATGTTGGTAAGTTTTTTACCCATATTTCTTATTTGCTAAGTATTGTTTTTGTAATTTTGATTTCTTTTTGTGCTTATTTTTCTAAAATTTGTGTGTGTTTTTTTAATTTTTGATGAAAATTGCAATTTTTTAACCGTTGGTTCTAAATCAATCCTCAATTATTTTTGTTAAATGTCAATAATTATTAATTGTTAAAATTGTCAGTTTGGATATTTACACTTGCCATGTTATTAAGTCATGAATTTTTGTTGATAGGTACTTTATGGATAAGTAGCATGAAGTTGGAAATAGAATGTCAAATGCAAGAGCATACAACAGAAAATGGAGAATGGAGAAAGAAAATTATATACTTATTTAGAGGAAATTGTTCAAAAATCTATTGAGTCCAGCAAAAATAAATTGCAGGGAAGTGTGCATGACAAAATACAAATAATAAAAAAAATTGGAAGTGAGAGAAAAATTGAAGAGAAGTGTTGGTCAAATTCAAAATTCATTACCCGAAGAAAAATGAAACTCAAGAGAAGATACAAGAAATTCAGTAAGAAGTAGTTGGCATCATAAGTAACATAGAAATGGATTATGCTAAGATGAAGATATATAAAGTTGATTTATAGAATGGTCAAAAGAATCTAAGGAACATAGCAAAAGTGATACCATGGGAATGACGAAACCAAAATAAAGCTATTATAATATAACAAGCACAAGACAGGACAGAAATTGTATGGCCTTATATTGTATTAATTAATTCTTAAATTTATGTGTTCAGAGGTTACATAAGAGCGACTCTCATGAAACTCCTTGACAATTTGGAAAATTATTTTCAATTAAACCAGTTAATAGAAAGGGAACAAGTGACTATTGCCTATATTCATCTATAAGGACCTGTTAAATGTTGGTGGAATTCATTGATAAAAAAGTCAACCTATTGTGGATACAGATGACAAATTTTAAGTAACTTTTGATCAAAAGAACATCAAGAAGGACTCGGGTATCAAATTATGCAAGAAAGGACGTAAAAAGTGATAAAAATTATATGCAATTCTTTTAAAGACAAGTGTCAAAATTAAGAACATTGTATCGCATGATGGAAAGTTCATATCATAAGGATTATTTTTCGTAATTCACCTTTTAGAATCAAACAAATGATCAGCAGCACAGACCAGAAAACTATAGAACAAATGTCTGGGTTTTTAAATGTCATTGGCATGAGCCTCCAGATTTAGGAATGCTAGTTTTCCACACCAAACATACAATGAAACAAAAATGATGAGTGATGTATCTATTGGATGTATTAAACTATGACCAAGATTCTGGCCTTATAGACAGAGGCAAAAGAGAAGAAACGCACTGGTAACAAAGATAACACAAATAGTATTTCAATATAGGTTAACTAAGCCCAAGAAAACCAAGCATTCCAGAAAGATTATTATAGATTTCACCACAACCAGGAACTTGTACTGCAATAAAAAAAAAAGATTGAAATTGTTTCAGAAAACAAAGTAAATGGGATCCAAACCAATATGAAAAAATTATCAGTGACCCTGAAGATTAAAACTTATATCTCAAAGCTACATGGATGACACCATCACTACTGCAAAAGTATCTGGATGAATGCAAGGATTGATATATATAAAAAGAATAAAGAGTGGCCTATTCTCCAATGATCTTGATCTGTTTAAAAAAATATATGATTTAAGGAGAAAATAAATTATAATATGATAAGATTTAAAAGACAAGCGTAAGAAATGATGGTCGTGTGATAAATGACAATACCAAAAATGAATATTAAAATAACAAAATTTAGACAAATTTATTACAAAATGAGAGATTACTAGTTTTCTGGAAAGCAAGAGTGACTTATAAAATTGATAATAGTAAAGACAAATATAAAGTATATAATAATTAGATTGATTTCTGCAGAGATTGAAAAAAAAATTTTTTCTGTTAAGATTTGTTTAGGAATGTTCAATTGTTGTCGATGGATAATGATTTAGTAATGTCAGTGAGACACTATGCTGTCATATGACTTTTTGGGGTGCATATATCAGATGCTACCTTAACACATTTGTCAAATTATCTATTTCCCCACCTGTACAGCTCACAAGAAGCATAGTATAGTTTGAATGTTTGTTGGATTTATCAGCCTCTCAGAATCAAAAGATAGCAAGGCTTAACTTTCAAATGTATTTATCAGCCTCTAAGATTCCAGAAGGAGCAAGGGTTGTTAATATTATATTTGATTATTTGAAGAATATTAAAAATAAGATAATCATTGTAGTGTTTATGCTTCATTGTACATCTTAGTGTTCTATGGTTGAATTTTTTATGAATCCTAGAGTTGAGATCCTATTCAATCTTTTAATAATTGAAGGTTAGTCAAATCTCTGAATAATGAAATCATGGACATATATATTCTTTTATTTATGTATTGTTATCTTGGAAAAACACTATTTTAAAACATAAAAATAAACTAAAGTTAAATTTTATATAAGGTCTAGAAAGAAAAAGATACTCTGTTTTATTCTTATAGTTTTTAAAAAAAAAGGGAATTGTAACAATAAATTTGCAGCTTCAATCAGTTACATTGCAAAGCTGCATAGTCAAAAAATGTTTAATTAAAAAAATCTTATAGATTGATTAATAATAAATGTATAGATTGCTATATGTGTTTTACATATAACTTAAGTGTACTGCTTTAAGAAATTGAAAGAAAAAATAGATAGCACATTTTATAATACTATTGAATATGTAATAAAAGAAAACACTGTATTAAATTACCTATAATAAAATGATAATTCATATTATGTAAAGGAAGAAAGAAAAAATAGTTACAGTGCACACAAATGAATTTGAATTGCTTAGTTTGAAAAAAATGTATAATGGTTTGTGGCCTTTTCAGATTAGTCTAATGAGGGGGATTTTTAAAGAAATAATTTGCCCTTTCTTATAGTGAATTGAAAGGCAAATCTACACATTAAAAATTATAAGGCAGAATAATTTTCAAATGTCAGTTCATGATTTATAAAATAATTTAAGAAATGAAGAAAATATTTATCAATAAACATTTTTGTAAATAAATAGATATTAAAATGTGTACCTAGTTTTTTGATCAACTTCTTTAATTATATAATAGATTTTAAAAATAAAAAGATGTGAGGTATAAATAAGTCATAAAAGAAGATCAAAATATTCTTTCCACCTGTTCAAAATATCGTCATTATATAAGAGAGTGGCATTGCTGGATTTAATAGGATGTTGGTACCAATTTTCAAATCTATATATTGGTATCAGTGAATCAAAAGAAAAGATCTAGAGTCACTGTGATCAGCAAATATCTGTATATTCTTTGTAGTTTTAATCTACTAATCATTTTAAGCCTTCTTGCCAATCACTGAACATTTGCTTTCTGGTGTGAAGTTCTCCATTTATTCTATTATTTTTATGCAAGCACAAAATGTTATGTTTATTTTTAATTAAATCATTAATAATATCATCTGAGAATCAGTCCTGATTTTTCAATTTAGTGAACCTTAGATTTTATTGTATCCATAACACATTCCTAAAGAGAATTTCATACTTCAATAATATGATAATTCTGAAGATCCAAATTACCTATTTTAGTGTTTAATAGCAATTGAAATTTAGTATGTATAGTACTTTTTTCTAAAAATGAACATCCATTTTCTTGTGAATATGATTGGAATAATGTCTATTTTTAATGCAATGATCATTTTAATTTTTGAGTGTACTAATCTATGATCTGTCTAAAAATCTGTACTTGTAAGTGCTCATGTAATGTGAATTTCTTTTATAGTCTGATTTTTAACTATAATGTAATCTATTAAATGTTATTGTTTTGAGCATGGATGCATCCATATTCCTTTGTAGCAGTTTTTTTGCCTAAACAAAGTGTTTGTAATAGTCAATCTATGTGCTGTGCAAAAAATTCTATAATAACAAGCCATTTGCATTTATAGCACCAATACCATTATTTCCAATAACTTTTGGCCAAAGTCTACCATCTATATTAACACATGGATTGACGTAATTGCAAGAAGAAAATGTTGATCTTTTAATGGTGATGTTGTAATAATGCTATTCAACAGGTAGTAAAAGCTTTCCTTCTCTGAATCTAAGGTTGTAGCATGGGCACTAATAAAATGAGTACAAGTCCCATTGTGCAAAGTGAGTGTGAGTTTTAATACCATTAGCCTTTCACTGATCCAATGAGGAATTTCAACAATAAAATATAATAAATTAGATGTAACAGCAAATTCTACACCTCATATTTTTCTTTCACTGATTGACCTGCCTTTCCAAAAAAAATCTTATATCCATCCATTTATTCTATTAAGCTTCCTTTCTTTGGGAGACAAATTTCACTAAGAGCAACTATACCAATCGGAAATCCTGACATCTCTTAGTCCTCCATTCTGGTCTTGAAGAGTTGGTGTCAAGTAAAATATGCACATTCTATGTAACTATATTTAAAAATAATTATATTTATAAAAATTATCTTTAATACTAGCACTACCTTCTGCTTTACTGCTATTACTGATATAATATTACTATTCTTATTATTTCTACTGCTACAATGAGTAATTCACCATGTATTGCTATCTAGTTGACCATGTAAGTCAGGCTATTTTAAATCAGATTTTCGAGGCTCTTCTATCTTCCATAGTAGACAGAGGAATTATTAAACAGGCTACTTAAGCATAAAGTTTTTGGCAGCCAAAACTTGCCTCACCAAAATCCAGTTACAAACTGACTCATTGGTGATTGTACTGTCTCAAGCAAAGATCACAACTAAGGATTGCCAGCCTACTAACCCTGTGCTCACGGCCTTCTTAATTGTCAAGGGTTTTAACTAAAAAATAAATAAATAGGGAATTGGAGTCAGAAATACTTGGTGTGTAGTTCAAAGATTGAAATGTTGTTGCACAAATACAAATTCCAATTGTCACAATTAGTATAATTTGATTAAGATGTAAAAAATTTTCGTTTAATCAAAATTTTATTATATGTGTGTTTTTAATTATAAAGAGCATCACTTTTAATAATTATGTGTTTCAACATTCACACTGAAATAAAACACATGAAATCTACTTAATCTTATTTTTATTTATGGTTAGTGATATTGGAGCTTGGCATAGATTATGAAGAGATTTCACTGAAATCAATTCTACCAGCCTTGTATTGTTGTAGCTAACAATTCAGAATTTGGTTATTATGTGGCATCTTATATCTTAGTTAAATAATGAGCTAATAGAGAAAGCTTAAATGCTATCATTCATAGTATTATTAGAATATTATCAAAGCGTTAAAATAGTTTCATCACATGATGAGGGCAAAAAAAATAGTTGCTGAAAAAAGCATTTTTGTATTTTTATTATATACACCTGGGTCTCTTTTTACGCGGACTTATTTAACACGATTTTGAAGTTATGCGATTTGTGTTTCACCGGAAGTCGAACTCCGATATTGCACTATTACTTTAAATAATAAATTTCGCGCACTCACGTTATATTGAAAGTAATAGCACATTATTGAAATTCGACTTTCAACTTAGTAGTTTCAATATTTTCAGTGCTTTATAATAGTAAGATTTTATGCAATAATGAAATTAAAATCATGATTTCCACATTTTATGTATACACACATTAAATTTTACAAGATTATAATGTACATTTGTTCAAACGTTGTGCGTGTTAATTTTGCTTTTAAATCACATTCTGTTTTTGCTTTTTAAAAAAGAACGTTTAATCAATTATTAATCATTTAGTGTCCGCAAGTTTATTTTTAAAAGATGAGTAATAGCAGTGGGCACAATTAAAATTGAAAATTAAAGACAAAAATAAGAATTTAATTTTTAGTTGTTAGATTAATTACTAATTACATTGTCACCAGAAAACCATTAATTAACACAACATGAGAGTGACGTTGGCGCTAGTTGTATTTCATCTTGTGAAGAATCTGATTTTTTTATCAGTTTGCAAATGAACCTGTTTACCGGCAAATAGTGATAATAATTAAAACATGTATAAAAAATATAAATTACTGTAAATTATGCATAAAAATATATTGTTTTGAATAAAATTAAATATTATAGTTAAAAAAAGTTTGTCTTGTATCAATTTTTTTCAAATTTGAAATTTTTTATTAGTCATATTTTATTTCCTTATTATTTTTTTTGCACGAATTTTAAAGTAAATTTTACATTGGTGCTTTGCTTCTATGCGAGTTTTGAAAAATCACAGTCCGTATCCCCCCTTTTTCAAGTTAAGTTACGTCTATTTTTGCACAATTTCGTTTGCGCGTGTTTTCGGAGGAACCTATCTATCACGTAAAACGAGATCCAGGTGTGTATATATATTGAAACGGAAACCTCCCAATCCCTTTCCGTTTATTGGGAGGTTTTCGTTTCACCATCAACCTAATGACTTACTCGTCTGAACTAGTTTCGAACCTATCTTAAATGTAAAAATGTTATATATAAGTCGAGTGCTAAAACTTTGCTATCATGACCACTTGAATGGCATTATCCATTTACATACGAAAATACGCTATAATTAGACAGGTTTGATAAAATTATAGTGTAGAAATCCTCATAATTATTCATAAAATGTTTTATTAATTTTCAGTCAATTCTTAATTATATTCGCTATTATATTCATATGTGGATGGATAATTTAAACCTTGGAATGCAGTATAATGATTCATATATATATATATTTAAGTTTAAATAAAAAGATATAATGTAAAATGTTTTCCTTAAAATATATTTAACGTTTTTCTGATTTAATGTTTTACAGATATAATTGAAACTAAAGTATTTTCTTTTAGATCTGTCAAATTTGTTTTTTTTAAACAAGTAATATTGGGAAGGAAAATATGTTAAAAGTTATTTATTTAAAGTTAAAATAAAAAGTCATTGGTTTATAATTAAAAATGGGAATTTTGTGTAAACAAGAAATCAATTAGTGACCACACCTGGGGTAAAAGTAAAATCTAGTTTACTGATTGAATTTGTTTCAACAAAAGACTTTGTCATTAAATCAGAGTACCGTTACTATCTATCTGCTAAGTCTTAACATTTTCAAACACCTAAAAAGGAATTTAATTAATGAAAACAGAATCCAAAATTATATAATTTATATATTTTAATTTTTTTAAGTAAATTAAAAATAACACCTCAGAGACTTTACCAGTAGTAAAAATTAGATTGTATTATTTTGTTTAATTAAAAGTCAATTGGTCCTGAGGCAAACGAAATTCCAAAAAGGTGTTATGGTTTGGTGGAAATATATAAATAGGCCATATTTTAAGCAGGAAGATATACTCCATCTTGCTTTTGAAGAGCTATTACTATCCAAGCTGAAAATTGTTTAATTTTACCATGTCTTGATAGTCAGGCAAAAATGTTGCTGCCATTCCCATGATGGAATGCCGAAGTTCAATCCATCCAATGCCAAAGCAACAACCAACAAGCTTATACCAAATAAAAGATGCCATAAGCCGCTAGAAAAGGGACTTGCCTTCGTTCCAATTTCCGTCCAGCTACAGAAACACCATTTTAAAATCATCTCCCAACTAAATAGAACATGCTATAAGCCACCAAAGAACTCACCATTCCAGCTCAGATCTTCAACCCAGCTATAGGAGAACTGTTTTAAAATTACTAAAATCACAGAGCTCTGTAAAATTCAAAATAATGATTATTTCTTCAAAATCAGGTTAGCTAACTCTATTAATGTAAACTCTGTCTTTAATGTAAACTCTGTCTTAATTTTCTAATATTTGAATACTATAAATGACCTACTTATGCAAAATTTCTTTATTGATTTAATGTTTTGCAATATAACTTAATCACTGCAGTATATTTACTTTTCCTTTGATTATTTTAATAATTATTAATTATGCCTATGTTTCAAAATGGCATGCATTTAATTATAGAATAGGTTTTTAAAGATATAATTTAAAATCTTCGTATTATTATTTATTATAGCGTCATTTAGCGCTCCGTTTCGAAACCCTAATTTATAAATAATGGCAACTCTCTGTGATCTTTATTATTTTGTCATTTGTAAATTAATTATTATAAATATAAAATGTGGCTTATAAATCCGAATTTGCAACTGTAAATTATTATATTACTAAAGATTAAACTAGCCTGGAGTGTAATCATAAGTATATTTTTCTTATTAAAGTATTCGTAAGTCCCTTAAATATACTTTCCCCCTTTAAGAGTTTATTAGTTATAGATAACTAAAGAGATTGAACGGGATAAAGTAAAGTTTGTATATATATATTTCCATCAGTAGCCTATCGTATTTCTCATGCTACAGAAGAGTTGGCTCTTTTGATCTGATAAACTAGTGTTCATTTAATGTATGATATTTAATTTATAATATACTTCGGCTTGGCAGATGTGGAATTTATTAATATTTTCTCGTTGTGCTGTTTTATATATATATATATAAGATGGAGCCATGGTAAGTCCAGCCCATCTTCCTCTCTTATGGGTAGTGCAGTAGCTAAGACTGAGCTAAGGACCAGATTAGCATGTAAGTCCCCCGCCTCTTATGAACCAAATAAAGGTTCCCTTTTAGCATCATGACGACCGGTTATTGGGTAAACGGGTGTTGGTCACAAAAACCCTAAAACTATTCTTCCATCTGCAGAGCAACATTATTATTATATTTTACTTGTGCCTAGCATGTTAGTAAAATCGCTATAGCCAACTCTGCCTTCCTAATATGCAGTCTTCGGCGTTGATCCGAAGCATTCTTGAAAACCCGTTTGATCTAAAGTTATCTGGGATGTTTGATATGCCGATATTTAATATACAAATTTATGATAATCACATGTATTATTACGTTTCACTCCAGACTTGGGTTTGATTTCATGTATAATAGCCACTCGAACTGATTATAAAAGGGCATAACTAATAAGTGAATGTAGTGATTAATTATATAGCATAATATTTAGCTTCATTAATAGCAACAAACTTATTTTGCCAACGTATCAATTATTGTTGTACACATTGCCTTGATTAATGCTGCTTAGTCTGTGAATAAAAATGCCTGCGTGCATTACCTATCGCTAAATAATGGTTATATCAAAATATATATGAAATTGTCAATAAATATATTTTTTAATTCATCATATATCAGTTTCTGTCTCATTATTTAAATCAATCCAATTCATTAATTGATTCTAGCTATTCATTAGTAAAGCCCCTATTAATTAAATATATTAGATTTTATCTTTGGAATGTCTAGTATTTAAGTTGTTTATATATATGTTTAAGTCCATGACTCTTAATTGTTTCTCCGATTTGCTAGCGGGCCGGATTAAGAATTAAATCTCTTATGCCATCATTGTTATGTTGTCCATTAGGTGTTTGATCTGGGGCTTAGAGAGTGGGTTTGAATTCAGGCTGGTCCCTGACCTAAATCTCGGGCTTGATGGGGTTTGAAGTACATTTTGTGAGTTCCAGCTTGTGCTAGATGAATAAACATGTTTTGACTGGCACATGGGTTTTTTTTCCGCGTTTAGATGCCCAATCGTGAGGCTTCGATAGAAACACCTACATACCCTGAGTTGTGGACTTTTGTGTGTATATAGCAAAAGAATAGAAAAAAAATATTATTAAATTTATTTTGTGTCTTTTCTGCTCACTGGTGACTGATGCCCGAGGATGATTGAACAAGTTATAAGTCATCCTCTTATAAATTTGTCATCAGGGAGCGGAGAAAAGAAATTTAGATTAAAAGAAAAGGGGGGTCTCATTGTTTTATCAAAGTATTTTATGAATTGGAGTGGTTTAGAATGAGTAAGAAATATATATAAACGTAACGTCAAATTAACCAAAAGTAAAAGGTTTGAAATTGGTGCAGATGGGTAAACGGAATTAGGTTGTAAGCATGAGCTATTTAAGTATATTTTTAAAAAAAACAGCTGGAAGAAGAGACCGGGGGTGAGTTAAGTTTTTATAAATTCATTTTAACATTAAAATATTGTGTTATATTTTAGATATATATATAAAAAAGGGGGATTTTTTTAAAATTTTCGTATACTTTATTAAAGCTAGAAAAAAAAGAGATTTTTTTTTAAAAAGGGTTTTTCGTATATTTTATTAAAAAAAGAAAAAGAGGGAGACGAAAAGTTTTTTTTTTTTAATTCATTATATGTTGGACGGGCATCAAGATGAAGGTGTGAGCTTATAGATATATTAGTGAGTTAAGCATAGAGTTGGGATGGAAGTGAACAAATCATTCTTGAAGGGGAGAGCAGCAAACAGCCATATTAAAAAGTGTAATAAAGTCAAATAAAAATCAAATATTTATTAGGTGCAAAAATAATAATAATAATTTTGAAAGGATTATACAGTATAACAGAATGAACAAAGAAACAGAAGTAATGGGCAACGGGGAAGAGATAGAAGTAGGAAAGGAGATGAAAGGTGGAGGTATCATGTTGAGATCAGGAAGAGAGATTAATGAGTACAACAGCAGTACAGAAGAAGAAATAGAAGGGGAAACTGGTATGAGCCAGGGTAGAGATGAGTGTGCACAGAAAACTATAGCTATGTCAGAAAATTTAGTTATGGAAATATCGGAACAGATACCGATAGAGGAGGTTAAGCAGGAAGGCCTGGATTTGAATTGGTTGCTGAGATAGCTTAGAGAGGATGCAGAGGAAAGGGATCGGAAAATGTCACAAAGATTTGAAACCCTTGGCAGAGATATTAGAAAAGAGGTGGCAGACAGATAAAAGGCTGGAAGAAATGTTGTGCCAAGGTCTACAGGAATTGTTGACCAGCTGCCAGCAGAAATCTGAAGAAATTAGGGGAGAATTTAAAGAAATGTTACATAAAAACCAGGAAGAAAATAGCAAGGAATTTGTTGTGATTAAAGAAGAAGTTAAGGCTTTAGTTGAACAAGTAGAATGTCAAGAAAAGGGATTGAAAGAAAGGGTCCTTAAAGTAGGGGCAGAGTTTAATAGTAAATTCCAAGAGTATGAAGAAGCCCAAAGGGAGATCAGAGAGGAAATATATGAAATAAAAGAAAACTTGCTACAAAAAAGTCAAGTAACTGACCAAGAAGGAAACATGATCACCGCATGTATTCAAGAAATGAGAAAAGATCTGGCAGAGATGAAAGAAGCAAAAAAAGATGGTTTAGAAAGTAACTTAATTAGTAATTACCAAGCCAATAATTCTAATAGAACAGAGATTGTGCAAGTTATTAGTGAGACAGTACATAAAGTCGATGATTTTAAAGAGGGGGAAATCGATAAGGAAAGCACTATTATCAAAGGATACGTGCAACAGGCCATCCCAGACAGGAAGAAATCAGATTTAACACAAGAAAGAGGGAATTTGGACACAATCAGATCAATAGTACCATCAGAAAATGCACCCACAGGTCTGTCAAAATTTATACAAGTTAAATCTTTTAAAGGAGAAGTGGGAGAAAATCCAAAAGCCCATCTAAAAAGTCTACAAGAACTCTTCCGGTTCCAGAAAGTCCAAACAGCTGACCAAGTAGCCCTTGCTATACATCATTTATATGGATATGCTAAGTCATGGTGGGATTGCTGCACAGAAAAGCCACAAAACTTTGACCAATATTCTTCAGCCCTGCATAAAACTTTTTGGAGTGAAGAACACCAGGAAAGTAAGTACCACTCGATACTCAGAGAGACTTATGGGTCTGTAGTGAAAGAAACCCATACACAATTTTTTAAGGCAGATAGCATCTCAGATCTTTGACAGCACTTCCATTCACAGATACCCAAAAGATTAGAATTATCCAACAAAATATGCCTTCTAGAGTACAACAGTTGATGACGGGGTGCCGGATTCGAACAATAGAAGATATGGCAGGATTTCTAACTATCATTGATTTTACTCCAGGACCTAAAGAACCACCAGAAAAGATGCATCAGATTGAGCCAAGATGTCAAACGATGATGATGAGCGGCCAAACATACCCTAGGTCATCAAGATGGGAGTCATGTGATCAGACTAGAGCAAAGAAACCATATAGGCAGCCAGCATTGTTAAACTACAGGGGACCCCGTTAGTTAGTTCCTCCTACCGGAGTCCCAGAGATGAAGCAGGGGACACAGTGAAAACAGAGTCTATTGTATCCGTGATAGTTGATGTAGATGAAACCATACTGGGAAACCCAATAAAACCATGTCCTATAGTGCATGTCAGTGTTGGTAGTATGGAAATACGTGCATTGTTGGATACACGCAGCCAGATATCTTTCGTAGCCAAAGAATGGCTGACAGAGGTGAAAAAACAATTACCTGATATGCCGACGCTGCCAATCAAACAAATGGCAATAGTGCTGGCAGATGGCTGAAAGACCAAGACAGAGAAACAACAAGTTTGGCTGGAATTAGTTTGTGGTCAAACGACCCTTGGCCATACCTTTTTAGTTATGGCTAATTTGATATATGACTTGGTAATAGGAAACGACTTTTTAAGTGAACATAAGTGCCAGATCGATTATGAAAATAGCACATTTTCTCTGTATGAAAAACAAATTGGGTTGGAAAAGAACGAATCCCAAGCGATGCAAAGTCAAAGCAAGGAATGGGGAAAAGCACTTACTAGAGAAAAGACGGTTGAAAAGGAAAAGAATTAAAAATTACGCAAGCAATGGTAAACGTGAATGATATAAATAATAAAAAGCATCTAGACACTTCATGCAAAGAAACTCCTTTAGAGAATACTAGTGAATTATCTGCCGCAGAACAGGAACTGAAGTTTGAAGTCAAAGACCTTGAAGTGAAGAACGAGATACCGTATGAAGGGAGCGAATTCGCACAAAGTCCGGCAATGCACCCTGAACGACCTCTTTTCAGGAGGGCAGAGGAAAGTGAATGGACAACTGATGATGATGATGATGATCTATTGGGATGTTGTTTCAACCCCGGCATGGAGTTACTCCTTAAACAACCCCCAGATCCTATTTAAATTGTTAATTTTCTTGTGAGGATCTGATCTTTTTATATACACTTTATATATTATACACTTTATATTTTATCCATATATTTTATCATATATATACAATATATATTACGCACTTTATATTATATATATTTTAGAAAAAAAACTAACCCTACAATATTTTTTTTGACCAAGATGTATACTCGTTTGGGTATATATCTGTTTAAGTTTTAAAATATTGACCAATAACCGATAATTTCATTATATGTATTGATAATTATTAGAATCACCAAATGTATTATACAGTGTAACATTTTCTATACGTAAAAAGAAGCCATAATTTACCTCTGTGTTTACATAAGTAAAGTCTTTTTTTTTTATTTGTTTTTTTTTTTCACAAGTTTACTGATATGAAACGGAAACCTCCCAATCCCTTTCCGTTTCACCATCAACCTAATGACCTACTCGTCTGAACTAGTTTCGAACCTATCTTAAATGTAAAAATGTTATATATAAGTTGAGTGCTAAAACTTTGCTATCATCATCCATTTACATACGAAAATACGCTATAATTAGACAGGTTTGATAAAATTATAGCGTAGAAATCCTCATAATTATTCATAAAATGTTTTATTAATTTTCAGTCAATTCTTAATTATATTCGCTATTATATTCGTATGTGGATGGATAATTTAAACCTTGGAATGATGGTATAATGATTCGTATATATATTTAAGTTTAAATAAAAAGATATAATGTAAAATGTTTTCCTTAAAATATATTTAACGATTTTCTGATTTAATGTTTTACAGATATAATTGAAACTAAAGTATTTTCTTTTAGATCTGTCAAATTTGTTTTTTTTAAACAAGTAATATTGGGAAGGAAAATATGTTAAAAGTTATTTATTTAAAGTTAAAATAAAAAGTCATTGGTTTATAATTAAAAATGGGAATTTTGTGTAAACAAGAAATCAATTAGTGACCGCACCTGGGGTAAAAGTAAAATCTAGTTTACTGATTGAATTTGTTTCAACAAAAGACTTTGTCATTAAATCAGAGTACCGTTACTATCTATCTGCTAAGTCTTAACATTTTCAAACACCTAAAAAGGAATTTAATTAATGAAAACGGAATCCAAAATTATATAATTTATATATTTTAATTTTTTTAAGTAAATTAAAAATAACACCTCAGAGACTACCAGTAGTAAAAATTAGATTATATTATTTTGTTTAATTAAAAGTCAATTGGTCCTGAGGCAAACGAAATTCCAAAAAGGTGTTAAGGTTTGGTGGAAATATATAAATAGGCCATATTTTAAGCTGGAAAATATACTCCATTTTGCTTTTGAAGAGCTATTACTATCCAAGCTGAAAATTGTTTAATTTTACCATGTCTTGCTAGTCAGGCAAAAATTTTGCTGCCGTTCCCGTGATGGAACGCTGAAGTTCAGTCCATCCAATGCCAAAGCAACAACCAATAAGCTTATACCAAATAAAAGATGCCGTAAGCCGCTAAAAAAGGGACTTGCCTTTGTTTCAATTTCTGCCCAGCTACAGAAACACCATTTTAAAATCATCTCCCAATTAAATAGAATATGCCATAAGCCGCCAAAGAACTCACCATTTCAGCTCAGATCTTCAACCCAGCTATAGGAGAACTGTTTTAAAATTACTAAAATCACAGAGCTCTGTAAAATTCAAAATAATGATTATTTCTTCAAAATCAGGTTAGCTAACTCTATTAATGTAAACTCTGTCTTTAATGTAAACTCTGTCTTAATTTTCTAATATTTGAATACTATAAATGACCTACTTATGCTAAATTTCTTTATTGATTTAATGTTTTGCTATATAACTTAATCACTGCAGTATATTTACTTTTCCTTTGATTATTTTAATAATTATTAATTATGCCTATGTTTCGAAACGGCGTGCATTTAATTATAGAATACGTTTTTAAAGATATAATTTAAAATCTTCGTATTATTATTTATTATAGTGTCATTTAGCGCTCCGTTTCGAAACCCTAATTTATAAATAATGGCGACCCTTTGTGCTCGTTATTATTGTGTCATTTGTAAATTAATTAATATAAATATAAAATGTGGCTTATAAATCCAAATTTGCAACCGTTAATTTATGTTACTAAAGATTAAACTAGCCTGGAGTGTAATCATAAGTATATTTTTTTAGTAAAGTATTCACAAGTCCCTTAAATATACTTTTTCCCCTTTTAAAAGTTTAGTAGTTATAGATAACTAAAGAGATTGAACGGGATAAAGTAAAGTTTGTATATATATATTCCCGTCAGTAGCATATCGTATTTCTCATGCTACAGAAGAGTTGGCTCTTTTGATGGTGAAACGGACAGGGATTGGGAGGTTTCCATTTCAATATATATATATATATTACCATTATGTAAAGGTATTTTATTTTATAGTATTATTATATATAGTTCTGTAATATATTACATAATTGATTATATTGAAATATTGCTCATGGATTTATTTTGAAATATGAAAAAATGTTTATTTTTTATTTTAATGATCTTTATGTATGCATCTATATATAAATGTTTAACTAGTGTATAACTTTTTTTAGGGTATTAATGATCGGCTTTTTTGTCCAAATCCTACCTGTGGCATGGAATATCATGTAATCTGTTGTGCTCGATATTTTTTGAAAAATATTCCAAACCAAATTATTCCCATTGAAGGAAAATGTTCCAAATGTCATCAATCCATTTTGTGGGGAGATTTAATTCGATATAAACATGAACAAGAATCTAAATAAGGTAAATAAATTATTAATATCATTTATTTCTACAATGCATATTATTTATTAATATAAAAAAAATAGTATTAAATGAATATAATAATTTTAATGTTATATTAATCTGTAAATTATGTATGACAAATACATTCATGAAACAGATATATATGCATATAAGCTAACTTAATCATTTATTTTAAAAGAAAATTAATTTATTAATTGTTAGTTTAAAATTTGGAAAACCTGTTACTTTTTCTTTTCTAATTAAAAAATTTAAGAAAAGGAAACCTTTAAATTGTATGAAAATCATTTAATCTTATCCAAACATCCAAAATTATTTATTTAATGAATGTTAATATTATTTAAAGACAATAATTAGATTTTTGTGAACTTCTAATTAAATCTTTTATTTTTGTATGATTAATATTAATTGTATCGTGATGGTTGTTCTTTGTTATTATTGATTTATTGAATTATATTTCCATGTTATCTATCTTAGTGGCTAAAGTCTTTTTGTTTTACCAATCCAGTTGCATGTACTTTAAAAAAATGGAAGAGAGAAATATTTTAAAAGAGGCATATTGGTATTTTTATTGACTATAATTAAAGGATGACATATTATTGGATATTAATAGTAAACAGCCACTTGCAATAATAATAATCAGTCACCCATAAATGAATATGGCCATTGCAACATTTAAAAAAAAGAAAGAAAGGGGAGAGAGATTAAAAAATACTACTCTAGAAATGAGTTTTGTAATGCTATAATATCTGTGAACCACAAATATGTCCACATGTGGTCTATTTTTCAGTTTACTTGATATTTTAGAATATTATTCTCTATTTCAATTTCATCAGCATAAAGCTTTCTTTGTAACATATAATTGTCCTTCTTCAATGGATTCTATTAGCTGCCATATCTTCGCAATGGAAACAATTGGCATTGCACTTTTTTTTAGAACGTCTTTTGAGATAATCCTTATAATGTAGATAATGTATTCTATTTTCTTCCAAATCTTTTCAATGGAAACAATTGACCTTGCCATTTTTTAGAATATTGTTGAGATAATCCTTATAATCTTGATGGGGGTGTCTATCTCTTCTGCAAAAATCCTGCTCAAGTAAGTCTTGGACTATTTATTCATTTTACATATGCAATCCAAAGAGAGTGTTATTTTACAATAATAGTATAGTATCACATTCAGGAATTTGAAGAATGTATTAATTATTTTTATGATCTTGCCAATATATTTTTAAAATTTTACAAAGCAGTCTTAAATGAAACTTTTGTACTGTTTTTATATTACACTGACAGTGTGTCCACGTATCACTTTCATACAATAAATTAGGTAAAATAACAGCTCTATATAGAACTAACTTAGTTGCAGTAGTCTGGTGAAGTACTCTATTATTTAACTTGTTATTAAAACAGGCAAAACTTTTCATACAGTGATCATGTGATGTTTAGTGGTTTATTTAACTTGTTATAAAACTACTAAGATATTTAAACCGATTTATTCCCCAGTTGATAACCATTCAAGCTAAAAATTGCAGAGCATTATTTTTCCGGCACTGACTAATAAAGGATTTGAGTTGTTGAGCATTAATTCATAAATTAAAATATTAATATATTGCATTTAAAACATTAAGAACTTTCTGTAAATCATCTTTTGAACCAGCAAAAATAGCACAATTATCAACATATTATAAATCCAGAATCCATGAAGTTTTCATATTTACTTTTAATCTATTCAAATTAGAAATTCCAACATCAAATCTGTGTCATATCTTGATCAGTTTGATTAAACCTCTTATAAATAATTCCGAAGACCTCTGTCATAAAAACTGAAATCAATATCGGATTAAATACACATTCTTGTTTTTTACCAGTTTTCACTTCAGGTGCCTCAAATTTTCCACCTCAAATAATATTTTCTCTCATTTTATCATGTAGCAGTTGTATAATATGAATATACTTTGGTGGGCAACCAACTAATTTCAGACAATGCCATAGAATTATCCTGTTAACTAAATTAAATGCCTTGACCAAGTCAATAAAAACAAAATATAAATTACTTTTATTTCTGACATTTTTCTTGCATTTATTTGGTAATAAAAACCATGTCTGTAATTCTTTTTGATTTTCTAAAACCACAATGAATATCTAATAGATATTTATCTATAACTGGAAACAACCTATTTAATCAAATTATTGGAAGTATCTCTTCTATAGTGGATAATAATGATATTCCATGATAATTATTGAATTGGAACAATAAAAGCAAGCATCAATAAGATTGGGAACCACAACTTCAGTAATTCATATTTTTTAAAAAAAAATTCCAATATTTTTTAAGGTAACATTTCATTAGGAAATGTAGGCTTTCCATTTTTAATATTGCAAAGTGCTATATGATTTTACTAAGCTGAATATCTTTATCCAAATCTTCTAAATAAGTAGTACATAAAATGGATGTGCATTAATATTACCATGTCAAGTCTTATATTTTTATTCAAAAGATGATCAAAAGACTCTTTCCACCTATTTAATATATCATTGGCAATCATATAAAAGAATGCCATTTCTGGATTTAATAGAATTGTGATACAATTTCTCAGGCCTTATATGGCTTTTAATGCACCAAAAAAAAAAGGATCTAAAATGACCATGATCAACAAATATCTATCTTTTTTACAGTTTTAATCCATCAATTATTGTATATGTCATAGAATATAATGTAAGACAATCACATTTTGTGTAAATATTGTTGGGTTTGGCTGAATTGCAGGTTTCAGGCTCAAACCAACAATAATATCAAAAATATAAACACTTACTATTTAATATGTATAATTTATTAGAACAAATATACATATATATTTTACAATCAATAAATATAATTTGACTTATAACTTAGTCAATAATGAGCTGGTCATGCTGAATGATTCTGTATATTTAGCTTGCCTGGTAAGTTCTAGTCATAACTCTTTCGGCTGTACTAGACAGCTTGCCTCAAGTTTGTTAAATGACTCTTCCGACTATACTAGACAGCTTGGCTTGAGACTGCCATAGTTGTAGCAGCTTCCAGTCCTATCGAAGACTTGCCTCACTGTGTAGACACATCGGTAGTGACTAGTAGAAACACCTTCGCTGTTGGAAGTGGTTTCAATGGAGAGCATGTTCAGTCATTCTTGGACAAACGTTCTCTTTTTCCATAGAGTGTGTACTGTCATTTAGGTTAGACAGATGTTCTTTGGTTTGCCTCCAAAAAGGCTGACTATTATTGTCAGATTTCCTACCTTAATGGCAGCAATCGGATTCAGAGAGCCTAACCAATGGTAGGATTTTATACCCATATTTACACATTGGCCATACTTATTTTTACCCTTTGGCCATGTTTTATACGTTGATTGTCGTATGTTTACACATTGGTTAGCGGCAATGAGTGCTCAATCTGATCAGATAAAGAAGAAATCTGGACTAGTCTACTTCTGAAGGCAAGGTCAGATATGACAAATATAAATCTTTGTTATCTAATCATGGTAACCTAATTAAGTACTTAATATATTTGATCTTCTCTACCATAACTCTGATTATTGGAATTTGTAATTTTGATATTTATATTTTACATAATCACTAGGATCATATTACCATTAAGCATTAATATATCTCTGTTATGTCTTTATTTTACATATTTTCAATTCATATAAATAGTGCATCAAATTGTGGCTAGTAATCAACTAATGAATGTAGTCATGATCTGACTTGTAATGTTTATTCTGATCATCATCAGTAGATGAACTCATTTTATTTGATTCTGGTTCAATGTATATATATATATGCTTTGTGTCTCAAAGTTGTTGCAATTTTTTAATAATCTTAAGATGTATACACTTCACTTCATCATATGACTACATTACTAGAAAGAACATATCTAAACAAACTATAAGCATTTTTTTTTATTCTTTGCAGAAATCTATATTCTGATCATGAGTTTTATAATTATCTGTAACATCTAAATTATTAGTAATTTTTTTTTCAATATCTATAACTGACATAATTTCTCTTTTATGTTAATTTTAATGTCACTTTCAGGATTGTCATATATTTTAACTTTTGAAAACATTATTTAATTTATTTCTCTTTAAAATATTTTTTTAACAGATCCAGGATCAACAGAGAGTGAGCTATCCTTTATTCTTCCAAATTTAAGTTTTACTTCTCTTTAGATATTTTTTTAGTGGCAGAGATAACTCGGGGATGACTTTTCTTTATTCTGGAGTGGACCTTTTACCTTCATCTTTTCTTTTTTTCCATTTTTATTTTCATTTGTTGTAAAAACTGTGTAGAAAGATGATCTATCCATGATAATCCATCAATTCTACCTCAGGATATTATTAGAGTATTTTGCTCTTTGATCTTCTTTTATTCTTTAGTTATTTTCTTTTGTAGAGTTTACAACATTTAACACTTCTATTTTCAACTTTCTTCACATTTTTTTATCATTCTCTCCACAGCACAGATCCCTGCTTTACAGTTTCAAATACTGAAATGCAATGTTATAAATAATGAAATGCTTGTTTCAGATCTATTTATACCTATTTGATGTTGTTTAAACAACATGTTTTCGAACAACATATATATCAGCAGTTAGGGAAAATCTGATTTTTGCAATAATATATTTGAAAAATATCCTCTTAACTCTCTTTAAAACATGTTGTGAATAGAAATTCTGCATGCATTTTATCATGATTTTATACATAAACAAATAATAATAATGAAAAAAAATAGCTATTCTTTTCTCTCTTTCTTTACTTATATTTGTTAACATAGGAAGAAAGAACATTCATTGCCAATCTTTAACTATAGCTTGATAATTTCTAAAATATTATTAACCAGAGATGTACCCAGCTGATGTAAAGGCTGTTGCTTTCATAATACTTTCCTTTTTTTTAACATTTTCTAATTAGAAAAAGTTTGTTTTAACAAATTTTTTTTAGAAATTTTATAAAAATGTAAGTATTATGAAAACATTGGCATTTCAAGCTATTTTTTTATAAATTATGCGCTAGCCAAAACTACTAAACATCACATGATCACTACTATGTGGAGAGTTTTGCCTGTTTTTTTCTAACCAAAACTAGATATAAATATGGAACTATAGCATCTATTCTTTTCCCTTCACAAAATATCACATTTTAAACATGAATTTATGTACTGTAATCAATTGTCTTTGCGATTTAAATATTACATTTATTCAGTTCTGTAAAGTAGTAATTTTTTTCTGAGCATTTTTTCTTCCAAAAGTTTTATTCCATATGTCTTTTGTAAAATACTATTTCCAAAATTACCTGCCTTGAATGAAATAAAATTAACCCTCTTAGATAAAAGGAAGGAATTACTTCCTTCACATTAAATGCTTTATAAAAAAATTGTAATGGCAGAACAATTTTTTTTTTCCTTGAGAAATATGCCCTCTAACAAAGAAATGTTTAGCCTGAATATCACATGACAATAATTATGGACATTTATGAATTTTACATATGATTCCAAAATTTTAATATTACATTTGTCTCTGTCATCCAGTTTTACTATAAAAATGTAAGAAATTTTATTTAAAACTCTCTTCAGGAAAGGCAAACTAGAAAAGATTCAAATTTAGATTTTTAGAAACTTTGCAATTCAAATTCTTTCCCGTATTGAGACTATTTTTCTTTATTCTTTTATATCGCAATTTATAATTATTATTTTACATATTACATAGAAAATTTATAAAATATGATCAAATGCATAAAGTAATCCTTTCAATTTTTTAGGCAGTTTACTCAAGTGACATGCATCTACATGCAAATGATAATTTGTCTATTTATTATTCAGTTTATGTGGGTTTTTATTGAACACTTTCCTCTGTGGCATTGTAGTATAACAGCTTCTCAGTCGCGCATCGTAGCTGATTGGTTGAAATTTTGTTTTCTTTTTTAAATTACATAAAAACTATAAGCATGACATCAACAGAAATATGGGCATTCGATGTATCTTTAAAATATCTTTTAAATGCCATCTTTTCGATTGAAATCGAAAGAAATTTGAATTTTTTATTAAATTTTTTTATAAGCAGGCGGATTTAATTTTGTTCTATTTTGGTCAATTTTCTAGTTTATATGAAGCGATAAAGGGAGAAAATTGTAATCGGCCTGATTATATAGTGAAAACGGATTAAAAATACGCTGGTCATTCACATTCAAGACCTATAATGGGATGTGAATGTAGTTGCAGAATATCTATTGCAAGTATATATTTTTTATTTTTTAATAATATTTTAAATTTATTTTAATTACTTAAAAAATTTGTATAATTTATTAATCTGCGTTTATATTGGTATGTTTGTGTGTAGTATATAAATTATAAATAATATAATATTAAATCATCTATGCTCTTTATTATATGGTATATAAATTATTATTCATATGTACAGAAATTTTGTGTCTTTGATCCAAGTTTGCTAATAATTTATTATGTTTATATGGTATCTTTGTGTTTACTCTTGCATGTTGTATAACAAGTAATGATTTACATATATATAGAGCAGTGCAATGTAAATTTTAAAAACTGATAATCAAATGTACAGAAAGGTTGCAGGTTACAGTTGATAAAGCATTCACAAAATTTACTGGGCATAGTATCATGTTAAAATATAAACACAAAACCAATAAAGAGAGATTTCAAATGATGTTTGTGTAGTAGTAGCCACAATGGTTATGCATATACCACATAGAATTTATGCAGGCAAAGAATCATTCTGATTCTTGCCTATGCCTTGATACTCATGCTGTGGAGTCAGTAGTTTTGCCACATCTTGCATCACATTATTTTCAAGTCTTAGCTAACAAATGAACTATATGCAAATAAATTCTATCTATGTAGGACAATAAATATAACAAGATAGCTTCACTGGTGTGCATAAAGAATGTAAACATCACTGATGTACACAAAAAAATAAAATGAAGAGATGAAACTCATTTTATCAGTGATACAGACACTAGCCTACAATTTCTAGTTTTAGATAGACAAAAAGCCAATTGCTATGATAACAAATGCATATCCATCTTCTGGAAATGATTTGTTTGTATCTTTTATTAGGATGAATCTTTTTCTTATAGACATCTTTGAGATTTATCAAGTTTTGGGGTACAAGATAAAAATGAAGAATTCTTATGTGAATACTTTTGGAGATTCTGAAGCAATGGATTATCTCAGGTAAGAAGTATTATATATGGTTTGAAAGATACTTTTGTGAGGAATACAAAAAAATTATCACTGAGGATGTAATTTAAGCTTAGTTAATGATAAATTAGAAATTATGAACAAACAATAAAGTAATAATTATGTCAGATGTTAAAATTTCTTTTTATTTTATTTTTTAAATGGTTATCACTATTTGTTTTAGACTTATTGTTTTCCTTAGTTTTTCTAGTTTCTATTAATGTAAATTTTTTTGCTCTAACATAATTAAAACTGAAGTTATTGTGAAAATTGTGTCTCGGATTAGTTTTTAAAAAATTCAATATGGTGCCTGCAAACTCAACCAGATAACCTGCATTAGATTTGTTATAGCTATAATATATAGAAATGGTACTTATTTAAGTCCTTTTCCAACTTATTGAGACATCTATAAAATATATCTACCATCGGATTATAATAATTCTTTATATTACAAATATATTCAATTTCTCAGTTATATAAAAATATCACACCCCTATACCAAATAAAATTATTATAATGATTTTTATTATTATTATTTAATTCATAATTTATGTTTCGTATTTTCATCTTCAATCTATAACTATATTTATACCATTGGTTGGTACTGTCAAGATCAAATACATATTTACCTTTACAAAATGATCTACTTTGTACATCATTCCAAATATATTTTAAATAAGCATTATTATCTCTATCATAACTACTCCAATAACATGATGGACTAAGCCTTTTTATTATATTTAGCATATTTTCAAAAATTTTCCACTGACCACATTTTCTACTCCAAGAACCTCTCTCATCATTAATAACTTTATAATACTTTGAACTCTTTTTTAATAAAATATATAAATTCATTTCTCTATAACTTTTATCAATTTTATGAAGGCTGTGTTTTTTTTCCTTTGGAGAATATTATACAGAACTAATCTCTTTTCACAACTTTCTAATATCTGTAGGTACTTAACCTGAATAATAAACAACTTAATTCTACTTCAGTTGTATTCAGTAATGTCTATATTGTATTAAAATGCAAGTACACGAAGCTACAATAAAAGAAAAAACAATATAAATACTAAATGCTTTTGGGAATGTCTGTTTCCCATATTGCGTTTTAGCGCAATATAGACATTAACCTGAATAAATATCTCAAATATATTCTCCAGATGAACTGAACATTTGTCAAATTTACTAGTCTTAACTATGTACTTTTTATCTATTCTAATATTTTTCTTATTATCATTAATCAATATATTATTTTGGGCATAAATACTACTGCATTGACTAATCTCTGTGGTCAAACTTTAACTTCAATATTTACTTCTACTTTATTATCTAAGGTAATAGCTTTAGTACCTGGTTCTGCCTTAGTTTTCCTAAACTCATCTTTTACATTATTATCACTAGTCTGAAATTCTTTAGTTTCATTAGTAAATCTTTCTTGCAATTTATCCAGTTTATCTTTAAGTTTTCTTGATTCAGCCTTTAATGCCTTAAACCTTATATCCCATTTTTCATCTGACTCTTTCTATTTAATGTTTATCGTGTGCTTAAATTCTTCCAAATCTAATATTTGAAGAAGTAACAATTACATTAAATTGGTCAAATTTGTTGCTAAAATCAGATCTTAATTCATCAATTCCTTTAATTCAACTTTTAATGCTTTTGAGTCTGCTTTTAATTCTTTGAACTGGAAATCTGACTTATCTTTTAATTTTTTTATTTTATTGTCAAAATTATTCTTCTAATTTACTAAAAAGAATTTTTGAAACATTTGGCCTGCCACATTTAAGGCCTATTTTAACGTTAGTATCCTCCATTCTAGTATAGTAATAGAAAAATAAGCTATATTCGTATATACCATACATTAAATGAATAACACCTAAGTATTACATTATAAAATAATATCCCTACTCATTTAAATGGTCATCTGCAAATAAAATGTCAAAATATTTAACCACACTATCATTTTGCAAAGTACTTACAATTCAAATCTTCATTCTATGATAATACTATAAAATTCACTAACAAAATATGTCATGTATTTTTAAAAAAATTTAAAATTAAATTTTCAATAAGGTTTAACTATTGAGAACAAAATTATTCATTATTCAAATTATTTTCAAATGATCAAAAAATTATACTTTTGATTAAACTTTCCATTTCCAGTTATATCAAAAATATATGAAACCAATAATAATAAACTCACATAAATGGTTTTTAATTGAGCGCACACTTTGGGAAGCCAAAAACTATAATGATATAATAAATAAGTGAATGATTAATTGATCAAATGACCCATAATATTGGACACCAAAATCTATTGGTATAATGATATTAAAATGATTATTTCTTAATGAATAAATGGTTTATCACTTTCAGATACCAATTTTTTATAATGGTATAAAGATATATAAAATGAAATAAATAATTTTTTAAACCCAATTGAAATGTCAAATTGTACTAGCATGAAGCATTTCTAAACTAATGATTATATAAATATAAATTATGAAAGTACAAATAAATGAAGATAAATATATGCATTTAACCAATTAGTGTTTATTTATTTAATATAATCGGTACTTGTCTATTAGCAGCCATACATCACTTGATGGCACTGTTTCTCTTCAAAAACCTTTTTCTATAACATTTCTGGGCCTGTTTTTTTTTTTTACTTTGGAAAATTTATGTTATTGTTAGCATTCTAAGTTAAAAAACGTTTTTTGTGTTTCGGTTGTGTAAACGACAGCGATGAATGAGAAAATACTAAAATAATATAAATTATTAAAATATGTAAATCTTTATTTATTATTTTGGCTGCTAAATATTTAATACGGAATTAAAGTATGTAGAAATTCTTAAGTTTTTATTAAAATATAATGTGATTAATAAACTATGAATAATCATGAGTCATAGTCTTAATTAAAAAAATAAAATTTCTTGATATAAGAAACAATAAATAATAAAATATATAATTAAATAAATGAATGAAACAATCTTGATGAGGATATTTGATTATGAATTAAATATCAATAGTATAATTGCGTAAATTGTATAAATTTGATATTTATGTATTTAGCAGATGCTCTGAATGATGCACTAATTAACCAAAAAGAAAATATATTTACATAAGCAGTTATAAATAAATCTTTAAAATATGTGTGATAATATGTTGGATTATTTCCATCATCTATCATTAAATGTTGAATGTATAGAAAAATGTCAACCTTATGTAAACTTTTTAAATACAAACAACTTATTAGTAATAACGTGCAAATAAAGAGCACAGGCTAGTAATTACACAACATTTCAAGTAGTATTCTTTTTCACTTTCTCAGATGTTGCTGCCCTGCCAGTGACAATATTAGCATAAGAGTCGAACTTACACTTTTAGATTTTTGAATATCAAATTTTTAAGGCAATGCTCTATCCAACTATGCTTTTCTGTCAAAGGCAACAGTTAGTAGAAATTTTATATACTTATCTATTTGATTCAAATCCTGATTGGTTTCAATTTTTATTTAATACTTTTTTTTAAGAATGAGTTTAATGAGATGCATCCATACATTATGCATTACCACACTTAGTTTGACTTAGAGGATTATTTGCCATTATCATGTGAATTTTCTTGTTTGCACCTTTTTCTCTGAATCCAGTATTTTTGTTTTCCCAATTGAACATACTGTAGACACGTTTTCTTTTTTTTTAGCTATTAGTTTGTGTTTTTTTCAATCGATATTCAACAGAGTGACAGATCTCTCCAATATATTTTCTCCCACATTTATATGCTATTTCATTGATGCACTTTTTGTGTTTCAGCATTTCCAGTTGAAGCTTTATAGAACTTACTATTCCTTGAAGTATGTTATGACTTTGGAAAGCTATTCTAATGTTATATTGACTGCAGATTTTTAAAAAATTTGTCTGCCATTTCTGGAACATATGGATACACTGTAGTTCCAATAAGGTTCCAATAATTGGTTTTTGATGTCTTTTTGTTGTCTATTAAAGCTTTTCTTGATGACAACTGATGGATAAACATTCTTCATGAGAATTTGTTCTATATAAATCTTTCCATTTTTCAAATCATTGGTTTCCGAACAAACTTCCTCTGGTCTGATCCATAGTGATAATATAATTTTATGTTTTGTGCTTCTGGTATAATTGGATGTATATGCTTAAGTACTTACCAGTGTGTGTTGATTTCTTATAAACTATTGCTTTTATGTTGCCCTGAGGAGCTTTTTTCACAAGAACATCTAAGAATGCCAATTTTTGTTCTTGTTCTGATTTAATTGTGAATTTAATTCAAGTTATGTTATTGATGTGTATCTAGAATGACATTAATTGTGCTTCACCATGTGTCCATACTACAGATGTGTCATCAACATAGCAGAGCCACACTTTGGGTAGAAATGGAGTAGTATTTATAACTGTGGTTTCAAATTCTTCCATGTAAACATTGCTAAGCAAGGGTGACAGTGGCGATTCCATGGCTATTTCTTGATTTTCTCAGAATTCTGAATTATAGTTTCATTATATTATCAATAGGTAGATTTGGTCTGATGTGTAGACTATTATCGTCATATAACTTTTTCTTACAATCAACAATGCTTTATTACATAGTACATTTGTAAATAAGTTTTCCACATCAAAGCATACTAATATGTCATTTCTTTTCATTTTCATATCCTTGACTAATTCTGCAAAGTACTTAGATTGTATAAAGAAATAATACTAACTCTCAAGTTTAAATTAATGATATATTCATTTTTAACAATAAAAGATCTATAACAATGATTATATTATACATTTTTTTTTATCTTTATTAAACAATATATACATATTTACAAGGTTTTAGTTATTATTATTTTTTATACATTATAACATAAACAATTTATACCACTTACATAAGTATAGTTACATATTTACAATTTTTACATTAGAATAACTAAAAATAAATAAATACCATCTTTGTTTCATGTGTTACCATTAAGTCAGTATCATTTAAGTAATCAAATGAGAATTGTTTAATATTATTAATACTTCTATTCATATTATTAATTGATTTACTATTCATATTTTCAAATATGAATTTTTTTCTACAGTACAGGCTTTTTCATACCTATACTTATATATGTAATATATAGGGAGTTTGAATTCACACTTTCACCCTCAACCATCCACGCTATCTCATACCACTGATATACTTGATCACACACATGTTGAAAAGATAACTAATCACCAATGTACGTATTTCGTGCTAAATCAGCACTCGTCACCTAGTCCAGATTATCATCTCCACACATATATACAATCAAAGCTCAGCTTATATTAAGATAGCCAATCTTCATACTTTAATGGATAGGTTTCAAACCACTCCATTTCACAATTCTTCAGCCATCTATTTCATTGAAAGTCTGATGCTGGAATGCTTAAAGCCCACCTTAGTGCCAGCCTTCTCATCCTATCCATGTTGACCACCAGACACTCTGACCCCTCATGTACAGGACATAATCCATTTACATATTCATATTTTCATACATTTGAGTAATTTCCTTATTAACCCAATAATACTTCAATGGTCAATTATTTTATACTTGTTTTTATTAAATTTATAACTTTTTAATATAATTCAATTTTAAAAATCATTATATCAATATATTATTATTATTATTTACTAAATAACTTTTATACTTTTATATTGTTAATATAATACAAATAATATACTTTGGATAAATAATGAATCAATAATCTTCTATGTTAAAATATACATTCACCTTATACGCTTATCAAATATCTTTTATTCACAATGCCCTTCCAACAATAAGTTATTCTTATCTTTTATCATATCTTATTGTATTTGTTTTGCATGTGGTCCTTTCCTTTTCTTTAGACTATCATTATGAACAGTAGGAAGAAAAACTATAAACACCAAAATGAATTACCTCGATGTTTACTTTATAGTCCAGTAACACAAATAATATTTTGGATAAGTAAACTAATTTAGTAAACCATCTTACAAACTAGGAATGGAGGCAACTAACATTTATTTATTAACTACTATGTCATTATTACTTCAATGACTCTACCATAAGAAATACTGTCTTAATTCTAAAGCTCTTATGGAATATAATGATTATTTTTTATATAAATCTCTCAAATTCCTACAATAATAATATGGGCATCCTTTGGATCCAACCCCACTACATATGACATTAGTTTTTCAAGATGACATTACACTATCCTGGCATTTTAAAGTTATCCATTCAACATGTATATATTTTTTAGCATCAGCATCCATTAACTTTCTCATTCTAGTATATGATGTTATCTCCTTATCTTTTATGCATCTATAATTATGATGATCATCTAACAAAACAACTTATTCTTATGATAAAACGTCATAGTATACTTTTTGCATTATAATGTTTGAGATCATAGATCATCCCCTTAACTATTACATTCACTCTATTTCATTTATATTATACCCATATTATACATTAATATTTATCTTAACAGTATACCTTTTCTTTACTCATAATTATTATCCAGTCTTTATTATGAAATATATATCAATATAATAAATTGATAATCTCATATATACCACTTTTCTTATAATAAACTATTACTCTTAATATATACTAAAATTGCATAAAATCATATCAAATTACCCAATACTATCTTTTAATTCATTAGTGCATCCATACAAAAATTTTATAATTAAGCATACTATACATTTAATTTTAAAATTAATACATCATATTTTAAAATTATCTTTTCTGTCTTACCATAAAATACCTTATATCATCACAAAACATTAACAATGAAAAAAAATTATAAAATTGAAATGTTTTTCAATCCAAAAAAAAAGTCTCAAAATTTTTCACCATTATTTCCATGACAATGATCGATGGTTGAAACTTAATCCCTTGTCATTGTTTTCTTTCTTCTCCCACTAGAAAACATTGTTTAAAGAACAACATTTTAAGATAAAAAGAATATTAATTGTTAATAAAATCTTCTTAAGTTCTCATGCTCTTTAAATATTTTATAGAATCCTGGCATTTTAAACTTGAGTGCACTTTAAAATCTGGGACATTCAATAATTTTACAATAATTTTTCAAATACTAAATATTAGTTTATAACTCTCATTTCCATTAAAAAAAAGATAGCATGTACCTAACTGGTCTGTAAGCATTCTAACTTTGACTTTTATTTGTTCATATTTGATGGGGTATTTTATAAGGTTGATTTACAATATATATATCAACTAGTTCTAGTTTGTCATAATATTGTAATTCATTTCTTTTTTTTTTAATATTCATTATTAAAATAAATGATTCTCTCTTTTAAATTTTCATACTCTTGACATTTTTCATCAAAATACACATCTTTTCCTAGTGGCCAAAATTACTTTATCATTATTTGTTTTTAACACCATATAAAAAACATCAATTATTCTGGCAAAAAACCCTTCATTATTAATAAAATATATATTATTTATTCTTATTACATTTCAATTTTATTTCAGCATATAAGTCATTTAATCCAATATAATTCTTTTAAAATAGATTTATAATTACTATCAAGTAACTATCTTAAGTTCTGTAAAATGTTTTTATAATTTTATAACAATTGTATCTTTTCACTAACAAAACATTTTCTTACACAACAATATCTGCAAGCTTCTTCAATTTGTTTATAATCCTTTCCAACTTTTTCCAAGAATAATAACTTTCTTTTTACTTTTACTAGTAGTCACGTTTTGACTACAATTTGATATTTAAGATCGAAGTCAGTTCCTCAGTAAAGAAATTTTTTTTTGTTTATTCCATGGTCTCTTTATAATTCTCTTAAGTTATCTTGTATAATTTATTCAGCGTATTGAAAGTAACTTAATTAATTTAAAATAAAATAAGATAAAAATTTTCTAATTTTTTAACTAACTAATAATAAGTTACTAAATATCACATGATCACCATTTCTTATGCTTGCTCATAACTATTGTTAAAACTGGCAAAATTCTCCATACATCAGTGTTACTCAGTGCAAGCCATAGTAATCAATGGTTGCCAGAAAGCTTGTGCATAAAATCCCTATATAGTGCCTACTCATCCAATATCCCCAGACTAGTTTCTGGCACTAGATAGAGATTTTATCCATACAGTAATGCCACTCAGTGCAAGCCGGAGTAATCAATGGGCATCCATTGATTACTCCGGCTTGCACTGAGTGGCATTACTGTATGGAGAGTTTTGCCTGTTTTAATAACAGTTATAAGCAAGCATAAGAAATGGTGATCATGTGATGTTTAGTGGTTTAATAGCAATCCTGCCTAATAGGATAGCGGAGACACCAAAATGTATGTGTACTGAACCGAGTTCAGACTTATATGACTATATAAGCTAATGAGCTTAGATTGAAATTATTATTGTGTTTTCAATTTTATTCTCATAGTTTTGTAGTTAAGTAGAGATAAAAGGTGGTTGCTGGAGGGTTGTAGTAGATCCTAAGATCTAGATGCAGTGCTCTCAGATCCAAGGCTCCTCACTGACAAAGGCCCAAGCCAGAAACTAGTCTGGGGATATTGGATGAGTAGGCACTAAATAGGGATTTTATGCACAAGCCTTTTGGCATTCTTTGATTACTCTGGCTTGCACTGAGTGGCACTACTGTATGGAGAGTTTCGCCTGTTTTAATAATAAGCTATTAGCTCTCACTTTTTAATTAATTTCCTTTCTTTTTCATTTGCTATCACCTTTTTATATTGTAGACAGTATGACATCAGATCATTAATTAAATCAATTTCATTGGTCATCTTTGGTACCTTTTTTTGGCAAAAATTAATTTTTGTCTACAATTTGAAATAAGATAGCTAAATATTTAAAAACCAAATTATTAAATTTAATTCCTTTCAAATTTAAATTTAAATACTACTATAATTTTTATTCTTTATAATAATTATCTATTCAAATTAAAATGTGTAATTAATAATTATATTTAACATACAATATTATTATTTAAAAATTGTAATATTATAAAATTTAATATTTCCAATTAGAAGAAAATATTATTTTCAATAAATAAATGAAATACATTTATTCTTGTTAGTAAGACTCTGCAAATATACCTTCAAAGAGTCAGTGAAATAAAAATTCAATTAATATCTCATTCATAACTATTGTAAAGTTTAATAAATATTATCAAATCAGATAAGTATACTGTAAGCATGCTTGTAACTATTAAATACTATTACCCTTGAACTAAATATGATTATTTAAAATATATATGATTATTGTGAACAGAATCCTACACTTACATCCTATATATTAAACTATTTATACATAATATAAATTAAAAATTAATAATAATACAATTATATGTTTTCTAAATTTAAAGTTTTGACTATTATATAAAATTTACATCCTTTGAAACAGTTAGCAAATCAAAGGTTACAATATATATATATTAAATGTAAAAGTATAATACCTGTTATAAAAAAAATATTATATATATATAAAATATTTAAAACTAATAATATGAGTGTGTATAATAATAATCTAGTAACAGAATATTAACATGTATTACAATCATGGACAAATTAAACATGTATTTAAAAAAAAAAAAAACTATTGCAAATATAAAAATTAATATCAATAAATGTAAATATTTCTATAATATAGGAATTTCATTCTTATATATACAGTATTTAAAATTTTTGTATTATAGACTTATATTGCAGTCTATAAAAATGCATGCACAACTAAAATTGTACAAATGAATATGTCTATCTTTATTCATGTCTGCATATAACATATATATATATGTAATCAAAATTGCCCCAAATTCTGAACTCAACCAGACTAACCAAGAAAATAAACTCTAAAACACTATCAACGGTTTCACTGATACAGACTTCTCAATTATATATATATAGTTCTCAAAATATTCTTGATAGCATACAAATATTTAATAAAGTTTCATTAAATGACATGTCTGTGGTATCATTAAATTGTTTATTAAATATTTAAATATCTATTTACATCCAAAATTTTGTTGTGACAAAATAAACATTACATAGTTCTGCATAATGCACTCATAATAAACCATTAAAAGAAGACAATTGAACATAGCAGTGATATTTATATATGAATAATATTGCTACATCGGTGAGAATCAATCATTTCTAGGATGAGCAAAGCCTGAAATACATGTTATATCAAGATTGATTGATATTTAAGTACTGCATAGTCTTTAAAAATTAATAAAATCTACTAGATTGTCCCTAAAGATTTAATATTATTTTATTTAATTATATATATTGTAACCTAAGAAAGATGGAAGTGCATATGATATAGATGGTATTACAATACTCATTCTCATCCTATTGATCAGAACCCCTAACCAACTCAAAAGATCTACATATTGGATATCTCAAAATTTTAACCTATGAGATGGAGACATCAACTCACAACTTTTTGAAACACTAAACACATATCACAATAATTATAAGCTCAATAATATTAATATAGCCTAAGCTTACATTTATGCATATGCTCACATAAGAGCTATAATAATAAATAATATGCATTAACAAGACAAATCCAAAATCATAGCAAATTAAGAGGAGGATTCTCATACTTTCTCTTTTAAAATCTAATAACTCAATATTTTAAGCATATGACAGAAAAGACTTAGATTACTCTCAAATTCTCTTTCACCAGTACATCCACAAAAATACTATCCAATCTTATAACTACTATGGTTATTTTTCAAAATGATAAGATTTAATGTACTGATTTTTTACTTTATTTTTTCCAAATAGTTCTTTCTTAAAATGATTTGATCTTAAGCATAGCAATTGTTTTTTAGATAATCTTATAAATAAATGTCAGGGTTTTTCATAATGAATAATCTCATAATCACTAATTTTGCTTTATTTCTTGAAAATCTAGCAAGAATGTAATCATAGTGAAACAATACTGGCAGCAAGATATGATCTTAAACTTAAGATAATATCTTGTTGAATTATAATTATAAAATTTACAATTAACATAAAACATAAAAACTCTTAAATTTAAAAATAATGATAGTACACTAGGATGACATTCTTCATACCATGAGCAGAAAAGGGATTTTGTGGCTACCCAAAATATCACTGTAATAGGTTTATTTTTAATCTTCTATTAAAATAAATTTAAGCAGTCTTTTTATCTTAATTGATGATGAATAAAATCAAGTCATCTTCCAACTTTATCAAGAATAAATAAAATTGACTAAAGTGATTTTATACCAAATAAATAAATGGTTTTATTATCTTTAATTAATAATAAGAAAATCATGTCATACATCAAGCTTGTATTACAAATGTAATACAATGAGCATGCTAATAGCTCTAAACAAGATTTTCTGATAAATGCTGCAAGAGAAAGCATATTGAATATCTATATAGAATTATCCCTATCCTCGGGCTGATTTCAAGCTAATGGGTCTCATCAGTGAGGTGCTAAAGACATTCAGACACTAGATTTAAAATATCAACTCAAGCCCACTATTTCTCTAATGAGCTGTTAGCATGCTCATTATATTACATTTGTAATACAAGCGTATTAAATTAAGTCTCATGATGTATGACTTGATTCTCTTACTATTATAGTTTGGTTTTTGAGGTTTTGGCATTATATTGCTAAGGCTATTAATATATGGAATAATTGAACTTCGTTCAGATCCATATAGCTATTTAAGTTAGATAGCTGGATTTGAAGACATATAGATATCTGAAAATTTCAGATTTTCTACTTAATAGTTAAGTATTAAATAAATGCTGGGCTTGAGTTGGGTATTATAGATCTAGGGTCTGAATGTCCTTGCACCTCGCTGACGAAAGCCAAAACTGGTTTGGGGATAGGGATAATTCTAGATAGAGATTTTAAATGTTTTCCCTTGCAGCATTTATCAGAAAAGCTTGTTTAGAGCTATTACTACGCTCATTATATTATATTATCTTTAATTAAATAAAATAATTGTTTCTTTGATGTTCTCTTAACATCAGTAATGCAATGTAAATAAAGTAACTTTCAAATAATATTTTTTTTATTTTTATGTACTTCCAATGTATAAATATATAATTATAACTGTTTGGTAAATATTATAAGATTTTTTAAAGATGCAGATGATGATAATATACAAATAGGCATGAATTAATAAAAATAATATTAACACTAAACAACATTCAATAGACAAATATCAAGAAATATAAATCAACTTCTTTTTAAATCTTGTTTTTTTATGACTATTAAAAAAATATAACCATACACCAATGTTTAGACTATTTTACAATATAGTCTTTATCAAGGAAACTGAAAATAGAAATACAAATACATAATAATAAATATAAATACCAAATATTCAAAAACAAAAACACTAAAAAATACTATTTATCTCAAACCCTTTTTATTACAACAATCTCAAAATTTTATCACATTTCTTACATTTATATACCCTATCAAAAAATACGTCGTCCCCCCCCCCCCAAATTAATTAACAAATTATCATTTTATTTTATTTTTCTATTCAATTAACATTCTATTTACTTTAGGTTCAATTTCACTAATGTAAATTCTTTTTATTATTCTTTCATAATATAATTTTATACATTCTAGACTTTATTTCAAAATCTTTATGTTTACATTTAGTCATATGATTGTAAGTAGCAGAACTTTTAATCTAGTTCCAATATATGACATCTCTATATTATTTTGAATACAATTTAAACATTTTATTATGTAAACCAAATTTATAATTTCTAAATTATTACACTCCTGATTATTATTAATTAAAAAACTTTTTTTTTCTTTTTATAAACAGATTAAATGAAAACATTATATTTCTTATTAATCATTTTGAATAATTTTCTAACTTAAACAAATCTTTTGAAATATTGAAACCAATATAAATTATCTTATTATTAATTCTCTTATTTATTCCTATTCTATTCTTTATTTTATCAATATTTTTATTAGAAAATAAACCTTTAATAATATTTCTAGGATAATCATTTATAAAACATTCATGCTTTATCATTATAATCTCACTTTTAAACAAATTATTATGTGAACATAATTTAATTGCTCTTTGAATTCTATTATTGATAATATTTGTTTTACTATAATTATCAATATTCGATAACCAATTATTTAATAAACCAAAAAATGTTTTCTTTGTATATATAGAAGTTTCTTTTATAACATTACTATTATTACCAAGTTTTTTATTAATCTTAACATTTATATATTCAATAATATTAATATTTTTTTTGATAGTAAATTTAATTTTTTCCTCTTTACTATTTATATATTTTAAAAAATTATCTGCCTTTTTTTTATTTCCATCAAATACCAAAAAATAATCATCAACATACCTTACATAAGAAATTGGTTTATTATTACTACTAACAAAATATTGTTTTTCAAAATTGTACATATATCCTCCTGTCAAAAATCCACTCAGACTATTTTCCATACTTAAACCCTCTTTTTGTTTATAAAAATTATTCCCATATTTAAAAATAAGATCTCTACAACAAATAACTAATATTTTATACAAATTAAACTTTCTATTTTTAATTTGACCTCGTTAACCTTTATATATAATTCTATATTATTAATAGCAACTTCTGGTTCAATGTTAGTATACATATTAATTATATCTAATTTTAGATAGGGTTTATAAATATAAGAGGTGTAATAAAGTTTTGAGATTGTTGTAATAGAAAGGGTTTGAGGTAAAGAGTATTTTTTAGGGTTTTATTTTTTTTTTGGAATATTTGATATTTCAATTTATTATGTGTTTGCATTTTTATTTTTAGTTTCCTTGATAAAGACTATACTATCAAATAGTCAAAATGTTCACGTATAGTTATATTTTTTATAATAGTCATATAAAAGCAAGGTTTACAAAGAAGTTGGTGCTTTGATTTATATTTATTGAAAATTATTTTCTACTTTTGAAAAGAAAACTGTGCAGATGATATTTTAAATTTACAAATATCAAGATGTTTTATCACATAGGACTTACAAAATTATTAAAATAATTTCTCAAACAAATTAAAAATACTCTTTATTTAATAAACTCTAAATTGACTAGTTCATCCTGGTCTATATAATAGATATTTTGACATTTATGTCAAAAACACTTGGCATTTATGTATTGTATATTTATTATTATATAAAATAACAACAGTCGTGTTATTTTATTATTATTTCAAGACCTTAAGTAAAACATAAGCTTGTTTGGTGATGAATGCTGAAAATGTATACCATTTTATGTACCCAATTCTATATTTATAAATTTGATATTTTTTTTGAATTTAGAATATCTTGAGGTGCTAGCTAGGAACATCTACAAGTCATACACATCAAAATAACACTCAGATAAACCAAGAATGTGACTGAAGGTAAGGATGGCATCTTGCAATACCTCCAAAATATCAAATGCTGGATGAAGTCATGATAGTTTATAACCTGTGGCTTTAGATAAATGCATCACTAAGATATCCACATTAAAGGATAAAAAAGCAAAGGCAAAAATAGATTGATAGCATGAACTCAATAAGCAGCTATGCATGAGACGAGCTGGGCCTTTGTCACTAGTCAGGAAAAAAGAATGAACAAGCATTACATGCTTGGTATCATAAAAATGAACATTAAAACTGTGGGTAGATAAAATAATCCATAAGAGAGAGACTAACATCACTATCCCTTAAAAATTCACTTGCAAGATATAATAAACTATAAGAAATAGACTATGCTACTATCTGTAGACAATAATAACTGATATATAAAATTGATAAAATAATGGAGTACGAAAAAGTTTATGTAATTATATGTTGGATTATTTCCATCATCTAATTATTAATTGTTAAATGTTTTTAGAAAAAATCAAACTTATTTTTAACACATACATTTATCTGTTAGTAATAGTACATGTTAGTATATAATAATTTTTCAAGTGGAATTATTCTCTCTTGTTCAGGTGTCAACGGCCTAATCAATGACAAAACTAGCACAGGAATTTACTTTGGGAATTTTACAATTTTGTGAATATTGAATTTAAGGCATTACTTTAATGAACTAAATTATCCTGTAAAAATCAACAGAGAGTAGAAATTTCATACTCTTATTTATGAAAATTCACTTGATTTCTTTACTTTCTTTAAGGGCAAGATTAATGAGAGATTATCAAAAATGAATTATCACATTAACACACTGTCCAGTATTTTTTTTAATCAAATGTATCTTCATTGGTAGATGTATTGTCTGCTGCTTAGAAATATGTTTTTATATATATATATTTAATCATCAAATTATATTTTTAATCACTGTTCAATAGAACAACTATTTTCACTAATATACATCCACATTCTCATATTATATTATAGATGTAATTGCTTTAAATCAGTATTCATGAATCTAAATATTTGTGGTTCATTTCCCTTGCTTAAATTATCACTGGTTAGGCCAGCAACATCTAAAGAAGAGGAGAATAATAGCACTTGAAATATGGTGTTATATAGTACAACCTATGTGTTATTACTGACAATTGACTGTATTTGGACAGTTTAAATAGTTTGATTTTTTCTAAAGAATTAATAATGAGGTGATATAAATAATCTAAGATATAATTACATCTACAATACCATTATCACTAAGTTTCAAAGAAATATGGAAAGTTGTATGTTTTTCAATAGCAACAAGTGATCAAAAACAAAATACATGGATGACATCATTGAAAGAATTTAAGAGACTGACATGGAATTGGATTGGATATATTCCTAAAAGAGATATTATTGATGGACAGTTCAAGTTTTAAATTGAATTCCAAGCAAATGCAGTAACAAACCTCATGAAGTGAATGAAAGAAGTAAATTACTTTGCCTATGCTCTGTTGAGAAGAAAGTTTATGGATTGGAGGGAAAGAATTAAACTAGAAGTGAGCTTCATTTTGCAATGGATTGATAATGATTTTAAATTATATAATAACCTTTAAGCCAATAAACATCACATGATCACCATTATTGGCTTAAAACCAATCCTGTCTAATAGGATAGTGGTGGTTATGGTTATTAAAGAACCAAAGACACCAAAATGTATAGGTACTGAACTGAGTTCAGACTTATATGATTATATAAGCTAATGAACTTGGATTGAAAATATTGTGTTTTCCAATTTAAGACTCATAGTTTTGTAGTTAAGTAGAGATAAAAGGTGGCTGCTGGAGGGTTGCATTAGATCCTAAGATTTAGGCGCAGTGCTCTCAGATCCAAGAATTCTCACTGACGAAGGTACAAGCCAGAAACTAGTCTGGGGATATTGGATGAATAGGCACTAGATGGGGATTTTATGCACAAGCCTTCTGACATCCATTGATTACTCTGGCTTGCACTGAGTGGCAATACTGTATGGAGAATTTTGCCTGTTTTTATAATGTTTAGCTTTGTCAGAAACTAAATATTAAGTCAAATTTTTGTGTCAAGACACCTTAAAAAAATAATTATATAGCTTTATTTTATTGTGAATAAATTGTTGGTAATACTCTATAACACCATAATGTTTACGTAAGAACTGCTATATCAGTATTTTATCTGTTATACAACTGTAAAATAAATTTTATAATATTAAATTATAAGACTTAAATAAATGTTTAAGATGCTAAAGTCTTTAAATATTTAAATAGCTGGTAATGTCAATGATAAACAGTGCATTTTTAAGTTAATAATGCTAATTTAGTTTTAATTTAACTGTTAAAATGTTTCAAAAAGCTTGTATTAATTTTTAAAGTTAAGAAACCATATTCAACTCCTATTTTTGGTTTGCTGGAACTTAAAGCTATAATATTTTAATGTTAACATACAATATTCTAGTTAAATGATTTTAGACTTTAATAATTAAAGTTAGAATTTTAAAGTAATGAATAAATGGATATTGTATGAAGGAATAAATATTATACTTATTTAATATTATTCGTTTTTAAAATATTTTTAAAAACAATTTAAAACTTATTCTGAGTTGTCTAAATTTAAAACAGTAATAAATAATGGTATTAAGTTATATTAATATTTGTTTTATTAAAGATATAATATAAATTTTAACTATGTAATATTTTATTTTTATCCTGGTATAATTTTTAATTGGTTATTTTTGTTTGCAATCAGGAAGTGTTTTTAATTAATTTCAAGTGTCTAAAAATTGATTTATTGTAGAATTGAATATTAATTAGATAATTTTTGATTAACAATCTTCCATAGTGATAAATAGGTTAAGAATTCAAACTAATCAGGGTGGAGGTTGTAGATTAAAAGGTTAATAAACATTCTGGTAAAATGATCTAATGAAGTAATTCTTTATTCTTTTTTTTAATTTTCTCATTTTTTTTATCACACATTTGTCTCATTTCAATTGTTTAATTTTTACAGTTGTATTTGAAATTTTAAAAAGTGTAATTTTCTTTAAATTTATTTTTTTCAGCTCAGTATGGTAGGATAATTCAACACAAATATCTGGATGGAAACACCAAAGCAACTGAAGTCTTTATAGCTAACATCTCTATTAGTAATATATTTCATTATTGCAATGTTTAGAACATTATCTTTTAAATTTGCTGTGTTGGAAAACTTCAAAAGTTTTTGCTATTCCCATTATAATAACTTAAGAACAATTGTCAATTTTAAAATCCAATTGAATGTCTGTATTATAAATAGAGATGCCATGGAACATTTATTTATCTTATTCCCAAGAACATTACAGAAAATATTAATCATTTCTTGACATGTACTTTAAATATTTGTTTATGTCAAATTATCTCAAATTCATTTACCTGAGTAAATGGATTTTAAAATTCAAGGTAAGAACTGTGTAGTGATATAGTGAATATATTTTCAGACATTTAACAATTATTTAAATCTACAAAAGAAAGTGATAAACCAATAATAATTTTGTGCATCAATAAATTACTTGTGCTGTATAGTAATAAAAGACTATATTATTATTGGAAAAACAACACAGACTATTTCCACTTTTCTCCCCCTGAAAGGGAAAACAAATCATTTTCTTTAAGCAGGATAATAATGACAATCAATCTACAATGAAAGGTTAATAAACAATATGTGAAATTTAAAAATATTTCCTATAATAAAATTTTGGAAATATAAATTTACCTGCAAAAATGACATTGTATTCAATAATTTAAATGATTTTTCTGCATTTTAAAGATTTATAAACACCTGCAATAATATTTAAAACTTGTAAATTATTTCTTCGCTCTGTGTATTACCATGGTGACCGCTGAGGTCATAGATATGATATTGGAATTAAACATTTTCTCCTCCAAATATTTAACAATGTTAATAAATGCCATTTATTAGAGATACTTTATTATATAATATTTACATTACTATTGCGAATATGTATATTGGATTAATTTAAAATCCTGAATTCAAGAACTTGAGATATTTACTGCAGTATTATGAACATTTATTATAATTTAAAACCATGAATGTATTTAATGAATGTCGACAGATTTATTCTATACTTGCTATCAAAACTATTTAAAATTTACTAAGGATATCCAAAAGAAACACATTCAACATTGCAAAATTATACTATAGATTTTAATATGTTATATTGTCTTATATAATGGATATATTTGCTATCCATAAGATGTTGCAACATTCTTCTTTATATTCAAGTTTAATAAGAAATTATTCAAAAAGGAAACAGAAGGAAATTGTTTAATTTATTTATTTAATGGTAAAAGGTTGAATTTATTTGTATTATGATTTTTCATATTATGTTTTATTTATGTGTATAGTATTTTCATTTATATGCTATATTTTGAAATATTACAGCATAATGTTCTCAGAATAGTACTTTATCATCATATTTACATATTTTTGTGTCTCCCTTTTTAAATATGAATAATTTATTTATGAAGGTATATGTTTATACTATAAGCTGAATGAGATGAATATTTTTATAATTTATTTTTTGCCTAATGTTAATAGAGCTATATTTGGCATTAATTATTATTTATCATATTTCACATTTACTAGCTGTTGTATTTTGTTAGAGTTATTCTCTCTCTATTTTAGGAGTGTTTTTATATGCCAGTATATTTAAAGATAGTAATGTTAGTCCCTATCATTATTTTTCTAGCTTATTTTTTAAAAAAGGATGGTAGCAATTGTTTCTCTCTTATTATTTATTGTCTTGTTAGCATTTGCATGCTCATAGCATTTACTTTAGGAATTGTAGTTTAGACTCTATTTTTAAGGCAATTCCTACTTAGTATTTTGTCCCTGATGTGCATTCTCATTATCTTTCCTGACTAATGATAAAGTCCTCGATCTATTAGTTCTCAAAAGTTGGTGCTTTTTATGAGCTATGCCATCATACTTTCACTTTGCTTTATTTTATTATTATTGATGATGGATTTTGTTTGTAGTTATATGTTTAACAAAGCATGTGTAAGATTTTACCATGGTTTTATCTGGTATTTTAGTAGTTCTATCAAGATCTTGAGGAACTCTATCTTATCTCTAAAGTATTCTTGGATGGCTTAAATATGAGTATTACATTGAACATGTGAAAGTCCTTGATTTGAGCTTTGCTAACTATCAGGTCTAAGTATGATAAAGAATTAATTTAAAAATTTTTAAAGTTTATTTTAGGCATAAATGGACAATATACACCTGTCTTATAATTCCTTCATCACTGGATTGGTAAGCTAATAATATTATTGAGTATGCTAAATATTCATAAAAGAGACACTACTTATTTTAAGGTTATTATCATTGTATGAATGAATTGATAAATGAGAACCTTGGACTAAATAAAGAATAGAAAGTTGCGTTAATACCCAGGATTATTTTGCTTAATCCAATGGAATTTATTTTTAATAAAATATGATGTAAATTTTATTTTGATTCTTCTGTTAAATTTTGAAGAAGTAACATTATTAAAACTTTGGCAATGTGGATTTCAATATAAATTAATTGTAAATTTGTTTTTTTGTAAATAAATATTTATTATTTAAGAAATTTCTCATAGTTGTTTCTTCACATCATTCCACTTATCAAATAGAAATCATTTCACATATTGAGTCAAATTTAAATGTTTATAAAATATTATACAAATATTTTAAGTGTATTTGCTAAAAGAGTACATGACATTAAAATTAATGAGTCACTTCATTGAATTATTTAAGCATTAGTAGAACATCTAAGAAAGATGTAATTTTCTTAATAAAGAATTATAATTGGATTTGTCATTTTGAATCATTTTAGTTAATTTAATTTACTTATTTCAAATCATTGTGCATATTTATTTTAAATTATTTTCATATTGAAAGATTATATTTATTATAAAATTTAATTTTACAATTAGATGTTGAAGTAGATTTATTCTAGGATTTTTAGAATGTCTACAAATTTCCTTACTCATTCTTAATATCTGAGTGTAATCCTAGATTATTATTTATCTTATTCTAAAATTAAGATTTCATGTTATATTTTATTTTTTTTATTTTTTATTTTTCAAGTGTCATAGCATCGGCCGGGACGCGAACCCGGGCAACTGCTTGTAAGGCACCACCAAGTTATATTTTATTTAAGTTAATAATTATTATAAGACACTAGCTTAGGGGAAGTGTATGTCTTATTTATTTTATTAACTAGGATTGCATTCAGTATTGAATTTATGAATTCATATTGCCCTGAGATACCCTGATTTAATTTAATAGACCATATTATTGAATATTATGAAATTTGTTTGAATATTAAAACTTTACATTCAGAGATGGATCTTAAATAACAGATTTCTAAGAACATTTTGAATTTTATAAGAATTAATGTTTTATCTGATTAAAGCAATGAGATGCTTACTTTAGAAAATGGATTTAAAAAATAGTAGTTGTATTAGGTCTTTATAAAAGAAATAATTTAAATGTAACTTTAATGGCATATGTTCACAATATTGTTTTGCTTAATCTAGAGTGAGTTGAGATTCCTCTTTCTCTAGATGTATTAATAATATTACTTTGTATTTTACTATATTTTATTATAATGCTTTCTTAGTATATTGTTGTATTGTGGCATATGTTATGAACCCACTGAACATAGCTTTATAGGTTTTAGCTTATATTTTGTACATTGCTATTGATACTGTTCATTTTAGCCTATATGTCATTTGTTAGATTTCAAATGGCTTGCCTAATGTGTTGGCTATCAATCAGTAAAGGGTTCAGATCAATTGTCTAGTATTTAAGTATTGATGTCTAGTTTTTTTATTAACTCTCTCTTTATACGTTACAACTGAAAATACTTCTGTGGATTGAAAGACTGCATATAATAGTTAATTGCTTTTATATTTATTATTTTTATTGTTATATATATTGTAATGTTTTACATTTTGGATTAGGATTTTTATTACATACTACATATAAAGTACTAGTTATTCAAACTATAAAAAAATACTTATATTTCCAGATGAACTGACCTAATATTTTAATTACAATTTTCACTGCAGGAAGAATCAGTTTTTTATTTATTTAAAAGGGTGCCAGGGTCATAAACCCACTGATATCCATCGCATCATCAATTAGAAACAAATAACTAAAATAAGTTCATGATTTTGGGGGTTTTTTTTTGTCACTTAAGTCTTTTACATGAAATTTCTTTAGGAATTTCCCCCAGGTTTAATTATTAGCAAGCATATTGGCAAAGGTAATTTTTACAATTCTGTAAAATTAATAATCTTTTTAATAATAAAATCTAATAACTAAAATTAAGGACATACAACAAGTGTTATATTCATGGTAAATATTTTATTAAAACCAATTAAAATATTTAACAATAAATTATTAAAAAAAATAGAGCGAACATACACAAGCTCATCCGAAAATATTAAATAATTAAAATAATTATTACAATCTTCTTAGGCCATAAATGAAATAGTCTCTTGAATAATAAACAGCAAACGTCTCTAGTGGTATTATATGTTTATAGTTAAATTAAATTCCAAACATATTGAATTTGACACAATTAGAGTATGAATTTTGGCTTACTGGTAAGATATGCAATTTAGGTAGAGTATACTATGCATGGTTTTTTGAGATGAAAGAGCTCGTGTACTTTGGTTTCTTCTGCTGACAGTTTCACATTTCTGGTCAGTTGTAAAGTATGGCTAGATACAAAGTTTTTGGAGTGATCTCTTTATGATGAGAAAGTGTCCAAAAACACTACAGTTTCTATTCCCACATTCATTCAGCAAATGAATATTCCTGAATTTTTATTATGGTTGAGAGAACAAAATAACCACAATTAGGCCCCAACCTCTCACCCATACAGGGTGCATGAAACTTTTAGCAAAAAGACCCTGTTTACAGTTTTTCTGTCTTCCTCTGGTCAGTTTTTTAGATTTCTGTGCATATATTCTTATCTTTTTTTATCAAAATACAAGTTGACAATCTTGTACATTTATTTTTCCATTTTGTTACAAAGTCTCTTTTTTTATGAATTACTCCGCCATATTTAATTAGCATTAAATCTTTAGTTGTAATCTCTTGTGTTTGGAATTTCTTTTGTTTATCTGGATAAACAATCTGAATGCATTTCTATTTTTAAAATTAACTTTAATTAAACAGATAATATCAAACACAAATAACTTTCATTGCACGTATTTAAAAATAAATAAATTATACTAACTAAATTGCGTCCACTGATGATTTTTAAATTTTACTTTTAGCTTTTTTTATAAATATTACCAAATGCCAAAACATTCATGAACTATGTGTATTTTAATACAGTTCAATATATATATATATGTTTAAACGAATATTTTCACTGGTTGCAAATATAAAAGACATGTTTTGTGGGTTCATCTGTGTAAGGTTTTAATTAAAAATTTCAACTTGATATGTATATATATTGTAACCGTTATTATAGATGAACATCAGAATATGGTACTGTTGGAGGATATATATTAAGAATCTCTATTTACTGATAGATGATGTACACAAACATCGATATAGTGTGGAAGCAGAGTATATTTTAATTTATACAAACTACATTTAATTTACATAATTATTCACTATATATATCGACTGAATATGAAATTATCTAAAATAATAACTATACAGAAAGTAATCAAACCTCCACACCAGCACTCCAGTCACAAAATTGTCTTTAAAGAAATAAGAGCAGCCTTCTTATTTCCGAAGTGAAATGGTAATTTATGAACCAATCAAGTGTCTAGACATAAGGGCGTGAATATATAAACCATTCACTTTAAATTCATTTCTTATTTTTTATATCTATAAATTTTACAAGCACAATGTTCAAATTGTAACTATTGTAACCTCCAACAAATAATATATAAAGCACAAGTAAAATAAAACTAGATATAAGTCGCACATGAATATAGCATGAGTATATGAATAAAACATGAATAGCGGAGGTTAACCTCCATGTCAACAATAAAATAAAACGATAGATTAAACATGAATCTATGTGCAAGCACAAGAGCTGGCTTGATTAGCATGAGCATGAATAGATATAGGAGAGGTCACAGTCCACTACCGACTTTACATTAGCTTAAGTTCCCTATAATCTGACATTATACAAAGCATATTGATTAAACTAACTTTCAATACCTAAAGACAAATATATTAAAAGACATCTATTTAATTTATAGTTATATTAAGTGGTTAATAATCAGTATAAAATCTATCTAGTGAATGATCATGGAATTAGCAATACGAAATGAATGATAAATGAATAAAGATGTAGAAGATTTAAAAGAGTAATGAAGAGCAATAATAATTGACTACTGTGAATAATGGATAGACTTAAGAATGATGAAAAGAAAGAGGGTATGTTGAGAAAAATATGATGAGTGATGATGAAGTTAAAAGAAAGTGGAATGTGTGTGAGCTATAATAATGTTGGTATTGATGAATGGGATCCTGAAAACATTAATTTAATATTATTAAAACAAATGCAAAGGGGTCTAAATTTAAATAATTAAAAAAGAAAGTTTAAATCTTTGAGATTTTAATGAATCAATAAAACAATAAGAACGAAGAGAAGAGACTAAGGCAATGTATACTAACTTAGGAAATAAATCTGATAAACAAAATCAAAGATTTGAATTATTATTTAATCTAATTTCTCAGGGTTCATACATTTCCAAATTTCAATACTTTTATAATGTAGATCTGGATCAGTAAGAGGGATTTATACTACTATCCAAATATAGAAAATTGAGATAACTTATATTACATAAAGGAATTACTAAAGAATATCTAATTACCTTACTGGTAATAATAAAAGTAAATTCTAAATTTTATATTAAATCAACAAATCTATAACAATAAGATAAATATAATAATCATGTTAATCATTAAATATCTTGAAATATTTTAATCACGATTGTAACAATACCAGTAGGACAATTATAATATAATTTATGAGTAATTTAGATTTGTCCACATTGAACAATATGACTAAGTTCAGTGAATGATGGTATCTAGACCATTTATTGAAAGATTATTCCTCAAAATTACATATTTTACTTTTACTATATTGTTTTAAGTAGTATCTCTATAACAGCAATAATATTTTACTTAATCAATATTATAATTTTATATACTCTTCATATAGGAGTTTAATAAAATTGACTGAAGATATGGTCAACATATAATAAGACCAATAACATTAAGTAATGATGGTGATAACAATAATGTGTGGATAGTGTTAAGCAATAAGGTTACTGACAAACATTATAAATTTCCAAAAACAAATTTTATTTAAACATTTCAAGAATCAACAATATATATATATATATATATGTTGTAAGGGTAGCTTACAATGTTATTAATATGTGCAATATCAAACCATAAACTTAAAAATATAATTTTAATTAATAAACAGTAAATACATTATCTTTTTACGTTAAAATGCCCATATGCATGCATATATAACTTAAACGTTAGATTATACAATTTTAATAACAAAAGTCAAGTCAAATAAATAGCTATTTTAATGAAATCAAATATTAAAATTAGATTTCAATCATTCATATCACAAATCAAGACTCAAAACATAGAGATAACCTAAGATCACGTATCGTAGCAACTAAACATAAAGGAAATAAAATTAGAATTCAATTATGTAATTATTACTTAATTATGATGCATTCAACAATAATAGAGTACAAAATCATGAAATGAAATAATAATTTAACATATGCTAATTACTGGAAATCAATTCCACTATAAAATCTAAATCAACTAATTTCCAAATTAGTTACATTTTTTTTTGCAAATGAGCTAGTCACTACACATATTTATTTTGTTGTGTTCAAATACCAAAAACATCAGAAAGATGGATCATTAATTTGGACAAATTTTCCTGGTTTATAAAATCTTCATTAACAGAAAACTCTAATATCATTCAAGTAAAGAGTAAATAAATTGCTCTTTAATATCATCAATAATAATTTCAAAAGTGAAATTATCTTTAATATAATAATTAGAGATTCTTAATGATATCGTTTTAAACTTGAATTTTAAGGAAAATAAATATGGTCAAACACATTTATATACCTAAATAAATTTATTTTAAGGTATAGAAAATACATCATGAGTAAAGACACTTTGCTATAGGATCAAATGCTATTGTTCTACCCTAAAGCAGTGTAACTATTCATTCCTACTGAAATGCCTAAAATATATTTATCATTTATATAATTCAATATCCAACTTCGGTTTACAGCAAAATAATTTAAGGAAAGGTATGGCAATGTCATGTGAGAGGAATATTTATGAAACAACAGAGTATAGTGATTGCCTCACCGATGATTGGTGACCGGAAATAAAAGAACTTTATTCTTAATGAACATTATTACTCAAATTGTATAAAATGAATAGGACAATATCATAAACTTTAAACACATTATATCATCTTTGCATATCAACATCCATAAATATTTCATTTTATTTCCTTTGCCTTTAAAATCTACTTACTTAGGAATAATCCATTTTGGAAAATCATTAGATGAAAAAAGTGGAAAGATTATGTTAAATATTTTTTATTAATAAAATTTAGGTCTTCCTTACAGAATGACTTGACCAGGTTAATAATTAAACTTAATATCAAGGTAAGATTTTACTGTTCTTCATATTACTTATGATAAGACAGAATTTTTGTTTATTATTAATTTAGTAATATCCTTGGATGAAAGGTGTTTTCTTTCAACGATAGGGACCATACATAAATGGGAGATCTTATAGAAAATGGAATTTCCTCAAAAGGATTGGATATTACAAAAGGTTTTCATTTATATTTATACTGTTTAATTTTAATTTAGTTAGTGTTATCATAATATTTGGAATTATAAAATTTTATTTTTACAATGTATTAAATATTGTTTGTGTTATGATACATATCTATTATGGGATATGGGGAGGTATAATTTTAAAATGTATATACTAATATGGTAGAAATGTATGTAAAACACTCGTAATCAAAAATTTTGTTATATAAAAATACATTTAAATTGTTTTCAATTAATAAATATTGTTAAATTTATTTTCAATTTAAGAAGGTCTCTGATTTATTTAAAATAAAAAAAAAATTGAATACATATACCCACATATACATATCATCCTGACTTAACATCATGATAATTTGGTTGGAAGGAATTTTGAGAATCTATCGAACTTATATAAAAGTATTATTATTGCTACATGATATCAATTGACTCCTGAAGAGGGTTAAGTGTAAAATTAACCCTGAGTTCAAATACTGAGCATAATGAAATAATAAAGAGAGGTGAAGACTGGATGAATTGGTCTAAGTTGTATCTGCACTGAATGTTTAAATACAAAATTATCATATTTGAAATAGATGCAATCATGGATTAGACTTTTATCGCATTATTCATGGCATCCTATATGAAGACCCTAGGTCTGACTGTAGTTAGATGCATTCACCCTCATTCATACATCTGAACATGGACCATTGCAATATATATATATATGTCTTTGATCCAACTTATAAATGGAAAATACATCAGACAAGATTGAGTTAGTATAACTAAATTTTAACAAAAAGAGATCTCCTTAGATCTTATCAAAAATTATAGTACATTATTATCCTTTTATAATGTTATTGATATCCATTCTTTATATTAAATTTTATAGCTTATTACATATTTACTATATTTTATTTACACACATAAGTTTATGAAACTTATTTATTAAAATTAAATGTAAGTAGAATAATCCTAAAATTCATATCTGATGAACCGCAAGCTGACAATACTCAAAACTAGGCTATGTAATATAACAATATTCCTTAAAGCATTAATAATGGTGTCTACTGTAGCATGATAAGAAGATTATATGACTTTCTATTTTTACTTATCCAAGATGTTGGACTGTCAATATTATTCTAAGAAATCAATATTACTATAGCTCTACACTTAAATCACTAATATCATATATAATTTTCTCTAATATTAGTGAATTTAACACTTAACTATAAATATCAATAACAAATGTAGCACGTATATTTAAGATCACTTCAAGTAGATAATGCACTAGTATAATTATCAAGTACTATAACTAATATTTAACAGGATATTATTATTTACTATCATTTTTTGCTTAATGTTAACACAGTTCACATATTTAATTACAATCTTTTCAAAGATGATTTTATTGTTATTAATATCAAATCGTTAAGACTTAAGAGTATGAAATTTAGTGAAATATACAATATATCCAGAGGTAAATGGAATTGAGCTAAGGCAAATAAGTGAATAAACAATCTAGACCATGGTCATTCCATGATTACAATTGGTCTGAAATCTTAGTGCCACTATTTGGGAACACCTATAGGGGTATGAGGAAAAAGGGACTAATTCTTTATTTAAGGAAATATACAAAATCCATTGTAATAGCATAGCCTTAACTCACTTAAAATTCTATGGGTATCATATGCAATTCACCCATGATGATAATTTACACTTTCATGCAGGGTGAGAGAACAAGTATACCTTACATAAGATGACATGGATTTAAGGATAAATAACAAATATAGCAATGCGTAATATTATAATCATCTAACATGACAATAAACAAATCTTACACTAAATATCATCTCTCATATAAATGTGAACATCAAATGGAATGTGTCATTAATTAATACATGAAAATTAAAATTGCAATTATCAATTCGAAAGTGATCCACAACTATAATAATTGTTATCGGTAATTAATTACGTATTACAATATAGAACTTAATATCATGTGCCTAAATTGATTAAAATTAGATATTACCTTCTATTATCATTCAGTAATTGCAGATTTACAAAAAAATATTAAAAACAAAACAGAGTAACATAATAAAGTACAATTTGTTATCTCAAAATGATTTACCTTTCTTTATGATCACTCTTAAATATAAACCTATGTTTAAATATAAATACTATTACTAATGCCATCATGAATTAGTTTACCTTCTCAGAGACCAAATTTTAACAATATACACCCAATTTGTATTTTCTTTAGGATTCTTTTTGTTCATAAGCAAACCTATATTTAAAACTAAATATTCCTGTAAATTTATTTTGTTTTATCGGCAAACTAGTTGCTTGACCTATAACATTAAACATACATGAAATTATAACACAATACACATTGAAATAATAAAAAAATATTATTAGGTAAAGTTTTCTTCACGTTACTTCTATGAAAAAAATAAAGACTTAAATGCAACAATTTAAAAACTAGAATTTTCTAAAGATCTCATAATGTTCTTTATTATTCAACAATATTAAAATTACTTCATATTTCCAATAGCATACTTCCACAAATATGGCAATTAACTATTTTCTTTCGTACATACACTAAGTAGATTATAGAAAAAATTTAATTTCCACTCCCAAACTTTTAATACACAATTAGCATAAAAACTAACCGTAAAATCATTATAACTTCTATTATTTTCACAGATATTTGTAAAAATGCATTTCAATACATATTTATTAGGATCATACATCCTGGGGATATCCAGTAAATATTTATTAGTCCAATCAGTAATCATAAAGAATTGTCAGATCATTAAATGATTGTGGTCTCTTCTTTTGAAAACTTTTAATATTTTGAAATAGATTCAAGTAAAGCATTGAAAATGAATGTTGATTTTGGTTATTGCATATAATTATTTAATTTTATGGCATGATTGAATTATTCAGAAAATATTCTATTATACATTTATAATATAAATTTATTTAATGCACATTGATTACGTAAGTAATATTTACTAAGGCAATAAACCTAAAGCATGTGCGGTTGAAAATGCGAAGGTCCCTACCTTTGCATTTTCAACCACACATGCTTTAGGTTTATTGCCTTAGTAAATATTATTTATAATATTATTAACATGATAAACTATACAGTGGAAATTAAGTTGAAATCTGAAGTAATATTTGTGAAATACTATTATTCTATTTAATGAATGTGGCACTTGTACTTAAAACTTGCAAAGTCACATTCGGTTTTATCTCGATATAAATTTAAGATAAAAAAAAAATTTAAGGCCAAGAATTTTAATATACTTTAAGAACTTTAGCACTTTAACATATTTATTTATAATTATTAAATTAAATGGGTATAAGTTATTGCTGCTACTAAATTAAAGGCAACAAGACAATTTTTAACTACTTTTCCACATATCTTGTAGGTTTTATGAAATTAGGAAAACTAGTAATATCTAAGTTTAGTTTAAAGTAATATTTCATTTTAATAGAAGCATTTCATGAGTGTATCAGAAACTTAGTTAGCAATAAAAGATAGATATTTTTTAATATAGTTCGCTTTTACATTTTTTTTATAAATGAAAGTTCCAAAAAGGTTTTCTCTTATAATTCCAAATCTATTATGGCAATATTTATAACATATTTTATAATTATTATAAACAAAACATTTGTAAGGTAAGTTATGAAATTTTAAGCTTATGAGTTTCTTGACCAATTTGTACTTGAATTTAATTTTAGTGGACATTTCCTTGGTATAGTTTAACCTTGATAGTTGAGCAGTCTTCAAATTATGAGCTGACAGCAGTGATGTGTTCTCATAGGTGCAGATTAATTAATTTTCTTGCCCCATTGTTTGTAAATTAAGAATAACAAATGAATTGTACTAAGATAAAAAAAATAATGAATTTCAGATAATTTCTAAACTTTAAATAGTAGAATGATTTCCATATTTTGTTTCCCAGTAAAAAAGTGTTCTTTTTTTTCTTCTATATGATGAGATGAATTAGCAGAGAGAGAAAGATAGATTAGAATATATAATAAAATCTGTGCAAGCCTATTTGTAGACTTTTAGCCAAGGTGCTGACTGTAAAAATAATAAACCAATTACATTATTGTAAGTGATTATACATCTCCAAATACAAATGATAACTAATTAAACTTCAATAGTATTTTAATGTGCAGTAAGATATATTTAATAATTAATTATAATGTTCAACTTAAAATAATTATAATTTTGAGTCTGTTGAAAAGCTATTATTTAGTAATAAAAATATTAAGCACTTCTATGGTTTTATTTAATAACAATATTAAATTATTATATCAGAAATATTAAAACTGATTTCTCTGACAGATCATATGTGAAAAGTCACACAATCTGGCAGAGGGCTAACAAATATGTTGAACAGTTCAAATCTTTACCCATCTAAATAGAATATTTAATAAATTTATTAATTTTTATTTCATAAATTAATAATCATAAGAGATACCACTGGCTCCAACAATATATTTCAATCATCAAGAATATAATCAAAATTTAAAATTTTAGCTAATATACTGATAAAATATAACTTGAGAAACATCAGGCCTAATCATAAGGTAGATTTAAAGTGAATGATGTATATATATCGTGCTCTCACTTCTAGACACTTAAGATTGGTTCATAAATTACCATTTGAGTTTGGAAATAAGATGGTCACTCTTATTTTTTTAAAGACTTTATCTTGTGACTGGGGCAAGAGTATTTTTGCAATTTAAGATCTTGTATAATGGTGCTGGTGTTGATGTTTGATTACCTTCTATATAGTTACAATTTTAAACATTACACTTATAAAATTTACAGGACAGTACCAAAATAATAATATAAAAAGTGAATATTAAATATATCTTATATGTTGTGTAACTATTTTTTAAGTATATAAAACATTTTATATAAATATTACATGTATTTTCTTAATGTAAGTGCATGTTTAATGTATATGATTATGAATTTCATTTGGCGCCATGACTAAATAAAATACTTCACTTTCATTATATCCCCATTTCATTTAATATTTAGATAGAACATATCCCTGGGTACCAAAATATGCATATATTTGACTAAATATGTGATAAGTAAGTAAATATGATTTTAACTAAAAAAATTTAAAAAAATACAATTTCAAATTTAATAAATTAAAACTTGTAAATGTAAAATGAATTATAATGATTGTAAGGAACACACACATTTATAAATAATTAAATCTTGGTTATGCTTTTCATAAAAAAATTAAATTGCTGTAAACAAAGCTTATTTTATGTATATGTATTCAAAATATAATGTATGACATAAATATGGTTTACATTAATAAAATGAAATCATCTTTTATTATAGCACATAATTTGCTTAAATTTGGCTAAGTATAAATTAATTTTAATATAAATTGTAGGTGTTTTAAGTTTATTTAAGGTAACTAAATATCAGTTTTATTATAAGTAAGCATAAAAACATGTAAATTTCTAACTAAAGTGTACAAGTAAACAACTAATTAAATACCTATCCTCTAGGAACTTAATATGATGGGAGCAATTCATTGCTTATAAATCCATTATTTTTATATGAGCTGCTTACAATTCTAAATACATTCATCCTATAACAAAAAAATACTATGAGGAAACTTTTGCTTTAACACAAGATTTCTTAAAATAAAAGACATATTTAAAGACCATATATTTTATGCTTATAAATCTTTTAAAATATTAAAACATACTATTCCATTTAATGAACATTATTTTAAAATTAATAACTAACCATTTTTTAAAATTTAAAGGCAATCAGATTTACTGAATAATCATTTATGTGTATGTTTAAAATAAAACCACAAATGTAAATGTGTGGAAATATGTTTAAGATATCCCATTATAATAATTCTATATTAAATATATCTTAGATTTACTTTGAGACTGTCATTTGAAAATTTGGAAGAGAGCTAAAAATATATATATTATAAAATATTAAAACCTTTAAATTTTTTTTAAACAAATTGGATAATAAACAATTTTTTAACAAAAAAAAATATTAAAGACTTTTTCTTCATGATGATGTTTAGTGAAGATCCATTAGTAAGTTTTTTCTGCTTAGTTTAACTAAGAAAAGTTATTTGATGTTTTGTAAACAATTATTATTGATCAAACAGTTATTATTGTTATTCAACAACTCTTTTAAAATTGTAATGTCACAAACACAAAATTAAAAGATTCCTTTTAAAATTTTAACAGTAATCTATGATTTGTTTTCTATTATTAAAAGTTCAAATTTTCTGTTGACAATTGACTTTGTAGATTTCTACAAGCATGTTAATATTTTTTACATAATAATTTGTCATGTTGTTGATTCACAAGTAGATAGTTACTGAGGACATTCATGATTCTTTGGACAAAGATTGTTTTTTACCCCATCATCTTATATCTTAAAACTAAATGTCCAATTAAACAAAGGAAAGAATGGTATTTCTAAGAATTTTTAGACCTAAATAATTTTTATATGACATCGCTATATCTTAGCAATAATTAACAAATAACCATGAAAACCATCAAATGCCAAGTTAAATTGTGATCAGTTGTGTTAAAATGCTTTAAATGTCCTTGCGCACATTTCAGTAATTCTAAAACAAAATAATTATTTAAAATTAAAATATATAAAATTTTATTTTTAAATAAATTATATCATTTTACAAATAAATAACTTAAAACATTCTTTTAATAATACATTTCTTTTCTCTCTCTTCCCACTACTAAATAATGGTATTGTTATATTACTTTTAAAAACAAAATAAAATCTATTTTAAAAAAATAAAGTATAAACTTTTAAAGAAAGTAAGATGAATAATAATACTCCCATTATTTTTTGTCATTACTTTTGAATTCATTATTACTAATTTCAATTTTTAAATCTAATTTAAAAACACACATTAATTGTTCACACAAAATGTTTTCTCATATGCATGTTGTATGTTATGTAGAATGTATTTATATCAATGAAATGTGGCTTAATGTCATACTGAATTTTTAAAAACTGGCTTGAGACACAACTTTCACAATAACTTGTTTTAATAATGTTAGAGCAAAAAAAATTACATTAATAGAAACTAAAAAAAACTAAGGAAAATAATGTCTAAGACAAATAGTGACACCCATTTAAAAAATAAGGAAAAAAGAAAATTCAACATCCAGCATAATTATTACTTTATTGTTTGTTCATAATTTCTAATTTATCATTAACTAAGTTTAAATTACATCTTCATTGATAATTTCTTTGTATTCCTCATAAAATTATCTTTCAAATCATACATAATACTTCTTACCTGAGATAATCCATAGCTTCAGAATCTCCAGAAGTATTCACATAAGAATTCTTAATTTTTATCTTGTACTTCACACACCATTTGAAATCTCTTTGTTGGTTTTAAATGTGTATATTTTTACATGGAAAATTTCTGCCTTTATATTCTTCATGAAAGCTGTAAACTGAGGAAAAAACAAAAAATTTAATGAACCTATCCATAAAAATATTCATAAAAAATCCAATTGTTTTCGAATATTAACATAATGGATGCCATTAGAAAGAAAATTGAAAAATGCAAGAAATGCTGGGATTTCTGTTGATGTTATGCTTGTAGTTTTCACGTAATTTTAAAAAGAACACAAAATTTCAATGAAGCGCCACCGCTGCGCTCCATTGCCGCTCTATTCATTTAACGAGTTAATATCTTTAAAATGATAAATTACAAAATTCTATTTTTTATTTGTATTTTAAATGAATGTTATTTGATTGTTTCTTCTCTGAAATTTATTTTTATTAGAGGTTTTATTAAATTCTGCCCCTATAATCACAGATTCAATAGTCATTAATTATGTAGTTTTTATTACATCTATATAAATCAATGACTGTTAAATTCCATATATGAAATAAATGAGTGCAATGACTCATGGGTGAAGCTGAAATCTCTAAGAGACTTCACTAATATCATGAAGATCAAATCTGACTTCTTTATTGTCAAAATTGGGGAAATAAATTTATTTGGAATCTCATAAGGATGTCACAATTCTTTGCATATTCTTGATTGAAAGTCTGGAAATATCTTGATTTGATATGGTTGTTGGTAGGTCATAAAAGTCTATTGTGAGTTATGGCAAGTCAATTCTTTTTAAAAACTTATATATTATCTGTGAGGTGATTTCTTTTCTGATTTATGGTGAAAAATATATGAAAGATTAGAAAGCCACTAGAAAAGAGTAAACTTGAATGTAACAGAAATATTTCTCATAATAATATTTAATGTATGCAAAATATAGATAATTGCTTTATTTTTGATTGATAAAAATTGTAGAATATGATTATTTAAATATTAATAATAAATTGAAGAGCTTCTATTGATCTAATGTTTTTAAGTAATGTGTGATATATAGCAACTTGAAATTCTATTTTATTCTATTGTGGTTGTTTTATGATACTGTTATTTTGTATATAATTTTATAGAATATTCATTTAAAATAAACAAATTTGTATTCTGGGAATTATATACAATAAACAAAGGCAAAACTCTCCAGAGAGTAGTGCCACCTTGTGCTAACAATAGTAATAAATGGATGCCAGAAGGCTTGTGCATAAAATCCCTATCTAGTGCCTACTCATCCAATATCCCCAGACTAGTTTCTGGCTTGTGGCCATCATCAGTGAGGAGCCTTGGATCTGAGAACACTGCACCTAGATCTTAGGACCTAATGCAATCCTCCAGCAGCCACCTTTTATCTCTACTTTACTACAAAACTATGAAAATGAAAACACATTTTCAATCTAAGCTCAATAGCTTATATAGTCATATGAGTCCGAACTCAATTCAGCACCCATACATTTTGGTATCTTTGGCTCTTAAACAACCATAGCCACCACTATCCATTGATTACTCTTGTTAGCACAAGGTAGCACTACTGTATGGAGAGTTTTGCCTTTGTTGACAATTATGTGCTAGTATGAGATGGTGATCATGTGAGGTTTAGTGGTTTAATTATATACAATAATATTTATATATATATATATTACTTGTTTTATATGAGATAATAAAAAGTTTTATGAAGCTTCTTGTTTTAGTACAAACTAGTTTCTCATCAGACACCTGATATTGAACTGAAATGTTATCTGTCAAAGTATGAAATTGTAAATGACTAAGCTTTTGAGTTATTATGTTTGGAGTATTTTTAATAAAGCTACTTAATTATATTGACATATGAAGTTATATATATATATTTTAAAACATGCATGTATTTGATTTTTATTTTTTTTAGCTAGCACCACCTCCACCACATACTTTATGGTCGCCATTACCAAGAGTAACAGCAATACGACCTCCTTCACCAGTTAGAGATGGACCACCTCCTCCTCCATCCCCCTCCTCGTTTTTAAAATAAATATGCCTATCAATTAATTGATAGGAATATTTAAGCATATTTATTTTAAAAACGAGGAGGGGGATGGAGGAGGAGGTGGTCCAGCTCTAACTGGTGAAGGAGGTCGTATTGCTGTTACTCTTGGTCATGGCGGCCATAAAGTATGAGGTAGAGGTGGTGCTAGCTAAAAAAAAAATCAAATACATGCATATTTTAAAATATATATATATATAACTTCATATGTCAATATAATTAAGTAGCTTTATTAAAAATACTCCAAACATAATAACTCAAAAGCTTAGTCATTTACAATTTTACACAGACAACATAGGTTAGTAATTACACTAACCTGTGTTGTCTATTTGTGTGTTATTACTAACAAGTTGTTAGTATTTGGAAAGTTTAAAATTTTCTATACATTCACTCATAGATGATGGAAATAGTCCAACATATTACATCTAATATTCTTATAACTATTTCTTTCTAAAAATATAATTAAAATTTTAATAAAATTATATGAATTACATACATTATTTTCACTATTTATTTCTCCATATTTCTTAAAGGCTGCAGAAAGGAGTTTGTTATTAACTGAAAGGAGACCCTTTGATTCCTCTTGGAGGCCTTAAAGGAACCGAGCAAAGCAAATTCCTAATGTCCACTCCATACGTTCTGTTATTACTATGTGATTATTCATACAGTATACGAACATGGATGGGCTGCTCACCAACACGCATTAAACAGCGTGGTGAGTTTATTGGCTTTTTACCTCCAAGTTTAAAAATATTTTTTCAACATATACAATCATGACAGACAAAAATAAATCATGGCCCTTATTCCCATGAGGCTGTAAAGTTACCAACCAAGGCAGCGGTTGGTGGCCGAAGGCGGAGGGTGCTAAGAATACCCTGATTGCAACTCAGGCTGCCATTTGATGATAACTTTTTATTTAGGTACTTACAACTGCAGATCACTTTCAAGTGAAGGAAGATTGCAAGAGTTAGAAGAACTGTCTTATATTAAATAGGACATTATTGGACCTTGTGAAGTTAGAAGAAAAGGTGAAGAAACAATTGATTTAAAAAATGGACATATACTCTACTATAAAGGCACAAATATTGGAAATACAAGTGGAGTAGGATTCATTATAAATAAAAAATGGAAGAATAACATTGTGGCGATTGATGGTGTATCAGACAGAGTGGCAAGATTAGTTTTACAACTTAATAGCAGATACCAAATGCAGATAATTCAGGTTTATGTCCCAACAAGTTCTCATAGTGATGAAGTTATAGAAGATTTTTATATGGATGTACAAAAGGCTTTTGATCAGAGTAAACAACATTTTAAAATTGTTATGGGAGACTTTAATGCTAGAATTGGTAAACAAATGAAAGATGAAAGTGCTGTAGGTAATTTTGGTTATGGTAATAGAAATGAGAGAGGACATAGACTTGTGGAGTTTGCAGAAAAAGAAAAACTTTATATTATGAATTCTTTTTTTGAGAAAAATGTTAAAGGAAATGGACATGGAAGCATCCAAATGAAGGTACAGCAGAATTGGATTATATTTTGACTAACCAAAAATACACATTTCAAGATTGTAATGTTCTTAATAAATTTAACACAGGAAGTGATCACTGATTAGTAAGATGTAAGATACATGTTAATGCAAAACTAGAGAGACAAGAATTATTAAGGAAAACAATATTTACAGTTGATATTCCTAATCTTCAGAAACATTCTAATGAATTTAAATTAGAACTTACAAATCGGTTTCAAGTATTAGTAGATTTTGAACATGATTCAGATTTGAATGACATTAATGAAAAAATAAGCGATACACTTTTAAAAACTGCAACAAAGATAGCTGGTAGAAAAAAGTAGCAATTGACCAGTAAAATTTCTATTGAGACTAGAGAATTTATGAAGAAAAGAAGGAATATGAGGATATATAACAATGATGCATTAAAAATATTGAATATCTCGAATTTTGTAAAATGGTGCGGAAAAGAGTTGAAAATGATATAAGAAAGTATAATTGTGAACTTGCAAAAAAAGCTATAGAAGAGAATAAAAGTCTAGATGCAGTGCTCTCAGATCCAAAGCTCCTCACTGACGAAGGCCACAAGCCAGAAACTAGTCTGGGGATATTGGATGAGTAGGCATTAGATAGGGATTTTATACACAAACCTTCTGGCATCCATTGATTACTCTGTTTAGCATAGCTTGGCAATACTGTATGGAGAGTTTTGCTCTGTTTAAAAGTCTAAATAGTGTAAAACAATATTTTGGTATTGGTAGGAAATTTATATCTGCAATAAGAAAAAATGATGGCATTATTACTAAAAACAGAGATGACATCATAAAATGTGTAGAAGACTTCTATCAAGAATTATATAGTAATAAAAAACAAGTGCCTTCTATACATATTATATCTTCCAAATTGCCCAGAATTTTGAATGAGGAAGTGAGACATGCAATTAAATTTATGAAGGGAAGGCTCCAGATAATGATGGAATTGTCATTGATATATTAAAAGAAGCAGGTGAACAAATAGAAATAATTTTAGCAAAGTTATATACCAAATGTCTAAATGATAAAGATGTACCGGATGATTGGATGACTGCAGTATTAATGTTTAAAAAAGGTGATAAAGATATTAGAAATTACAGACCTATCAGTCTTTTATCAGTTTTATACAAACTTTTTACTAAGATAATTACAACTCGTCTACAGAAAACACTGGATTTCCACCAAGAGAATAAGCTGGATTTAAGTGGTTTTAGTACAGTAGATCATATCCAGGTATTGAGAGAAATTATAGAAAGGACAAATGAATATGAGTTGCCATTATGCTTAGGATTTGTAGACTATGAAAAGGCATTTGATTCTATAATTATTTCTTCAGTGATTAAAGCATTGGATCAAGGTGTAGATCCAGGATATTGTCATATTTTGAAGAATATTTATAAAAATGCAACAGCAACAATTAGATTACATAATGATAGTAGGAAAGACAGGGCGACTCCATATCTCCTAAACTTTTTACAGGAGTGCTGCAAGAAGTATTTTGTGGATTAAAATAGGAAGCTAAAGGAGTGAAAGTAAATGGAGATTATTTAAGTCATTTAGATTTTGCAGACGATGTAGTTGTTTTTGCAAATGCTTTAGAACTACAGGAAATGTTGCAGGAGTTATCAGATGAAAGTAGGACTAAAGATAAAGGATAAAAAGACTAAAGTAATGTTTAATAGATTTTCTCAAAATAAAGATTGATTATGACGAGTTAGAAGAAGTTAACAGTTACAAATACCTTGGTCAGATTATTAATACAGATGGAAATATAATGGATGAAATTAATCATAGAATTAAACTTGGTTGGAGTGCTTTTGGTAAAAGTAACTTGATACTAAAAGGAAATCTGCCTATGTGTTTGAAAAGGAAGGTTTTTAATAAATGTGTTTTGCCAGTTCTTACTTATGGATCTGAGACTTGGACACTTAATAGAAGACCAATACAGTGACTTCAGACCACTCAAAGTATGGAGAGATGCATGTTGGAAGTAACAAGAAGGGATCGAAACCACAATGTATGGGTAAGAGAACAAACAGGTGTTACTGACCTCATTGAAAAAATTAAAAGACTGAAGTGGAGTTGGGCTGGACATATTGTTAGAAGAGATGATAACAGATGGACAATTGAAATTTTAAACTGGAATCCAAGAGATTGTAAAAAAACACAGAGACCACATGTGAGATGGGTGGATGAAATAAAAAAGTGTGCAGGGGTGAGGTGGAGAAGAGAAGCTAAAGATAGGAAAAGATGGATTGAACTTGAAGAGACCTTCATCCTGCAGTGGATTGATAATGGTTGATGATGATTTCTTAAAATTTTTATTATATAACCATTTTGATATATTTTCATAATAGAAATCCACATTACTAATAGGTCTTGATGGTATTCCTATTTTATGTATTTTTAGTACACCATTTATTCTAGCATCTTTAAAATCCATTCTTTTCAACCTGAATACATCCTCACATATTTGTGTTTTTGCACAGCAACAGTGCCATCAAGCGATGTATGGTGGCTAATAGACCAGTAGCTGTTTGTTTACATTATATAGAATGTGGACATAAAAATTTTATTATAAAACTGTTAGAAAAGGTTAAAAAAAAGGAGAAAAGATGATAAAAGAATATTTTTACAAAACAAGGTATAAACCTGTTTTAAATAGAATGGATGGGCTGCTCACCAACACGCATTAGCCAGCGTGGTGAGTTTATTGGCTTTTTATCTCCAAGTTTAAGAATATTTTTTCAATATATACAATCATGACAGACAAAAATAAATCATGGCCCTTATTCCTAGGAGGTTGTAAAGTCACCAACCAAGGCAGCGGTTGGTGACCGAAGGTGCGGACTCAGGCTGCCATTTGATGATGAATTTTTATTTAGGTACTTACAACTGCAGATCACTTTCAAGTGAAGGAAGATTGCAAGAGTTAGGAGGACTATCTTATATTAAATGGGACATTATTGGACTTTGTGAAGTTAAAAGAAAAGGTGAAGTAACAATTGATTTAAAAAGTGGACATATACTCTACTATAAAGGCACAAATATTGGAAATAGAGTAGGATTCATTATAAATAATAAATGGAAGAATAACATTGTGGAGATTGATAGTGTATCAGAGTGGCAAGATTAGTTTTACAACTTAATATGAGATACCAAATGCAGATAATTCAGGTTTATGCCCCAACAAGTTCTCATAGTGATGAAGTTATAAAAGATTTTTATATGGATGCACAAAAGGCTTTTGATCAGAGTAAACAATATTTTAAAATTGTTATGGGAGACTTTAATGCTAGAATTGGTATACAAATGAAAGATGCAAATGCTGTAGGTAGGTTTGGTTATGGGAATTGAAATGAGAGAGGACATAGACTTGTGGAGTTTGCAGAAAAAGAAAAATTTTATATTATGAATTCTTTTTTTGAGAAAAATGTTAAAAGGAAATGGACATGGAAGCATCCAAATGAAGGTACAGCAGAATTGGATTATATTTTAACTAACAGAAAATACATATTTCACGATTGTAATGTTCTTAATAAATTTAACACAGGAAGTGATCACCGATTAGTAAGATGTAAGATACATGTTAATGCAAAACTAGAGAGACAAAAATTATTAAGAAAAACAATATTTACAGTTGATATTCCTAATCTTCAGAAACATCCTAATGAATTTAAATTAGAACTTACAAATTGGTTTCAAGTATTAGTAGATTTTGAACATGATTCAGATTTGAATGACATTAATAGAAAAACACTTTTAAAAACTGAAACAAAGATAGCTGGTAGAAAAAAGCAGCAAGTGACCAGTAAAATTTCTACTGAGACTAGAGAATTTATGAAGAAATGAAGGAATATGAGGATATACAACAATGATGCATTAAAAAAGATTGAATATCTCGAATTTTGTAAAATGGTGCGGAAAAGAGTTGAAAATGATATAAGAAAATATAATTGTGAACTAGCAAGGAAAGCTGTAGAAGAGAAGTCTAAAGAGTGTAAAACAACATTTTGGTATTGGTAGGAAATTTATATCTGCAATAAGAAAAAAAGATGGCATTATTACTAAAAAGAGAGATGACATCATAAAATGTGTAGACTTCTATCAAGATTTATATAGTAATAAAGAACAAGTGCCTCCTATACATATTATATCTTCCGAATTGTCCAGAATTTTGAATGAGGAAGTGAGACATGCAATTAAATTTATGAAGAAAGGGAAGGCTCCAGGTAATGATGGAATTGTAATTGATATATTAAAAAAAGCAGGTGAAGAAATAGAAAAAAATTTAGCAAAGTTATATACCAAATGTCTAAATGATAAAGATGTACCAGATGATTGGAAGAATGCAGTATTAATATTTAAAAAAGGTGATAAAGAAGATATTAGAAATTACAGACCTATCAGTCTTTTATCAGTTTTATACAAACTTTTTACTAAGATAATTACAACTCGTCTACGGAAAACATTGGATTTCCACCAACCAAGAGAACAAGCTGGATTTAAAAGTGGTTTTAGTACAGTAGATCATATCCAGGTATTGACAGAAATTATAGAAAGGACAAATGAATATGAGTTGCCATTATGCTTAGGATTTGTAGACTATGAAAAGGCATTTGATTCTATAAACATTTCTTCAGTGATTAAAGCATTGGATCAAGGTGTAGATCCAGGATATTGTCATATTTTGAAGAATATTTATAAAAATGCAACAGCAACAATTAGATTACATAATGATAGTAGGAAAATAAACATTGAAAAGGGTGTAAGACAGGGCGACTCCATATCTCCAAAACGTTTTACAGCAGTGCAGCAAGAAGTATTTTGTGGATTAAAGTGGAAGCTAAAGGAGTGAAAGTAAATGGAGATTATTTAAGTCATTTAGATTTTGCAGATGATGTAGTTGTTTTTGCAAATAATACTTTAGAACTACAGGAAATGTTGCAGGAATTATCAGATGAAAGTAGGACTAAAGATAAATGTTAAAAAGACTAAAGTAATGTTTAATAGATTTTCTCAAAATATGAAAATAAAGATTGATTATGATGAGTTAGAAGTTAACAGTTACAAATACCTTGGTCAGATTATTAATACAGATGGAAATATAATGGATGAAATTAATCATAGAATTAAACTTGGTTGAAGTGCTTTTGATAGAAATAACTTGATACTAAAAGGAAATATGCCTATGTGTTTGAAAAGAAAGGTTTTTAATAAATGTGTTTTGCCAGTTCTTACTTATGGATCCGAGACTCGGACACTTAATAGAAGAGCAATACAGAGACTTCAGACCACTCAAATAAGTATGGAGAGATGCATGTTGGGAGTAACAAGAGATCGAAAACGCAACGTATGGTAAGAGAACAAACAGGTGTTACTGACCTCATTGAAAAAATTAAAAGACTGAAGTGGAGTTGGGCTGGACATATTGTTAGAAGAGATGATAACAGATGGACAATTGAAATTTTAAACCAGATTCCAAGAGATTGTAAAAGACCCAGAAAGAGACCACATGTGAAATGGATGGATGAAATAAGAAAGTGTGCAGGGATGATGTGGAGAAGAGAAGCTAAAGATAGGAAAAGATGGATTGAACTTGGAGAGACCTTCATCCTGCAGTGGATTGATAATGGTTGATGATGATGATAGATAAAAAATATAAAATGTATTGATTTGGAATGCTTAAATAGAATTAAATAAATTGCTAGTTAGATGAAGTTGATATTTGTATTAAATTGGAAGTATAGATAGGAATGTAGATAATTGATAAGAGATGTTTTAGATGGATGGTTAAAGGAAATATATAATTAGGAGGTTTTATAAAATATTTTTTTTAAAAAAAGTTTTTAATATGTAAAAAAGTGTTCTACTTAAAAGATATAAAAAGAAAGAATAATATATATAAAAGAAGAGTTTGGGATATGAGATATAAGTAAATATAACTAGTATATTTTTATTAGGGGTATGATGTGTTGTTTATATGGTTCTATATTTTTTTGATGTAGATCCTTAAAATGACTGTAATAATATAAAAACAGATGAAATGTTGGAGTATATATGATTGTCAACTAGAAAATAAAGTTTTTGGAAAGAAAAAGTTGTTTTTGAATTTATTTATTTATTGAAAAACATATATTTAAAAAAAAAAAACTGGTGAATTATGATAACATTATGGTGAACAATATATGGTATGATTCTTATAGATAAGTATATAAAATTTGTACTGACTTGCTTTTGACAGAATAATTTAGTGGAATGTCATCATAAATTCAGTATTTCTCATACTAGCTGTCACTAGTCAGTTTCATCAATACTTGAAGAGAGAATAATAATATCACTCAAAATTTGTTCTATTATGGACCTATATGTTATTACCAATAGTTGAATTATTCAGAAAAATAAAGTTTGAATTTTTCTAAAACCTTTTGACAATTCAACTAGATAAGAGAAATAGACCAACTATTATAATCCTAAGTTAAATGCCATCATCAATCCATTTAATAATTGATGTATAATTCATTTGTAAACCAAATTAAGGACATCCAATTGTACTGGATTATAAAACATCCTAATTTTCATACTACAACATGTTGTGATGATGAGGTAATAGCAACAAAGTTATGAGGTAGTGATACCTACATCTAGAATGTAAATTAAGTTAAAAAATAAATGTCATTTATGCCTTAATAAATTTTTATTAATCATTCATAAGATTAGAGATTATCCAATAATGAATATTTTTGTGGTATAATTTTTACTATGCCACTCTAGGGACTGGTTTATGTCCACTTTTAACATCTTGTGGAGGGATGTAATCCGGAACATGTGACCAAAAACTGTGGAAAAGAGCTATAATCCCCAAGATGATTATGCTGAACCCACAGTCATTAGTTGGCCCAGACCACATTCTCTTACACATATCTTTAGCATTGCTTAGTATTTATAACTAGAAATTTGTTATCTCTCTATATATACTGAACAATGGTAGAGATATGTGTAAGAGATTGTAGTCTGGGCCAACTGATGAATGCTGGTTCAGCATGAAATGATGGGCATGTTGGAGATCATAGATTTTTTCATATTTTTTTGATCATATATTTGATTACAACTCTTCACAAGGTATTAAAGGTAGATAGAAACCAGTCTCTACCATGCCTGAGTAGTGAAGTGAAAATTACACTATAGAAATATTATTCATTATTGGATAATCTTTATTCATATGAATGACTAATAAAAATTATTAATATACTGTTATTAAGTGATTTGTGTCAAAGTTGTGAAGGTAGTCCATTTGACACTTAACAAACTATAGTACTTTGATATCTATCTATATATATTAAACAATGATAAAGATATGTGTGAGATTGTGATCTGGGGCAACAAATGAGTAGTGGTTCATTAAAAAATGTGCATCTTGAGAATCATAGATCTGTTCACATTTCTTTGGCCATCTATTTATGGTTGGATACCTCCACAAGGTGTTAAAAGCTGTTAGAAATCAGTCTCTATTTTGTGTGAAAATGGTGTGGTGAAAATTACACTACAGAGATATTAATTATTCAACATTTATGCCTATTTTATATTTACTAAACTTTACTTTTAGGAACTGAAGATAAGACTATGGCTTTGTTTATGCTTTTACATATTGTATGCAATGTCTTTAATTGATGGTAGCTTATAAACTTTAGTTTTTGAATGGTTGAGTCTGCAATAACTTGATTTATAAAATTATTCTGCTTATTTCTTTATTTTATTTACCACATTAAGTTTTCCATAACCACTTTGCACTGTGATTACTGGGTACTTAGTCTAGTCATTTTGAGATAATTTTTATGGCACTTTTCAACTAGCATTAGATGGAAGATGGAGGCTTATTAATATAAATGACTGGAGTTTTTTTGACATCTGTGACTTTATTTAATCCAGTTTGAAATACTTTATTTAACATAGTTTTAGTACATTTTGTTAAGATTCTTATTGAAGCTAGTATCATGCATAGGTGTGAACAAAACTTTTGTTAAGACAATTTGTAGATTTCTACTATAGAGGTTGAAGAAAGCCCAATGCTGTTATAAAACAATAGATTTGAAATAATGGTTTTATTAAGGAGAAGCCCAGTTGTCTGGAAAGTTTGGTTATATTTATAGAATAGTCATTTTGATTTTTTAAAAGTTTTAGAATTATAATTTCAGTCAAATGTAATAGCTATTGTATTTTTCACATCAAAACCTAATCCTTTATATATGGTATGTGGAAGTTGTGAAACACTTTAATAATGTTCATTTCGGATTGATAAAATTACTAATATTACAGAAGTAAAATGGACAATTTGTATTAATTTTGCATTTGATAGTCTTGATTTGTAATATCCTTGGCTTTCTGATGTTTTATTGTTGAATCCAAAGAATTAGTACAATCTTGCTTATATGATGTGTAAGCATGATAATTTCTAAGCATTACTTATTAAAAAAAAATTGATTTAATTTTGTCAATAATTTTTTATACCATTAAATCGATTGAGAATTATTAGATATTGTCATTTTTATAAATGTCTTTCTTTTGCAGTATTAAAAACACAGAATTAACTAACAACAACTAACTTATTAAAACAGGCAAAACTCTCTATTCATATTGCCCTTAGTGCAAGCCAGAGTAATCAATGGATGCCAGAAGACTTGTGCATAAAATCCCCATCTAGTGCCTACTCATCTAATATCCCCAGACTAGTTTCTAGCTTGTGGCCTTCATCAGTGAGGAGCCTTGAGAGCACTGCACCTAGATCTTAGGGTCTAATGCAACCCTCCAGCAGCCACCTTTTATCTCTACTTAACTACAAAACTGAGACTTAAATTGAAAAAAAAAAAATTCAATATGTATAGAGTGTTTGCCTGTTTTAATAAGTTAAGAGCAAGCATAAGAAATGTTGATCATGTGATGTTTATTGGCTTTAAACCAATCCTGCCCAATAGGACAGTGGTAGCTCTGGTTATTAAAAAAGCAAAGACACCAAAATGTATAAGTTCTGAACTGAGTTCAGACCTATATGACTATATAAGCTGATAAGCTTGGATTAAAAATATTGTATTTCAATTATATATAATAAAACAAAACTAATTGCAAATTGTCATTGGTATCTGAAATATATTATTGTAGCAGAGATGTAATATTTATCTGAAATTTTTTTTTGGTAAGCAAACAAGAAGAAATTACCAGCTGTAAATATAATCATTTTATCATTTAAGTGCATATTACTCAGAACCACTTACAACATTGATAACCCAAGAGGATTTTCTACAAGATATTGCATGCCAGAAGCAATTACACCCCAGTGACAAGTTTTATTCATATAAATATTATCTACTTCAGAGAGCAGTTATTTTATTTAATCTTGATTAGCATAGGCAAGCCCTGATTTTAGCATATAATTACTCTTTGGCTCACAAAACAATGAATGAGACAGCATTACACTACTTAAACAATCGAGTTATTATGGATGAAACAATGCATTTGTAAATGGTTTATAAATAAATTTTTACTACTGTAAATTATTTCTAAACCTTACATAATAATTTGACAATTTTATGGTTTTCATCAATCATTGTAACTTTTAAGTTTTATAACAGCACACAATATTGTCAACAGTATTACAATATTGAAATAAAAAATTCAGACATCACATTATGTTGCAAAAAATAAAAAGTTGAAAAAGAACAGAGAAATTAAGTACCAAACGTGAGAATATATCTAAATGTTAAATTAAAAATTGCATGAAATTGTTTTTTAAATATATATTTCATTTTACAATGTGACAATAAAACAGCATTATGAAATTAATAACTGCTTCATTCATCTTTGGCTTAAATCGCTATGTTATTGAAACATCCACACATATAAACTCATATAAGTAAATCAAAAAATATTTATTTTTACATAAGACACATGCATTTCTTCATTTTAATATTCCTTTTTTTGGAAACAATTTCTCTAGAAATTTGCTTAGAGAGATCATCCCAAATCCAGATTTAATTAGAAAATAATTTGTATGCAAACTAAAAAGCTACTTTCATAAAAATTAGATCCTATATAAGTTATGGCGATGGTAAATGAATGAAGAGGGAAAAAGCAACTAAAATGGTTATACTGAATTGTAATAAATGGTCAATCCTAAATGAGATCAGCAGCAAACAATAGTCAAGGACAGACTAGTAAATTGACTAACATTGAATAAGTCTACAGTGAAATAGTGGCAAGTGAAAAGTAAGTACTTGTTTAAGTATAAAAACTGTTACTACCAGTAAAAAAAAAAACCTAAGCTTGACCAAATCATAAAAGACTAGTTGGGAATGGAGATGGCCAATAAATAACATATAAATTGTGAGTGTTGATATAAACACTATTATAAATTGTTGTAATTTATTCTATATGGAAATAATATATGATCATTTATGTTTCAAAAGACAATTGATTTGAAAACACAGTAATATAACTAGATTACTCGTGATGGAAAAGAAAACGATTTTTATGTGGGTACAATAAACAGCATATGAATATTAATGTACTATTATCATTTTGTTGTTTTTTACCACAGAATCATTGTTATTAAATTATATATATATTCAAAGTATTTTCTTTATTTGTTTAGTTTCCTGTCAAATATTCAGAGACTTTGGAATCTGCAGTAATAATAAATACATCAATTAATTGCCAATAATTTTAACATTTTTCAACATTATACATTTCAATTGTTTCTTTTAGTTTAAAATCATTCAATGTAAATCAATTTTTTTAGCTTGACTTTACAGGTAATCAACTATAAGATTGATAAATTTAGAATTTATTGAGAAACTTAATGAGAATTTTAATCATTTCAGTATGCAGAGTTCAATTTTTCTTTAATAATTTCAAATTTTCAGCATTATATAATAATAATAATTATAAATAAATTTTTTCTACACCCTACCTAATAATTAGGCAATTTTTACCAATCAGTGTAACTTTTAACATCACTCCCAAGTTCTATATTGTCATCATTATTTAAATATTAAAATAGAAAATTCAGACATCAGATTACATTGCAAAAATATGAAAAGTCAAAAAAGAACTGGGAAATTAAGCAACAAATGTGAATGATATCTAAATGTCAAATGAAAATTTGCATGAAATTATTTATACCCTTGACTTTGTATTAAAGTCCATCAGGTCACAGCTTAACAAATGCTTCAATAAATTGCCAATAATTTAAATATATTTCTGACATTATACTTTTCAATTCTTCTTTTCACCTTGAAATCATGTAAATGAAATCAATTTTGAATTGGCTTGAGTTTACATGTAATTAATTAACTATCAGAATGAAAAATGTAATGGAAATTTTAATTATATCAGTATATAAATAGTCAGATTTTCTGGTTTCCCAATTTTCAATACAAGTTATAGTAATTTCATAAGTAATATTTTAACTGAATATAAAAAAGACTAATTACAAATAGGTATTGATATTTGAAATATATTTTTGTAGCAAAGATATTATAATTATCTGAAATGCAATGTTTTTGTTTGTCAAGAAAGAAGTACGTGCCAGCTATAAATAGTAGTTTCTACCAACAAAGTGAACTATTACTCAGAATGATTACTAAGCCTATCACTTGAGAGATATTCTGCCAAAAGCTTTTTCTCAAGATATTGCATGCCAGAAACAATCTCAAGACATCAACTTAAAATTAAAACTGGTTTTTGTAAATATTTCAGATAAAGTCTAAACTGAAGCAAGACATAGATTAATAAAACAGATCTAAGAATAAATAAGCAGAAGACCTCTCTCCAAACTTTTTAGTTAGATGATAAAGTTATGATTCAGATTAATCCTGTAGTCACTTTGAAAAACATGACTATAAAAACTTTCAAGAAATTCCATGATGGCCCATTCACTATTATTCACCAATATGACAATAATGGTTTTGTACTGGTATAAAATTTTAAAAATACAATAAGATCGTAAAAACAGTCAACGTTCATTTTTCTGGATATAATACTATTTACTTTATTTTTCTGGATATAATACTATTAAGTAAATGAATAATGGAAGACTTCTTCAAAAAGTGTTTTATGGTGAACTTGAGCATAGATTTTATAGAAAAGCTAGCCCCTGCCTAAGGATCATCTCAAAGTCATTTTACAGAAATGCACTGTCAATGGTTTCCATTGGGAAGAAATGGCCAAGAAGCATATACACTGGAGAGCAACAATTAGACATGGTGTTGAAGTATTTCAGAAAGTTTTTTTTGTTAAGGAAACCAAGACTTAAAATAAATAAATAGAACAATTGACCAACATGTTCTATATGTGGGTGAGATTGATTTGTAGTCACCATAAAATTCATTTCGAGAGTACTTTTTTTTTTTGCAGTTGGAATGACCATAATCATTTATGAGAAGCAGTTTATTATTACTACTATTAATGATTATAGTATAAACAATGCAAAAAAAGAAAATGAGAAGAAAAATTAATCATTTTTTAAAAATCATAATTACTATTAAATAATTGTAGAAATCTTTATTGATATTTTCAATAAGCAGCAAAATATAAAGTGAAGGAGACATGAAAACAGGCTACTTTTCCCCCTTTCTTTAGCCTCAAGCTAAGGATAGCTATATACACTTTTACATATGTATTATCACAATTGTTAGATTCATGTTACCAGTACTTCTATCAACAGCTACTGAGGCAACTTTCTACCCAGATAATAGCAAGTAAGAGAGATCCAGTTGTAATAGTAATAAGCCAGCACTGTGTTTATATCTTTTGCCAGTAAAAAAATCTTAATTTTAATATGTATCTATAAAATGAAGTTACTCATTTTTTGGATTTCTTTAAATCATAGATTTATAATTGATGAAGTCAGTCTGAAATTCCAAAAGAATATTTAGTAATGGAACAGAAGTTATTATTATATGATTAAAAAAAAAACTTTTAAGTAACCAATAAAATAATTCCATTATCCCAAAATTATTATAAGATACATGTTAATATCACAGTTCAAATATTATGTTCTTATTTAAGAATTTTTTAAAAAATATTTTTGGTAACAGTAAATATTCACATCCTGCTAAATACGCGTATATTAAAATAAAAATCTGATCAAACATGCAAATTTAGTGAAAACGAAAGACAGAAAATGTTTAAGTTAAAATAAGTATGTGCGTGTATAAACATAATGTCATAAAAATGCTATGAACGAATTAGGCGAATTTATATTAAAGATCAGCAACTCTGATTAAACAGCAAGTAGCCTTATAGCAAATTAATTAAATGCCATTGGAAAACACGTATTAAATTCCTGACAAGAATCATCTGAAAAATAGGGAAATTAATTACAAAGATAAAAATTCGTATAATTAATGTGATTAAACAAAAATGCAGGTTGGAATGTAATAACATTATTACTACCACGTGGTGCAGATGGATTCCAACCAATGAGATTAGTAAAACAAAAATGTGAACCTGGATCTTCACCAAAAGTGGGAAGAGAACATTAGCTACTTGTAGCCCATGAAGACTTCCAGTGACAATTATTGTCAGCCTTGCCAACTGGCCATTCTGAGAACTATTTCTCTGGACTCTTAACTAATTCTCAAGACAGCAGTAACTGATCATAAAACCGACATAAATCAATTGTCTTGAATGCTGGAACATTTGGAATAACTGTTTATAATTATAGGAGTATCAATTAATAAATTGCTGTGCTACCTGGGATTATATTAGTGTTATTTTTTCCTATTAAATTTGCAATCCAGCTGTGCAATAACTTGGTCACCACTGGACATAGCAACTGGCACAGTCTTGATTACGAACCTAATGATCAACCCTCAGCAAATTGCCTAAGTTGTAATGCAGCCGGCAGTATCTGAATTTGACATCAGTGAGTGGCCCCTGTATGTCCAACAAATAGAGAAACTCCTGGTCATTAATAAGAGACGACAAAATTAAAACTGTAACGTTATTGTGCTACGCGGGAAGAAGCGTCATCCAAGTTGCAAATAGGCTTCGCAAGCCTAAAACCCCAGAAGAATTATTATTCGAACAGATCAAAGATCGTTTGGCTATTTTAATCCTCGTGAGTCTTGACCAGGGGTGTCCAACTTTTGTGTACATAAGATCGACTTTTTATTTTGAAAATGTGTTGCGATCAACTTGTCATAGATGTAGAATAAGTGGAGGGAGATGTGAAATACATACTCTTTTTATATATACCTACATAAAAAATAACAATTATTTAACAGACTAAAAAACTCATGTCAGTGTGAGTTAAAGCAACATAAGTAATTTATTAATTCAAATTAGTTACTGATACAGATTTAGAATTTATTTTATTATCTTAACATTAATGGAAAGACTGTGTTTGCATGTTTCTAACCAAGGAATCATAATTAGGTGTATATCCTGACAAAGATAATAATAAAGAATCCTCAGTATGGGGATCAGTTAGGACTTAACGTTGTTTAGTCTTCGTAATGCCAATTCACACAGGTATGTCGATCCAAAACAAGAATAAATATATTCATTACATTTGATGATATTGGGATATTTTTCTTGGTGGACATATTTCCAAAAATCTTCTTCAAATTTTCTAGCTTGTAAGATTAAATCAGTTTGTAAAATTATAATTTCATTTTCTAATGCCTTTTGCTCTATATGAAATATGTCTGAAATTTTTTGACTAATGCGTTTTACATTTAAATCTTTTTTAAAAGGAAAAGATATACATTCCACAATTTCTTTAATTTTTTCAAATTCTTGCAATCTTACCTTAAAATCTTCAATTACTTTTTGGATTTCCGCAACATATTTGTCGATATTATAATTAATATTTTTATGCTTTTGTAGGTGATCTGCCATATTTGGAAAATGATTCAGATTATTTTGTTGCAGATCTATTAGCAAAATAAACTTTGTCTTATATGCATCTACACAGTTGATCATACCAATTACTGTCTTATTTCTACCTTGTAATTGTAAATTTAAATGACTTAACATTGAAGTAAAATTGGTTAGAAAAGCTAAGTCACTAAGCCAAGTTTCATCATTTAAATTTTCATATTTACCATCTTGCTCATGGAGAAAATCTATTACTTCAGGCAATAAATCATGAAATCATTGCAGAAATTTACCTCTGCTTAACCATCTTACATAGGTATGTAATAATTCAGGTTGGCCTTCATCGAGCTGCAGTTGAAAGAGACATCGTTTGAGGAAACTTCCTCGAATTGAATTAACAATTTTAAATGTTATGTCCATTACTTCTTTTGTGTTTAGTCTCTTGCTGGCTAACACTTGCTGGTGAATTATGAAGTGGTAGCTCAAAAAAAGCTGGGAATTTATCTTCATTTTGACATAGGGCTATAAATCCATTTATGCGACCTATCATTGCAGCTGCACCATCTGTTGTTATTGAAACTAATTTAAAAAGTGGTACTTTCAAATCATTGAGCAAGTTTTTAAAGGCTTTGAATATATCTACACCTCTAGTTCTTTCTTTCAAAGAAATCAGACCCAATAATTCCTTAGATGTAAAATCTTTAAAAACCATACTAATGAAAACAAGTAATTGTGCTATATCACTTATATCTGTTGATTCATCACATTGAAGGGAAAACATCTATTAATATCATTATATAACTGTTCTTTTACATTTCCACTCATCTTCTTAATTTGTCACACCAGTGTTTCGAGACAGTTGCAGATCTTAAATTGCAGCAATAATTTCACTCGTTATGAAAATTGTTAAAAATGTGAATCTGACATTTCCAAGTTTCCTTTACAAATTCACCCTCGGAAAATGGTTTACATTTTTTTGCTAAAAGATAGCTTACTTTGAATAATGCAGTGGTTACTGCTTGTGACTTCAACATTGGCTTTTTAAAAACTTTTTGTTGATTTTTTAATTGAGTTTTAAGATCCCTAACTTTGTTTTCTCAATTTGGTACTTTGTGGATAATCTGTTTGATACTTGTTATGTAAAGCTAAAAAATGTCTCTCCAGATTACCCTTTTTAGCAATGGCTTTCAAGGTAAAGCATATTAAGCAACAACATTTATCATTCACCATTGTAAAAAAGTAGTAGAGTTCTCATTCTTCATTGAAATGATAAGTTTTCGATTTTTTTGGTTTACTACTCATGTTCATGGGTATACTAAAATGAAAAAAAGAAATATTTATGACAATTTTATTTCCCCAAACTTAACTGATAAAAATTAAATATTCAAAGTAAATAATAAATATTGAATTAAATATTTTCTATGAAAATTAAAAACTCATGAACTGCGATCATTAATTTCATTAATGACTTCAGCTTAAATGTCTGTTGCCGAGAAGGCTCATTAATCAAGTAAGTAGATAGATAAGAAAAGCCACAATTTAAATTAAAGCATAAGAAAAGGTAATTGAAACTCAATGTGGTCACCGTCAATAGATAATATTGATTAATAATATTGTTAATACAGGGGCGCTACTATGTTCTGAATATTAGAGAATGAACACTTAGTAATGAAAACTGGGAGTTTTTCTATCAAATCTTTCTCTTCCCCTGCATAAGTCATAACTTGTTGACAACTTTAAGTCTTATGTTTTAGTTTTTAACACTATGTTATTAAATCTTAGTAAAGACAAAAACTCCAGCTGAGTAATTGATAAATAGTGCTGGTCCAGTGATTTTGCCTTTCTTAGATTTATTTTTAATTTTCAGCTCTTGGTTTCCAGGTGTGAGTCAGAATGATTTCCAAGAAATATGTTTATGTGGCGATTACTGTGTTTCAGTCAACAAGGCATTAAATCAACATAGTACCCCGTCCCAAACTCCAGCAAAATCATAGCGTCACTACAGAAATCAAAATTCTTTGGTAAACTAGATCTTAACGCATTCCATCAAATCCCAGTCACAAAAGAGACCCTGGAAATTCTGACTCTTACGACCCACCTAAGGCTATATAAGTGCAACCGACTCTCATTTGGCATAGCGTCAGCACGTAATATTTTCCAGACAAAGATTGAAACCCCTCAGTGGACTTAAAGGCATCACTCCTTACTTTGACGACAGTTTGATCACTGCTAACTCGGAAAGAGAATTGAGCACATGTTTATACAAAGCCTGCAATAGGCTAAATGAATTTGGTGCCAAACTAAACACAAAAAAATGTATTTGGAAATCATCAGAAATTAAATTCCTGGGTGACAATGTTTCAAGTGCAGGCACTAAGGCCTCCCCTGAGAAAGTCAAAACCATATCAGAAGCGATGAGACCTAACAGCATAAAACAGCTCCAGACGTGTCTAGGCTTAGTAAATTATTTCAAGATTTTTTTGGATGGTAAGGCACATATAGTGAAGCCACTATCACCTATTAAAAAAGAATCAAAAATGGCAGTGGAAAGCTCCACAAGAACTAGTGTTTTGACACACCAAGGCCCTACTTACATCCAAAAAGTTACCCTGATGACCGATGCATCAGATTACGGTGTGGGAGGTGTTCTGCCACCCAGCCCAAGTAGAATGGCCCATAGCACATGCTAGTTATCTAAGGCTGAGAGGAACTACACAGCCAACGGGATAAGGAAGTTCTAGCCATAATATTTAGACTCTAGAAATTCCACCAATATATATACAGACACCATTTCCGCATTGTGACCAACCACACACCATTACTGGGACTAGGCACGAAGCAGATGCCTGAACATGAGCCCACGGATGCTAAGATGGCTCAATATCCTTGCAGGCTACAAATATAATAGTATTGAATACAAAAGTCACTAGAATAGATCATGCTGATGCTCTTTTGCGAATGCCAAATTAAACAGAAGACGGTGTCAACATAGTAGATATAAACTACATCAACACACTGGAAAGCAAAACCCTAAATAGCATAAAAGTAGCTGAATGGGCTAGAGAAGACACCGGATACAGTCGGATGATCGAAAAAATAAGCAAGGGCTAGCTCAATCAATGACCGCCTTTTTTACACATAGAACTGTGGAAATCGAGAGAAAACCTCTCTATGTGCAAGGGATGCATACTCAGAAGAGACCAAGTCCTGATTCCAAACAAAGGCAGGAGTCAAATCCTCAAAATAATACATGAAGGCCATCCAGGCATCGTCAGAGCAAAAGCACTAGCCCATAGTTGTCTGGTGGCCTAATATTAACAGCGATATAGAAAACTACATTAAAAACTGCCAGTCATATGCAAATGCACCCCTAGGCAGATTTGAACCTTGGAGAGAAACAGATAAACTGTGGCAAAGGGTACATATAGACCAGTGATCCTATCCAAGGACAACTATTCTTAGTAGCTGTGGATGCCTATTCAGGTTGGGCCGAGTACAAAGCAGTCAGAAACACGAGCACCGAAAAAACCGTTGATAAACTAATAAAAATATTGGCATACCATGGTTTTCTGGAAAACTTGTTTTCAGATAATGGTACAAGCTTCACATCAGAAAAATTTGCGGAGTACATGCAGGAATGGGGAATAAACCACATACCAATACCATCTTACCACTCCCAATCAAATGGACTAGCTGAAAAAGCTGTGCAACACTTGAAGTTGGCAATAAACAAAATGGAAAATCTCAAACTGCAACATGCAGTACTAAATGCACTACTGCACCAACATTCAACACCCACACTCAAATCTGGCACATCACCATCAGAGAAATACCTAGAACAAAAACTACGGACAAAATTAAACAAAATAGTAGCAACTGAAAAAGTTAAGTCACCCACTAAATGCAAAAACAAATTTTCACCAAATGACCGAGACTGGGTCCAAAATAATCAAGATAAAAAATGGTCAAATGGAGTAGTATATCACTTGAGCAATCAAGTTGTTGCCATCCGGATGGTGGACGGAAAAATACTTCATAAACATATTAATCAACTATGAAAGAATAACAGCAAGTTTACTTTCGAAGTTAAATCGAAAATAGAAACAGAAAATGTAGACTGGGAATAAGCGAGTAAAACCTAATGCTAATAATTTTGCAACATTAGAATCCAACCCTCCACTATACCCTAGGCACAAGAGGAAACCCCCACCCACTTTGGCGACTACGCTCTTAATTTAGAGCAGAAACCGAAAACCCTCTGATCTCTGAACTGGGGGGAGGTGTGCTAAATACGCATATATTAAAATAAAAATCTGATCAAACTTAGTAAAAATGAAAAAGAGAGAAAATGTTTAAGTTAAAATAAGTATGTGCGTGTATAAACATAATGTCATAAAAATGCTATAAACTAATTACGCGAATTTATATTAAAGATCAGCAACTCTGATTAAACAGCAAATAGCCTTATAGCAAATTAATTAAATGCCATTGGAAAACACGTATTAAATTCCTGACAAGAATCATCTGAAAAAAAGAAGAGAAATTAATTATAAAAATAAAAACTCGTACAATTAATTTGATTAAACAAAAATGCAGGTTGGAATGTAATAACATTATTACTACCACGTGGTGCAGATGGATTCCAATCAATGAGATTAGTAAAACAAAAACGTGAACCTGGATCGTCACCAAAAGTGGAAAGAGAACATTATTAGCTACTTGTAGCCCATGAAGAATGGATGTGTTTCTTCCACTGACAATTATTGTCAGCCTTGCCAACTGGCCACTCCAAGAACTATTTCTCTCTGGACTCTTAACTAATTCTCAAGACAGCAGTACTTGGCCATAGAACCCACATAAATCAATTGCCTTGAACTCATTGTACTAGTATGTGATAACTTCGAATGTGAAGTGCTGGAACATTTAGAATAACTGTTTATAATTATAAGAGTATCAACTAATAAATTGCCATGCCGCCTGGGATTATATTAGTTATTTTTTCCTATTAAATTTGCAATCCAGCTGTGCAACAACTTGGTCACCGCTGGACATATCACATATTAATATAAATACATATTTTTGGGGAACCTCATATGTTCAATAATAGAACATTAGTGATTTCCACAACTTTTTGTGACTGTCTACTTTCTTTATAAACACTTTTCTTTGCAGAGCAAAATTTAAAAATTTACCATGGAAGGTTTGATTAATATTTCATATTACACATATTACTTCCTCAAGATAGTCTATTTTATGGTTGCTCTTAGGTCAAAAAAGCACCGAGTATTATTTTTAGTGTTGAAACATGACTTCTTTTCTACCAACATGTCAGTCTTTATAATAATAATGATTACTATTATTAGTGGAGTGGATGGATATCTTATCATGAGAACATATATCTTCATGTGAAAACAATTGTCTCCACTTGGAAAACCTAGACACTATTATATGAACTCTTGGTTAATACCAAAATATAAAACTCTAATGTATCAAAGATATATATATTGAACCAACCGCCTCTCAACTTCAACTAAAATTAAATACTGGGAAACAAAAAAACTATCGACAAAAAATATCAATTAATATTTTATTATACTTTGTCCTCCTAAACTTCCCTCCCAGAAAGTGGTTGGTTTTCAGGTAAAGTGTCAACTATCATCAGTAGCGAACTACCAATAACACCCAATGCTCGACTACCAAATATACACTGACCAAATAAACACTTTATTTTATTAAAAAAAAAAAGAAAATCCCTTAGGCGCCAGCTAGTTACGTTAGAATTAGCATGTCCATCTGATCAGCATTATTTGGTACCTGAAATCCCCGCTAGCTCAACCGGTTTCCAACTATCCACTAATACACAAACAAAAGGTATCTTAAATGCCCCCTCGAAGCTACTACTACTTTTATTAAAAAAAATATTTATTTCCTGAACCATTCAAAAAAATACTTCAATCCTTTAAAACCATAATATTATACTGAATGCCAAAACATTTATATCTCTAACTTAGCGAATCTTTTATGAAATACTATTATCAATAATTAGATTTTTTCCCTCCTACTTTTATTAGAAAATAAATATTTATACTTACCCGCACGTATCAAAATAAACATAAATATTTTAAGAAAAATAATTTAAGTATTTTTTTATTTAAAATAAATTAATCGTTTTATCTTATAATGAAACACACACACTTCTTTTTTAAAGATTAAAATAGAGCATTTTAATATATTACTTTAGCAAATAAAGTATACACGTTACATTATATTTTATTTTTAAAAAATATCACACATACATGCATGCAATTGTTTTAAAATATTATTTGGTAATAGAAGCTGATTTTACTCATTTTTATTATTACAAAATATTATCTTTTGAAGTTTAAAGTTTTATTTTAAAGATTAATTCATAAAGTTTAAAGTTCTTTCAATAAAGTCTATCTTTTATTTTAAGAAGAAATCAGGAATGTAAGATATCAAAGTCAATAATTACCTAGGATTTTTTAATACAATGGAAACAGCATAATGAAATTATTTTTAACTCATTTACGTCCGGTAAACGACTCCTCCGTAGATCCTGTGACATAGTATGATTTTTGTGGCTTTTTTGACGTACACACACTCCGTTGTTCATTTAGTCTATATAAACATGATCACTTTCCGAACTAATTGCAGATCTTAGATGCATAGAGTGGCTTTGGTCGACTGCACACCACGTTGGTTTTAACAATGCAACATTTATTTGGAGATATTACATCAAAAAAATATTTTATTAAATGAGAAAAACAGACCCAGAATAAAATGTTGAGCTATTTATACTGTTTTAAACAATGGAAAACTTTATTAGCAGCAGCGTCCTTAGTCTTGTGAAATTAAATCAGCTTTTGCATCTATTTTTTATTAAAAATTACATTCACACACGCACACATATTTAATTATAAGATTAAAAAAAATCTCTTTATTATTTTATTATAAATTCATTTAAAGAATATTAAATCATCTTTTTATTACAGGATTTTTTTTCCTCTTTTAAACAAAAAAAATATTATTTTTAAAAGCGTTTACAGTTTATTTTATTTAATATTAATTTCTCCCTCCCCCCTGCTCTTTAGTTTTTACATTTTATTCTCTCAATTTTAAATTTTTATATTTTAAAACATGGGACTCTTAAAATTAATTAAATATCAATGTACTTCGGTACAATATATACCAGAATGCATTGTCTTATAGATATCTTAATATTAACAAAATATAAAGAGAACTATGCTTTATCTTTAAACAAGGCAAAACTCTCTCCATACAGTAATGCCACCCTGTGCCAATCAGAGTAATCAATGGATGCCAGAAGGCTTGTGCATAAAATCCCTATCTAATGCCTACTCATCCAATATCCCCAGACTAGTTTCTGGCTTGTGGCCACCATCATTGAGGAGCCTTGGATCTGAGAGCACTGCACCTAGATCTTAGGATCTAATGCAACACTCCAGCAACCACCTTTTATCTCCATTTAACTAGAAAACTATGAGAATGAAAGTGAAACACAATATTTTCAATCTAAGCTCAATAGCTTATATAGTCATATGTGCTAGTATGAGTGATCATGTGATGTTTAGTGGTTTAACACCAATCCTGCCTAATAGGATAGTGGTGGCTATGGTTGTTAAAGAGCCAAAGCCACCAAAATATATAGATACTGAATTGAGTTCAGACCCATATGACTATATAAGCTATTGAGCTTAGATTGAAAATATTGTTTTCAATTTCATTCTCATAGTTTTGTAGTTAAGTGGAGATAAAAGGTGGTTGCTGGAGGGTTGCATTAGATCCTAATATCTAGGTGCAGTGCTCTCAGATCCATGGCTCCTCACTGATGATGGCCACAAGCCAGAAACTAGTCTGGGGATATTGGATGAGTAGGCACTAGATAGGGATTTTATGCACAAGCCTTCTGGCTTCCATTGATTACTCTGATTGGCACAGGGTGGCATTACTGTATGGAGAGTTTTACCAATGTGCTAGTATGAGATAGTGATCATGTGATGTTTAGTGGTTTAACTTTATATCTTTATATGTCATAATAATAATTATACATATTTGCTTTTAGTCAGAGTAAAGCTTAAATCATTTGGTATAGCATTTTTTGTATCATTTTCCCCATATGCATTATTTATTTCCTACAATCCCTTAAAAAATAATGGACTGAAAGTTCCCTTTAACATCCAATCTCTAAAAAAAATAGCCAATGAAACATAAAATCTCAGAATTACAATTCGTAATTTCAGAACAAATTTTCTCTATGCCACCGTTATCATCATTAATTACAATTCAGAAATTACTGGAATTTTATTCATATAAAATGGATTTAAGTTATCTTATGTTTATTTTATAGAATTTAATATTAAATTACTAAAAGCTTTATAACATAATTTTATTATAACCCTCTTCCCCAATATATTTTAAATTTAATATTAAAAAATGATCTTATATGTAATAATTATGGTACAGATGTCATAAATGTTATATAAATACAAAAACTTTCATAAATTATGTAAATCTCATTTTATAAAAGGTTCTTGTAAGCCATGAATAATTACAAGATATAAAATTTTGACTTCCAACAAACATTATTTAATGATTAGATACTCTGTTTAATGTTGTATGCATAAAAAAACCCTTTTATAGAGCTTAATGGACATTTATTTTACATTATGTGATGCTGTATTTATTAAAATTTTAAATAGTATTCCTAAAATCAATTTTATGACAAAAAAAGCTGTTTACTGAGTGAATTCATCTTTTGTCCACTTGGGAGCATGCTCTTCATTAATTTTCATTTCAAAAACAGTCAGTCAAAGATAAATATTCACAACATGACAGAAGTACATAGGAAAGTTTTAAAAATATATTTGATTAGATATCAGTTTTAATATAATGTCCTCAGAATGTATCAAACTAAACAAAATTCTCAAAAAAAATCTACAAGCAAAAATTATTTAACAATAAGAAACCACAGACTTCCTAGTAGATAAGTTTTCAATCATATGCTGGACAGTTTTAGAGCATTTAATGGCTTTAAGAAAATCCTTCAAAATACTATTTACTCATGGGAAAAAAAAGTCATAGGAGATTTGAAAATGTCCATTCTAATTCACATATTTTCCTAGACAAAATTTGAACTAAAAATCGTCTTCAAACATCCCATAAAGAATAACAAATGAACAATTATTTATAATAACAGTAACAGTCTTAGAAAATTGCTGAGAATCAAGACAGAAGTTGATCCTAAACTACTTGAGAATATTATAAAATAAAGACTACTTAAAATTTTTCCTAGTTTTAGTTATATATTTGCCATTCAATTATTTTAAATTTTGCATTAATAATCCAATTATTCTAGTGTAGATTAATATAAATAATAATAGTACTTTAACAAAATTGTGAGATGCACTAAACAGGTTAAACTGAATCCTAAACCACAATTCCTATATATCCATCAAATAAAATGAACTGACTTAGGCATTCTTAAAATATTTACATTTCTTAAGAGATATTTTCTTTTTCAATTCTGATCAAAGCTATTAGTTTAACCATCATGGTTTCTATTTTTATTCTTCCTAATAAGTGAATAGATGCAATATATCATTAGCATCTGGATCAACTTATCAATAACTTCAAAATGGGGATGATACCATAGCCATTCTAATCTATCTGAATCCATTGTTTATGAAAATAATTAATAAAACAATAAAAAGTAGAAACAATTAAAATTTAAAAATGAATTCCCAGAAGGGGCAAACAGTAACTACTTTTAAAGATTCATTTTAAAATATTATTTTTGGCAAGCACAATTTAAATTTTGTTGCTCAAATTAATTTAGAAAGATCCATCTCATTTTTATCACAGCTTTCTCACCATTAGTTGTTTCAGTAATGCTGTATGACATCACAAAAGTTATTAAATGCCTTTAAAAATCAAGTGAGCAGTTTTCTAAAATAAGCACATTTTCACACTATTTTAAAAAGGGAGTACAATTGCTTCCAAATTATGTTGTAACATTATTATAATTTCAATTTACATTATTTTGAATATCAAGTATGCTTAAGCTCATTTTCAATCTCCTTTATTCTAAAATATGATGCAGATACTCAAAGCTTCCATTTGAAATGGGGTTGGTATATTCATACATGGCAAGTAACAATAAATCCATCAATTTAAATATCTTTTTCTTTAGTTAATAAATCAGCTATTTTACAAGTTTGTGAACTGTACTGGAAACACAAACCTCCTTTAACAACATGGTTTTTTTTTTTATTTAAATATTTCAACATTTACTTATTGAAAAATAACTTTAATTATTGAATTTTTAATTTAACTGAATGTATTGGCAATATGGACCATAGCTTTGAATTAATAATATAACACCAGATTAAGAGTAGTATATCATAGTTTACATGTGAAGTAAAAGTGCCACAGTTGAATATTTGCCCACTATACTATATAGAATTCATATGCAATTAATTTAAAAACTATAATAGTAATCCTTGACTACATCATTAACAAAAAAATATATTAATATAAAAATTTTCTTTATTCCAACTACTTTTTTTATCTGATGAGATCATTTTCTTAACTAAATTAAATACATATATAGTACTATAAATTTGGTACTTTCTAGCATCAAAACAAAATTTCAAAAAAATTCTTCAAATTTTCTTGACTTAATTTTTATTATTTTAGCCTGAGTTAGGATTTCTTTAACACTTTTATTTATTTACACAGTATAATAAATTAACATATCCGTATATTTAAAAACAGAATTAAAATAATAATTTGAGTACATTAATAAGTCATGTTTCTCTTTTGTCTTTTAATCTATTTTTTCTAAAAAAAAAAATCGCTGGCTATATTATGTAGTATATAAAATTGAGAGAAAAAAACAAACTGATATAATGTGTGCTTTCAGTGAAAAAAAAAAAACCCTAATCAGAAAATTTTTACTTTTTGTTTGCATAAGAAGTTTATTATATATATTATTTACATTTAATATTTATCTAAGTTTCTTGCAATATGTATGTATTTTAAAAACACAAAGATTTGCAATGGTGGGAATAAAAATAGTATATTATTAAATTATTCTTAATCTGGAAAAGTCATTAATCTACAAAGATTCAGGAATCAAAAATTCTGCCCTAACAATATATGCTTCAAAAAAAGAGAATAAAATAACAATCATCAATGAAAGTAAAATAAATATGATATTGAGCAATTTCTACTGATCTGAGATGTTGTCTTAAATATTCTATATACTTATAAAATAAATTATCTCTGCATACAATGATCAATGTTATATAGACTTTAAAGCAGATTTTCATTTCTATCTTTCATAAATCAGATATTTTATTAAAAAATTAAGTTCATATAGCTTCCAATATTTTTATAATTCAATTCCGGCAATAACATGAAAAATGTTTTTCTTGAAAGTATTTTTATTATACTTTTTTTATTTGAATTTGAACATTAAAATTTTTCTTTATCTTAATTTCATTTTTTATTCATTGCAATTTTTTCTTTATATATATATATTTAAATTCACTACACATCACATGATCACCATCTCTTATACTAGTGTAGGCACTAGATAGATATTTTATGCACAAGCCTTCTGGCACTCATTGATTACTCTGGTTAGCACTACTGTGTGGAGAGTTTGCCTGTTTAATATTTAAATTTAGATTCGAAAAGTCAAAAAAAAAAAAAAAAAAGAGGAAAGAAACACAGAAAGAAAAACACCTTTCTTTCCATTTTTCTACTTTTTGTTTTAACTTTCAAAAAGATAGGATATTTTATTATATATGTATAAACTTTTTTTAAAAAAAACAAGAACCCACAACCAATCTTAAAAATACTTGAAGATTTGAAAATGCTTATCATATTTATATATAGGTATAGAAATTTTAATGATAATGAATATTTAATTTTTTTTATTATTAAAATTAACTATAACTGATATTTTTGATGAACTAGTGATTTATGAATCACGTTTTACTGACATAATAAAAACATATATTCATCAACTAAATGTCATTATCATAGCCAAAAACTGATGCTTCAGTATATAATTAACTTTTAATTTATGAATAAGAATCTCAGATATTTTAATTCTCCACCAATTCTAAAAAAGAATGCAATGAATGGGCAATATAATTTGTATAGCTTTCAGAGAGATGGAAACACAATGTTAATTAGAAAATTATAAAAATAAAGTCTTCTATATGTTTTGTTTTTTTTAAAACAGAAAAATATAAGAAGTAATACAAAATCAAAGAGAAATATGATTATCTCTGAAGATAATTTATTGCAACAAAAGCAGATGATAAATTGCCCAGTAATAAGAAATTGAAATATTAGAAACAGACATCATTGGAATATTTCTATTGTAGTTATTCAATCCAACTGTCGTTAATATATTAAACCAGGAATTTAAAAAAAAAAACAATAAATAGAATAATAATGAAAAGAAAATCAAATTGCAAAGCACTCTTAAACAGCAGCTTGAACTTCTCTGGAGAAAAGTATTCTCCCAGGAATCTAAATAATTTCAATTTAAAATCAGACTGACTATACATACATGTTAACAGTTTTAAGGAGCAAACCCATTGATAAAGGAACAAGTGAACATAAAAGATTTATAACTTTAAACAGAGAATGTTATAAATCAAAGCATCCAGATTAATTCTACATAACACTTTTGGAAGTAACAAGATACAAACTTTTCATCAAGTGGAGAAAAAAGTCTTTAAATTTTATTTAAATTCTGTAACAAAAGTATCCACATTTTATTCTAGCACCATCTATCCTAAGCTCGAGTTATCACTAGTTATCAAATAGTAGCACAATGTGATCTACATTGCTAGATCAGTTTCAGACTTTTGTCTTTATCAACGAGGACTTTATATTCAAAATGAAACTGATGCAGTTGTACATTCAACAGTAAACTTTTAATTCCTTTTTTACTATCAAGCTTTCAGTATAAGATTTCAAAAAAAACTTCTAAAATATTGAACCTGCTTGTATAATTGTAAAATTTTATCCTAATTGCAAACATCTTTTTTACCTTAGATGAGAATGTTAAAATCAATACATCATTTCTTTAATTATACAATATATTAAATTTTGCTTTGAAAACTATTATTAAATCAATCTACTATTCAAATAGATAAGATATATATGTCAAAGACTTATATTGAATTTAAATTGTTAATCTACATTATAAAATAAATATGAACATAATTCATTATGAGCAAAATATGCTTTTTTTAACTCTAAAGAAAAAAAAAAAAGACAAAGAAAAACAAAAAGCTGATAAGATATGCAATGAAAAACCAATAATAGACCATTCATTTCAAAGAATGTATATATATTTATGGCTAAAGATTAAAAAGTTTATCATTACATATATTCTTCCTCTTTTATAATACAGCTGCAGATGTTCCAGGAGCAAAAAATGAGACATTTTTTTCTGAAATTTTATACTGCATTGTCAATGTTTGTTGTCTTGGTCTTGGCTTGTCTCGCCATATAACAGTGAGCTGAAAAAAACAAAAAAAAAACAGGTTAGTAAGAATTATACATTGCTTTAAAACAAATATTTTTTACTGGACAACACTGAACCCATTTTGCCTATAGTTCTTGGACACATTAAATATCCTATCAAAGAAAACATGGCCCATATGTATAAAAATTATATTTTGGATTATTTTCTATAATGCTAATTTTAAAAAGTACATTTTCATTTTTGTATTACATATTAAAAAGAGATACTTACATGCTAGACCTGCTGTAGCTATGAAATTTGATGGCACAATCAAATACATTTAATTAAAACTGTCTGTTTATGTTTGCATTTTTATTATATATTGTTGAATTACAAAGTCTTTTTTTTTTTTTTTTTTTGAAATAAAGAAATTTTTTTAAAAAAATATTGACATTTAATGTTAAATCTTATTTATTTTGATTACTGTTTGGTGTCAAAAAAATAAATTGTTAATTTGATAATCAATTAAATCATCCTAGAAATTACAATATAAAAAATAAATACTAAATATTTTTAATTCACATTCTATGGAAACTAATTACTAAAATGTTAAAGATTTTTTTTATTTTTCAGTTATTGCACCTACAAATATGTTTATGATGTTTCGTAACAGGTCTAATACCTAAGTATCTAAAAAGATAATTTTGAAAAAAAACTAGGTCATTGATTCGGCTATCCTTTGCTGATCTGCTTTACCATCTACTGGTAGCCATTATCTTCGGATGTCCATGCAGCCACTATTGTGCTGTTGAGGGTTTGACTTTGCAAGGCATCAATATAATTAATTTCTATTTTTTTTTTTATATCTTTCAGTCTGATCAGGCATATGTGATAGAGCATAAGTGTGCCATATTTGTTTTCCTTTTTTATATACTAATGTATAATCATAACCTGTTAAAATGTTTAGCCAATGAAATACGCGAGGACTCAGAGGTTCAGGCATTTGTTTAATTAGGGTTTATGGTAAGTTACTATTGTAAATCTGTGGCTGTATAGGTACTGATGGAACTTTTTTACATCAAATAATATCAGAAGGGCCTCCTTGTCCAACTGACTTTAAATTTTCTCTGCTTTGGATAACATATATATCGCTTAAGCAATGGGTCATTCACCTTCATGAGCAGGGTGACACAATACTGCTCCAACCCTAAATTCTGATGCATCAATGGTCAGAGTTACTTCCAATTCACTGTTGTAATGGACAAGTAATTTATTTGAAGTAAGCAACGATTGTGTGCATAGAAATGCTTTTTCTTCTTCACATTTCCATTTCTGATTCTTTTTGAGAAGTTCATATAATGGTCTGGCCATGTAAGCTTTTCCTTCTAAGAAATATTCAAAGTAATTAACCAGACCTTTTACATAGTTAGATCTCTGAGCTTCTGTAACTGCTTTAGCTTTTTGGGGGAGCAAGAGATGTGCCATTTTTATATATAATGTAACCTAAGAACTTGATTTCACTTGCTTTCCATATGCATTTTTGGGTATTAAGTTTAGCTCCGAATTCATCCAGTTTTTTATGCAGACTTTCTATAGACGCATTTTAAGTTCATTTTCAATCATAGCGCTGCAATCAGAATGTCGTCAAAATCATGAATGACGCCTTCTAATCTATTAAGGAAAGTTTCAATTTTTGATTGAAAAATGTTATTCCAAACAGGAGTCCCATACATTTATATAACCCTACATAAGTGGTTAGTGTTAATATTTCAGCTGTCTGTTCATTTACTGGTATCTGATGGAAAGCAGCATTAAGATCCAATTTAGCAAAAAAAAAAAAAAAGATATCTGGAGTGACACTTATTTCCCTGGCATTAGGGACTGGGTTTGCACTTTTATCGATCACCTTGTTCACCAATACCCTATAATTCCCACACATATAAATTGGCCTGTTGGGTTTAGTTATAATTATAAATGGTGTAGCTCAATCAGAATTTTTGGTGGGTTTTAACACCTCTTTCTTAACAAAGTCATTATTTCCTTTTCAACTTTCTCCTTTTGCGCAAACAAATCTTTCCATGGTTTGCATATTATAGGTAGCACATCAGTGCTTAACTCTATTGATACAAGGGTCATTTTAATAACACCAGGTTTCCCATTAAATAAGCTAGGAAATTTGATTTGCATTTCGTTTTCCATTTCGACCTTTTTCACAAAAGTGAGTTTAATACCCAATTTCCTAAACCATTGATGCCTGATTAGGGGGTTTATTGGGAGCATAAATATGTATAAAGGTAACTCACTTTTCTTTTCATTCTATTTATGGGAGGCTGAACAACACCTTTAGTTTTGACCATGTTGCTGTTTACACCTAATGCTTTAAGGTCAGTTTAGGGATTTTATTATTCATAGAGGTTACAGTAGCCCAGTAGTGGACTGATATTAACGATACACCACTATCAAGGTCTATCTCCATAGATATGGGCTTACCACACAGCTTTAATTTTAACATAATTTTGACATTGTAGGTGGACATTTTTTTAACATTTTGTATGCTGACTTTCCTGGCCCTGATATGAATGTTTATAACTATAACTTTCCATGTTGGGATTGTTACGTTTTTCTTTACATATTTTTTCCATATGCCATCTATTTTTATATCTTTGCAATGTTTTCTTTTGTGAAAGCAGCTGCTGGCTTTGTGGCCCTTTTTTTCACAGCGAAAACATATAAATGCAGTTTTGCTGTTAGCACTATTTTCATTACTTTTTGACCATTCTTTCTTTATGGTTTTATAAACATCTGTTTGTGATTTGCTACTACTCTTGAACTTGGCGAGTTTTCAAGATTTCTCAAGCACAAGTTCATTAGCTATCCCACATTTTAAAACTTGTATATAATTTAAATTGCTAATGGCCAATAATTGTTGCCATAAATTATCATCACACATACCAGTAAGTAATTGTTCTAGAAGGGCTTCATCTAGGAAAGATCCATAGACACAATTTTTTGCTAGATTATGAAGAGCACTATCGTAATCATTTATTCTTTCATCCCAACTTTGATTCCGAGTTCGGAATTTCAGTCTAGCAACATACCTTAAGGGTTAGGGGCTACAATGGTTTGACAAACAAATTGTTGGCTATCTCAATAACTCCTTTCCCAGCAAGGCATAATAATGAAGCAATCTTATATTTATCATCTTTAACTTTATTAATGAATAAGTATTTTTCTACATGTTGAATGTACCGGAGTGAATGACTTGCCTTACTGACATCAATTTCACCAATTGCTACTTGCATTGCCTAGTCTTTTACCTTAATTTAACCATTATTTTAATTAATGGTTCAAATCAAGATTGTGACTGTACCAATTGCCATGTCTAGCTGATCTAAGAGAGCATTTCCCAAAAGTACAAATCATCACTAAACAGTTAATATTTAGATAATTTAATGAACAATCCTTGATAGCGTTTTAACTACTTACATATATACAATCATTTAACATAATAAGGCCCAAAGGCAGACATAAATAATAATTTAGATCAATACGACCTGTAAGAGTCCTAGCAGATTGTTCTCATGTTCAGAGGTCAACTCTCTGCACTTGAAGTCACTGTGCCATGGGAGATTATCTGCTCCAGTATATATGTCCATGTGCACAGGTGAAGTTCCAGCAATTGAGTTTGTCTTCTTGATCCAAATTATACTGAGGCATTCATTGTTTTATTCCCTGCAGTTGATTGGCTTGTAATCTGTCCATCCGCTCAGGTGATTCTTCATTTTAATCTCCATACAAGAATTTACATCGTTATCATTCTGATTTTAACCAATGAGTTATTTTCATAGTTTGTTGTTTTTCCTATAAAGGAAATCCAACTTGAATTCCTCTAATTGTTTTATTTCATTTACAACATAATCTTTTTCTAATCCCAAAGTTATAAATCTTTTACCTACAAATTTTTAAAAAATCAGTCTTAAAATTCTTTAATTTATTAAACATTACTTTTTCTCTCTATAAGTTTATACTTATATATGTATGTGCATTTAAACATACACATACATATATATAAATCAGTGCAGAATAGGATAACACATGGAAAGAAATTACGATACTTCCAAAACTAAAACAACTGACATGTTTAAAGGTATAGCAATAAATTAAGTCCATATTTCTAGAATAGAGAGAGGAGTGAAATGTCTGCATGGATTTCTTCACTTTAATACCATTCTCTTTATGGAGAAAATTATTCAAGAAATTCGCGTGTAAGAGATCGGCCCAATTTATAGATTAAATTAGAATAGAATGTAAATAAAGATAAGTATATACAAATTAGATCGTATATAAGATACCCATGTTGTAAATGAAGAAGAGAGAGAAATCAGCTATAATGCTTAGATTGAATTAATGTTAGTGTTGATTTGAAGTGATAACAGGTCAACAGTAAAGACTAGACCAACTAGCAGTGATGAAGTCTAAAATAGAATAGTGGGAAGTGAGAAGCCGTTACTTGTTTATGTATAGAAAAGGTTATTACCAGCATAGGTAATTAACTGAAGCCTAACCAAACTGCAGGGGAAAAGTTGGGAATGAAGATGGTTAATAAATAATGCATAAATCAGGGGTGGGGATGCATGAGATCAATAAGAGCTGCATACTGTTTTTCATTATAAGTGAAATAATAAATTTAACGGTTTACAAATTATTACAAACAATCCTTTCATATATTATAAAGAGACACACTATGTTATTTAAGTTCACAAAAATATATATAATCAAATTTTATTTAACTTAATAAATATGATGACATATTCTACCCAAGTTTTAAGTGCTGTATAGTCTATAAAAAAATATAATTAAGAGAAATAAATAAAATACAAAATAATTATTTCAAAATTTTAATAATAAAAATAAAATATAATAAAAATTGCATTAATAAAAAGTATAACATTTAATGAAGACATTTGGTCAAATCTTTGAAAATTGGCATACAATGTGTTAAAGCTATTTGCAGCAATTCTATGAGATCCTGATTGGTCAACTGTGAATCATATTTCCACTTCTGAACTTGACTAGGGAGTATAGCAATTTACAGCAATATGTTGTAGCTAAAATTGAAATTACATGGCAAACAGCTTTCTTTAAATATGGATATTTTGATTCTGGCACAAGTGTCTAAAATTAAATTAGAGAACTAGATTTGTGATGCATTTGCAATGCCTGATCCTATTCATGCCTAATAACTCCCAATTCCTCCAGGTGTTTTTTTCAACAAATATTACTTAAGAAATTGGGAATTCACTTTCAATAATATTACAAATAAATGGGTTCACAAAACATGCAAATATAGATTTAAAACTTTTCAAATCTTCAAACCTATATTTGAAATATGGTTGCTATCCTTCTAATTGTTCTTTATATTCATCTAATTTTTCTTCTTTGATATTAATTATATTTACTTTTACATGTGGAAAATGATTAAATATCCTGAATTTAAGATCATGCACAAAAAGCCAAAGTTTAGTTTCAAAACTTGACAAAACACTAACTACTTTTCCCTTTTCTTGTAAAGCAAAGTTAAATGTTTACAAATGTTCCACAATGTCTGCAAGAACGTTAAGTCAGAAAGCCAAGTTTTATTTTCTAATTCTGGGCATTTTTTTCCTTTTTCTTTTTAAAATGTTATTTTAGAATTTAGGAGTTCCATAAAATGGCTCAAAATGTTGTAAGTTGACAATTATCTTATAACAGACCATAAGAAGTATAACGGTCTGGGTTTTCCACCAGAAGAGGGAGGACACATCTAACTTTGGTCAGACCTAGGGTCTTTGGGTAGGATGCAGTACCTAACCAATAATTATGTCTACCTCCATTGGGCTAGCTCTAGGTTTATACATTAAATTCACATACAATTTCGGCTAGTTCATACATACCTCTCGGATTCCATTACACCTCAGGATTCAAATCCAGGGAGAATGTTGCCAGCAGCTCTCTTCAGGGATGAATTTCTCTAGATAACAATTAACACCACCATATTGTCATATTATGATGTAAAAGAAAGTATATGTGTATGCATGTATATTTGGTTATGAATTGATGAACGAACGGATAAACTAGAGACCATTCAATGAAAATCAATAAGTAACAAAAGAAATTAATTAATAATTCGTTATTATAATGATTTCTAAGTTTTAGGTAACTATTTTACAATATTATATAATTATGTGTGCATTAACTTCATTGTCCAGTTCCAACTGTAGAGGTTACATCTTCGAGGGACCTCTCTTGACTATGTACAAGTTTCCTATGGTTGATAGAAAAGAACATTCATGTGAGAATATTAATCATTCATACTGAATAAACAAATATAAATGATCATTAGTTAACAACAAAAAAAATAAAAATAAACAACACAAACTCTGTTCTATAGAAATCCGTGTTCTTAATATTGAGCCGGGTGGGAGAAGGATCGCTGTAATGATATAAATTAGGACTAGAAGCTATAAGATAAACAAAACTAAAACTAATTTTTATTAATTCTGGATTCATTCCAATTGCACTTTTAATATTGCAACCCCGGCCTGACAAGCATAGAAATCAAATACAGAAGGTGACGATCACCAACTGCACCTATACCAAACAACAGCTACAAGAAATATAACCTGCGGCCATATTTCCAGGCTGTAGAACTTCTCGACTGCTAAATTCAAATCCCTGCCATCCAAAGCATTTTATTTGTTTCGATGAACAAGCCTCAGGTGCCAGCTAATCACAATCTATAATTAGCATGCTTGGACAGTAAACATATTTAGCACTTGTCTTAACGCTTTGCTATCTTTTGTTTATTTATAGAAATGTAAATTATAATAGGTCACTTAAGGCTTGATAATAATTACAAATTATCTATGGTAATATACTTTATAACAGAAACGACCAAATGATAAGTAGCAAACAAATAATTTATTTTTAAAACACTTCTAATAATAATAAAAAAATAATACTAAAATATTATAGTAACAAAAATTATAAATTTGTTTTAAGTACACTCTTAATATACATTCTAGTCAAGATTGATTCAATTAGACATAAATTTAAAGGAAAGCTTTTAAAATATATTAAATTTGCCACACATACTAGAGTTTATCTTAGAATGGTATTATAGGGAACACATTGATAATTATACGAAAACACTTAGTGATAATTTAAAGATTGTTGTGGCTTTTAAATGTTCAATAAAGTCAATATCAGTTTATGAATGGGAAACAAAGAAATTCATAAACACCTAAGAGTTTTCACTTTATACTTCAGGAATATGAATCCTGGCTTTCGTCTGTTGAATTTGTTACCAACCAGTTGGATTTTTGGGCTTCCTTCAGTTTTCGACTGGTTTCCTTAGCGTATTGAGATAGACATTATCGATGGCACAGAAAATTACATGAGCATGACTTCTAACTGGTGGACTTCTGGTGTTCCTGAGGACGAGGATTGGATACTGGCCTCATGCTCCAATGGCTGCTTAGCACTGCATGGTTTTGAGATTCACGAATCAAATATCAAACACAATCAGAAATCAGAATCCGAATGATGATGAGTAGATTACCAGTCCTTTTTATATGATTCCCTCTCATTGTCTCTTTTATCACTCTGATTTAATTTAATTAATTTGTAAATTTTATTAATTATAGTTTCATTGTTTTATTAATCTGCATACCTGCTTAGATTAATTGAGCCTCTGGATAAGATAGTGTTCTGAATTATTTCCCATTATTTTCATTTATGCACTTTATAATTATTGTTCCCATTCTTTGATTATCGGCCAAGCAATCTTTAAATTTATATTGTAAGATTTCCTTTTAATATTTTAATTCAATTTCATTTTTTTTCTTTAAATAAATGCGGAGAGACTATAGTTTTTCAAGTCCTTTTAATTTTTACTTAGTTAAATTTCTCTCCCCTCTATCGCTCTTTAATTTGTAAAACTTTATAGTAATAAATGATGCAGTGCGTTGTACTTTGGTAAACTATATTTTGCTTTTTTTAAAAAAAAAAAAATAACAGTTCAAACTTCTAAGTTAAACTTCTCTTTGTTAAACTTTTATTATTTCTTTCAACAAAATTCACTTCAATTATTTATTGATAAATGATCCCGCAATATTATTTATTTGAAGATTTTCTTTTCTTTTTTCTTTTTAAAAAAAATGTTTACGAAACATGTCATTTATTAATAGTGGTACAATATGGAATAATATCAAACAAAATCTTACTTTAGTCCATATTGTATTGAGGATGGTAATAATGCCTAATGTGAAGTCACTATGGACAAGAGAGCTGACCTAAAATTTTTTTTAAAAAAATATCTAACTTAACAACCTTCCCCCCTGCACTTACTTGATTTCAACTACAATGGATTCTTCCAAGTTGTAGATATTTAGGTATCCAAGCGTGGAAGTGAAATAGCAGCAAACAGAATTCTACTAACATATATATATATTGTACTGTTTTTCACGTTCTGTTAGGCCTACTATTATGCAATAGAATGCGTGAGTTAATCAAACAATAAAGAAAAATATTTTGTTTACATTTCTAAAAAAAACATAGCTATATTTCCTGATTAACTTGACCTAATAGTACTTAGAATGATGTACACTGCATGCTGAATCAGTTATTTATTTTCAGTTATTTATTTTAACAAGGGCGCCAGAATTCATGCAATAATTCGCTGATATCCATCGCAATATACATTGTAAATTAAAAAGAAAATAACTAAAACATTGGGATTGTTTCTTAATGTTGTTTTCAGATAATGTTTCTCTGGGTTTAATTAATAAATATGGTGGCAAAGGTAATTTATACATTTTAAACTTACTAGTAAAATAAAGAACTAAAATTAAGAACATACAAATGAAAGTATTATGTTAATGCTAAATATTTTATTAAGGTCAATTAAAATATTTAAACAGTAAATTGTTAATATAAAATTTAAAAGCACATACATGCTAATCCAGATAATAACGATCAACTAATAAAAAATAGTTCATGTTACATTTATCGATTCCTTCTAGAAAGTTCCTTGAATAAGAAAAAATAATGTCTCTATCAGTATTATATTATAAGCTGAATTTATCGATTCCTTCTAGAAAGTTCCTTGAATAAGAAAAAATAATGTCTCTATCAGTATTATATTATAAGCTGATAGTTTAAAAATATTTATAGTCATCAATTAGGGTACGAATAATCATAGCTTACCAGTAAGTTTATGTAGATTCTTGCAGTATACATGTTTATTCCTTGGGATCCTGAGCTTATTGGCAGTTAACTGGTTTCTTTTGTTGACATTTTCATATTCCTGGTCTGTTGGAAGGCTGTACACAGCTCTTTTGAGGTGACCTCTTCATAACGAAAGATACTGTCCACAAATCCTTTGTTCCCATTCCTGCATGAAAACATTGTTCCTGGGCAGATGCATTCCACTGCTTCAGGTCACTCTCACAGAAACCTACAACCCTAAGAACAAAATGACCAGAAGACCTAGATCGAAGTTGTCTTCTTCTTTTTATACCTTGATCTAGTTAGAAGCTTCCGCCATATTATCTTTTTGTTAAAAATACATGTTGATAATCTTGTGCATTCTTTATGAGTTTTAGATTACAAAGTCTTTTTTTTATAAAATAATTCCGCCATCTTTAATTAGTTAAAAAAAAAATTCTGATCGTAATCTTTTACGTTTGGAATTTCTTTCTCTTTGCTTATCTGGATTAGTAATCTGCATGCCTTTTTTTATTCTTTCCAATTTTAACTTTTATTTTTAATTAAACAGATATTAAACAGAAATCACTTTCATTGCATGTTATTTAAAAAAAATAGATTATACTAACTAAAAAAAAATAAATTAAATTATATCTTTTAAAAAATCTTAAAATTTTTTTTTTTAGCTTTTTTTAAAAATATTACCCAATGCCAATATCCACATGAACCATACATATTTTAAAACGGTTCAATATATATAATACATAACAAATTAAGATTTTCTTCATATCTGGAATAATGCTCATGAATTTGGCAACTAACATTTCTTATGGATACAGTTCATCAGTTTCGATCATCCTTCTATAGCAAATCATGCATTAATCGTGAGACATACTTGGCGACATGTTTGAAATGATGTTATTTCCGTATTTTGTTGTTTTCATTCTGTATCCATCTAGATATTTCAGACAAGGCATTTGATGTTCCAGCAGGCATTATGCAAGTGAATATTAACTCATCATGCTTTCTATGGTCAGGGCTAACAACACTTTGATCCTATGGCAATATTAAATTAGCCGGAGTACATTGTCTTGCAGTTCATAAAGGATTTAAATTTTCTTAACTCGCTGTTTAGTATTTAATGATTTTTATAAGAAAATAATTATTTCATCATTTATACCGATGTTCTATTTCTTTATTTTACCCATATCCGAATAATAGTGCAATATTTTTATTTTAAATCAGTTCAATTATTTTTATCCAACTCCATGAATCTATTAGAATTTTTTCTTTTGTTTAAATATCGACTATAGTTTTTTAATCTTTGAGTTATGAAGATTAAACAAATACTTTGGAATGTTCAAATATGTTGTCCATGTTTTCTTAGATTCGATTTTCAGATATTAGTGTTATACAACTTTTGTATCGGTTTGAAAAAGTAAAAGACAACGGAAATGAACTGGGTTGTTTTTATACTGAGCCTGGTTTATTGTTTAGGATACTTGCATTTTTTATTTCCTTTTCTATTATTGTATGTGCCTATTGTTATGTGTATTATATATATTGTAAGATACAGCTGCATAATAGAATTCTGCTTTCACCCTTCACTTGATTTGCACTTGATTACCTAGTGACTGGCTTCATTAGGTCATCCCCATGTTTACTGAGTCTAAGTCTTGTATAGTGATGTAAAATACATTGACATTTAATTCATTATTTGTATACATATATATTTGTATAATTTCTTTAACTAGTTATCTTTGTATTAGATAAGGGGAATTAATTTGTTGTGACATTTCTTTAATATAGCGCTTAGTAAAATGTTTCTTGCATATATATATATATATATATAGATGTGTATGGGTTTATAAATGATAATACAGGCTCAACAACTATTAGCTAATCTTACATTTTAAATGAGTTTAATTTGGAGAATAAAAAAAGGCAAAATTCAATCAGATTGTAAACTACCCTTACAACTCCTCTATCCTTACGGGATTAAAATTTTAAGCTATGACTAAAATTTTAACACTTAATTAGTGTTTGTTAGTTTGGCATTGAATTGCTTCAGTTCTTTTTGCTTTTTTCTTTTAAAGAAGGTTATAAACCTCTACATTTTAACTTCTGCTGTTTCCTCAAACATATTACTACTTAGTTATAATTTGTTACATTATTGCTTGCATCATAGTGAAGTGAGACGTATACATGAGTCTTTTTTGTCATTATAATGGCTGTATGGTATGAGACCAACAGGTAATGCATCTATTGCAGATAGCAGTCAAACTTGTTAGCCTTTACCAGTTACATAACAGAATTCTGCTTTCACACCTTCTGCACTTGATTACCTAGTGGCTGGCTTGACATTAGGTCATCCCCATGTTTACTGAGTCTAAGTCTTGTATAGTGATGTAAAATACATTGACTTTAATTCATTATTTGTATACATATATATTTGTATAATTTCTTTAGGGTTTTCATCTTTGTATTAGATAAGGGAATTAATTTGTTGTGACATTTCTTTAATATAGCACTTAATAAAACGTTTGTTGCGTACATATAATGTGTTTATTCTATAAATGATAATACATGCTGAACCACTATTAGCTAATCTTACATTTTAAATGAGTTTAATTTGATGGTGAGAGTAAACAAAGACAGATTCTATCAGATTGTAACCTATCCTTACAGGAGAGATCACTGGATATTCATCTGTTTCATCATTTAATTCTAAACATTTCTTAAATTGATGGTGTGTTTTGTTGTTTTAATAAAATTCACAATCTGCAAAACAATCTTCCACACATTTTTGTATTTTAAGTATTTTACCATAAGATGCTTGTCATGAATTATACAGTAAAGACATGTAAAACATGGAATTTTAGGATCATTATTTAAAAGACAGTAAGATCTAAGTTTTTACCTATCATTGCAGGGGTTCCGCCAGTTGCAACACTTACAAGTTTATCATGAGGCAATTCAGATCTGTTCATTACCTCATGAGAGTATTTTTGACATCAATACTGCGAGTTGTTTCAGTATGAGCTAGTAGGTCTAATGTTTCAGTCATCACATTTACATCTGCTGATACAGTGAGCAAAACATCCAATTGTAAAATAGCGTGAATGTTTGTAAACTCAGTGACAGCCAAACTGTATTATGTACTATTTTTCAAATCACACATCAAACTATTTTTCACATTATGACTAATTTCACTAATATGATGCTCAGTTATATGACATGACAGGAATTTGTGCGATCAATTTATGCAGTTTTTGTATTTTCTGGAAACAAAACTTTAATCGCTTCTTTCAAGTTTCATTTAATAAATTGATGTTTGGCATGAGCAATATTCCAAGCTAACAAAAAACTTGCATTGTTGTCTCAGTCAGCTTCGCAACTAAAAGAAGACAAATCTTTTGCTTATGATGACCTGACTGCAGTGACTGTTTCCCAATTGATTTGAAAAATGGAGAATCACTTACTTTGTAATGTCAGCATAAATTGCTTACTTTGTAGTTTGCAATTGTAACTTTACAAAGAAGACACAATAAAAGCAAATTTTTCTATCCATTCTTTATAAAAGCTTCTATTTTCTTATTTGTATTTTCATTTTTTGATATTTTCTGAGATAAGGTTAACAAAAATTTAAGTAAATTTATTTCCAAAGTCAGAAATTCAAACAAAATACATAAATAAATAATTAATTAAAATAAAAATGTCTAAATATTAATTCTTGTTTTACAAGATTCTTAAATGGTGCAACAAATTGTAGAAGAAATAGGACTTCATAAAATAAAATAAGAATAAAAACAATTTAGAGTAATTAAAAGCAATTTTGGACTATATTTATTTTTAGTTGATATTTTTGTGATAATTCTTAAACATCTATTTTATTATTATTTCCCATCTAAAATAGAAACAACATAATCAAAATCAAGCAAATGTTTTCCAGTTTTATTTTCAAGAGTTTTTTTATATAATTGTTTTTAAAAAAAACATGAAATTCTAAATACAATAATTAAAATAATTTTCTTAATCTGTACACGTCTTTAGAAAGCTTGCACCAACTACGCAGAAAAATTACACATCATAAATAAATTTACATTGCTTAATAAAACAGTTTACCTACCATATTTTTTTTAAAGAGATTAGAACATTTAGCTGATAGAAAAACTATTACTGAAATATACAACTGTAAAAATGCACAAATCATGAATATATACATATGATCACTGTATATGGGTATGTAGTAATTTTTATGATTCCTTAGATGTTGCCAATATATTTGAAAATAGTATGTACATACATAATGTAATTAAAAATGTTTGATAAAAATTTCTATCATATTCCAAATTTTTGTGCAATTATAAAAAAATTTGAAATAATAAAAATAAAATTGGATTTCAATGGGAGCTGCAATAATCTCGACTAAAAGCCTCAATTGCCCACTGATGATATAAATTGTGAGTGCCAAAGTAAGCACCGTTATAATAGATTTATTCTATACATGAAGATATATATGCTTATTTGTATTTCAAAAAACATTTGATTTGGAAGCACAAATATAATATCTGCATTACTCCTGGTATAAAAGACTATTTTCACCCAAGGAAAATAAATAGCGCATGAATATTAATGAACTGTTATCTTTTTATATTGTTTTTACCACATTATTATTGTCAAATAAATCTTATTAGATTTACATTTTGAAGTATATTATGTATTTAGCTCCCTGACTAGTCTTTAGAGACTTTTAGGACATGGCAGATATATAATTATTCTAATATTTTAATTGATAAAGCATTTAATAAAAATAATTATTGCATTATTTATTAGTAAAAAAATGTATTAACTGATTTAAGTTAAAAGTGTTAAACTTTAATTAAATTTATTCATAATACACAAATTAAAAATAAATACATTACAAAATATTATCAAACACATGGGAACAACTGAGATATATACAGATCAGTATAATTAAGCAATTCATTGGAAAATGCAAGATGCAACTTTGCGATATAAACTATGCATTTAACAGTTAAAACATTGTTTCTTAGTTAATACACTGCTTTGTGGCAATTGCTTTATTTCCTGATAATTTTTTATAATTCTGAAGAACACTTAGAAGATCATGAAACAGTGTTTCAAAAGCTTTACTTAAGCTTGATTTTGTCTGGTTAAGTTAACTGCAAACAACTTCGACTTTTTGTCAAAAAAATGTGCATAATGGGAAAAAAAATTAAATGAGCTTACAATTGTTGCACAAATTAAGTGGATATCAATTATAAGAATTTCATAAAAAGGAAACTGGATATTTACCTGTTACTATTACAAACTTCTATAATAGTTTCTGCAGCTTTTAATGTAATAATTGAAATATAAATACTATTTATACCTTCATTAATTACTTTACAATGCAATCTTTAAAATAAAATTTACTTATTTATAGTTGCTCATACTTTCAATTGGCTACTAATCACCATCAATCACTATATTTAAATATTACCAAAATAACTCACCAATATATATACTGAAACGGAAACCTTCCAATCTCTTTCCGTTTCACCATCAACCTAATGACCTACTCGTCGGAACTAGTTTCGAACCTATCTTAAATGTAAAAATGTTATAAGTCGAGTGGGAAAACTTTGCTTTAATGGCCGCTTAAATTGCATCATCCATTTACATACGAAAAACACGCTACAATTAGACAGGTTTGATAAAATTATAGCGTAGAAAAGCTGATAATTTATTATAAAATGTTTTATTAATTTTCAGTCAATTCTTAATTATATTCGCTATTATATTCGTATGTGGATGGATAAGTTAAACACTGGAATGATATATATATATTTAAGTTTAAATAAAAAAAATGTAAAATGTTTTCTTTAAAATATATTTAACGATTTTCTGATTTAATGTTTTATATATATAACAGAAACTAAAGTACTTTTTTAAATCTGCCCAATTTGTTATCTTGTAACAACAAATATGTTAAAAGTTATTTATTTCAGTAAAATAAAAATCATCCATTTGTAATTAAAAAGGAGAATTTTGTGTAAACAAGAAATCAATTAGGACCGCATCCCGTGTAAAAGTAAAATCTAGTTTAGTGATTGATTTTTGTTTGCAACAAAAGACTTTATGATTAAATCAGAATACTGTTCCTTCTGCTAGGCTTTAACATTCTATAACACCTAGAAAGGAATTTAATTAGTGAAATCTGAATAAAATCATATAATTTATATATTTTAATAATTGTAAGTAAATTAAATGTAACACCTCGGAGACGTTATCTGTTGTAGAAATTGGATTATATTATTTTGTTTAATTAAAAGTCAATCGGTCCTGAGGCAAACGAAATTACAAAAAGGTGTTAAAGTTTAATTGAAATGTATAAATAGGGCTTATTTTAAGCGGGAAGATATACTCCATCTTGCTTTTGAAGATCTGTTAATATCAGAAGTTATACGTTGTTTAATTTTACCATGTCTGGCTAAAGTCAGGCAAGAATTGCTGCCGTTCCCGTGATGGAACGCCGAAGTTCAATACTTCGGTAGTTGTAACTTACGCCCCATGTGGCCGCCAGAGGCGCTATTTCCGTGTCAACCACAGAAATATCCAGAGTAAAGTTCCAGCCACTAGATGGCGCTGTTCACCATGCGTACGCACAGTAACTTTATGCCAAGTAGCTGCCAACACTATCGCCCGCTTGGTGGTGCTATTAGCCATAGGTAAACCGATCCAGCTTACATCGTCTGCTAAACAGCAATCACCCAGCAATCTAGCCCACTAGGTGGCGCTGCTTTCCACGCTATGCGCGAAAAAACGGCACCGTTTAGAAGCGATAGTTACACTCGCTTGCTAGTTCCGGTTTACTTCCACGTTCTTAACAAACATAGCGTGTAATGTGAAGGTGTGAATAATATAGAAAACTATAACTAAATCTGCTTTAAAATTTAATATTCTTACATTGAGTTTCACTCTCTGATAAATCTATATATTTTTAAATTATTTTATTTTAAAAATCGATCTTTTTTTTTTCTGTAAAAATGTTTTTTATAAAGTAATTTTACCACTTCCGTTTTACTTCAATCTTTCAAAACTGCTAAAAATTGTTAGTTTGAAAAGTAGTTGTTTGTAAAACTTTTTTTTTTATACTTTAAAATAATATTTCAAGCAACTTCTAAAGTAATACAAATTACATTTCTGTTTATAGATCTTTTATTTCGCAAACGTGTTATTTTAAAAAGATAAATTTGCGTTTTCTTATGTGCGTGAACAATAATTCGAACATCTCTTACACAATAAATATTTTTAAATTAATGAAGAGAAAACTATATTGCGTTTTCGATCTCTTCTTGTTACTCCCAATATACCTCTCTCCATACTTCTTTGAGTGGTCTGATTACATTGAGTTTCACTCTCTAATAAATCTATATATTTTTAAATTATTTTATTTTAAAAATCGATCTTTTTTTTTTCTGTAAAAATGTTTTTTATAAAGTAATTTTACCACTTCCGTTTTACTTCAATCTTTCAAAACTGCTAAAAATCGCTAGTTTGAAAAGTAATTGTAAAACTTTTTTTTTTTATACTTTAAAATAATATTTCAAGCAACTTCTAAAGTAATACAAATTACATTTCTGTTTATAGATCTTTTATTTCGCAAACGTGTTATTTTAAAAAGATAAATTTGCGTTTTCTTATGTGCGCGAACAATAATTCGAACATCTCTTACACAATAAATATTTTTAAATTAATGAAGAGAAAACAATATTGCGTTTTCGATCTCTTCTTGTTACTCCCAATATACATCTCTCCATACTTCTTTGAGTGGTCTGATTACATTGAGTTTCACTCTCTAATAAATCTATATATTTTTAAATTATTTTATTTTAAAAATCGATCTTTTTTTTTTCTGTAAAAATGTTTTTTATAAAGTAATTTTACCACTTCCGTTTTACTTCAATCTTTCAAAACTGCTAAAAATCGTTAGTTTGAAAAGTAATTGTTTGTAAAACTTTTTTTTTTATACTTTAAAATAATATTTCAAGCAACTTCTAAAGTAATACAAATTACATTTCTGTTTATAGATCTTTTATTTCGCAAACGTGTTATTTTAAAAAGATAAATTTGCGTTTTGTTATGTGCGTGAACAATAATTCGAAGATCTCTTACACAATAAATATTTTTAAATTACTGGAGAGAAAACAATAATGCGTTTTCGATCTCTTCTTGTGACTCCCAATATACATCTCTCCATACTTCTTTGAGTGGTCTGATTACATTGAGTTTCACTCTCTGATAAATCTATATATTTTTAAATTATTTTATTTTAAAAATCGATCTTTTTTTTTTCTGTAAAAATGTTTTTTATTTTTTTTAAAAAGTAATTTTACCACTTCCGTTTTACTTCAATCTTTCAAAACTGCTAAAAATCGTTAGTTTGAAAAGTAATTGTTTGTAAAACTTTTTTTTTTATACTTTAAAATAATATTTCAAGCAACTTCTAAAGTAATACAAATTACATTTCTGTTTATAGATCTTTTATTTCGCAAACGTGTTATTTTAAAAAGATAAATTTGCATTTTGTTATGTGCGCGAACAATAATTCGAAGATCTCTTACACAATAAATATTTTTAAATTACTGGAGAGAAAACAATATTGCATTTTCGATCTCTTCTTGTTACTCCCAATATATATCTCTCCATACTTCTTTGAGTGGTCTGAAGTCGGTATTGCTCTTCTATTAAGTATCCAAGTCTCAGATCCATAAGTAAGAACAGGTAAAACACATTTATTAAAAATCTTTCTTTACAAACACATAGGCATATTTCCTTTTAGTATCAAGTTATTTCTACTAAAAGCACTCCAACCAAGTTTAATTCTATGATTAATTTGATCTGCATTATTAGCAAAAACAACTACATCATCTGACAAATTTTAATTACTTAAATAATCATTTACTTTCACTCCTTCAGCTTCCCATTTTAATCCACAAAATACTTCTTGCAGCACTGCTGTAAAACGTTTTGGAGATATGGAGTCACCCTGTCTTACACTCTCCTCAATGTTGACTTTTACTGTATCATTATATAATCTAATTGTTGCTGTTCCATTTTTATAAATATTCTTTAAAATATGACAATATACCTTGATGATCCAATGGTTTAATCACTGAAGAAAAGTTTACATTCAAATGCCTTTTCATAATCTAGAAATCCAAAACATAATGGCAACTGATATTCATTTGTCCTTTCTCTCAATCCCTGGATATGATATCCTGTACTAAAACCACTTTTAAATCCAGTTTGTTCTCTTGGTTGGTGGAAATCCAATGTTCTCTGCAGACGAGTTGTAATTATCTTGGTAAAAATTTTGTATGTAACTGATAAACGGCTGATAGGTCTGTAATTTCTAATATCTTCTTTATCACCTTTTTTAAATATTAATATTAATACTGCATTTTTCCAATCATCTGGCACATCTTTATCATTTAGACATTTGGTATATAACATTGCTAAAAAAAATTATATTTTTTCACCTGCTTCTTTTAATATATCAATTATAATTCTACCATTACCTGGAGCCTTTTCTTTCTTCATATATTTAATTGTATGTCTCACTTCTTCATTTAAAATTATGGGCAATTCAAAAGATGTAATAGATATAGGAGGTATTTGTTCTTTATTACTATATAATTCTTGATAAAAGTCTTCTATCCATTTCATGATGTCATCTCTCTTTTTAGTAATAATTCTAGCTTTTTTTCTTATTGCAGATATAAATTTCCTACCAATACAAAAATGTTGTTTTACACTCTTGAGACTTTCATTCTCTTCTACTGCTTTCCTTGCTAGTTCACAGTTATACTTTCTTATACCATTTTCAATTCTTTTCCATATCATTTTACAAAATTCGAGATATTCAATTCTTTTTAACACATCATTTTTGTATATCTTCATATTCATTCTTTTCTTCAGAAATTCACTAGTCTCAGTAGAAATGTTATTGGTCAAGTGCTGCTTTTTTCAACCAGCTATTTTTGTTGCAGTGTTTAAAAGTGTATCAGTTGTTTTCATATTAATTTCATTCAAATGTGAATCATGTTCAAAATCTACTAATTCTTGAAACCTATTTGTAAGTTCTAATTTAAATTCATTAGAATGTTTCTGAAAATTAGGAATATCAACTGTAAATATTGTTTTTCTTAATAATTTTTGTCTCTCTAGTTTTGCATTAACATGTATTTCACATCTTACTAATCGATGACCACTTCCTCTGTTAAATTTATTAAGAACATTACAATCTTGAAATATGTAATTTCTGTTAGTCAAAATATAATCCAATTCTGCTGTACCTTCATTTGGATGCTTCCATGTCCATTTCCTTTTAACATTTTTCTCAAAATAATAATTCATCATATAAAGTTTTCCTTTTTCAGCAAACTCCACAAGTCTATGTCCTCTCTCATTTCTATTACCATAACCAAAATTACCTACAGCACTTTCATCTTTCATTTATTTACCAATTCTAGCATTAAAGTCTCCCATAACAATTTTAAAATGTTGTTTACTCTGATCAAAAGCCTTTTGTGCATCCATATAAAAATCTTCTACTATTTCATCACTTTGAGAACTTGTTGGGGCATAAATCAGAATTATTTGCATTTGGTATCTGCTATTAAGTTGTATAACTAATCTTGCCACTCTGTCCAATCCACCATCAATCTCCACAATGTTGTTCTTCCACTTTTTATTTATAATGAATCCTACTCCACTTGTATTTCCAATATTTGTGCCTTTATAGTAGAGTACATGTTCACTATTTAAAACAATTGTTTTTTCACCTTTTCTTCTAACTTTCACAAAGTCCAATAATGTCCCATTTAATATAAGACAGTTTTTCTTCTAACTCTTGCAATCTTCCTTCACTTGAAAGTGATCTGCAGTTGTAAGTAATACCTAAATAAAAAAATTCATCATCAAATGGCAGCCTGGGTCCACAATCAGGGGATTCTTAGCACCTTCGGCCACCAACTGCTGCCTTGGTTGCTGACTTTACAGTCTCCTGGGAATAAGGGCCATGATTTATTTTTGTCTGTCATAATTGTATATATATATTGGAAAAATATTTATCATTTACACAAGCATTCATTCTGCCTTATCAGGCAACTGAGAAGAAAGTCCATGGTGTTTCTTGATCTTAAACTCAGAGGTAAAAATCCAATAACCTCGTCATGCTGGCTAATGCATGTTGGTGAGCAGCCCATCCATGTTTATATACTATATGAATAATCACATAGTAATAACAGCTGCAATGACAAGAACATATGGAGTGGACATTAAGAATTTGCCCTGCTCAGTTCCTTTAAGGCCTCCAAAAGAAATCAAAGGGTTTCCTTTCAATTAATAGCAAACTCCTTTCTGCAGCCAAAACAAGATAAAAGGAATTATTCTTATACTGCACTTTTAGGACCCAAAGTAAATAATCTATGTATATATAAAAAAATTGATAGAATTTTTTAGTTGGATAAGTACAAAATACATTAGAACCAAGGAACTATAAAGGTAAATGCTACTTTATAGTTAATACTGATTGATAATTTGGAATTAAGCTAAATGTCATTTCTATCAGATCTATGAAAATTTTTGTAAAGTTGAACTGAATCTCAGAAAAGCAAAATTACAGTCTTAAGTTAAGACCAAAAATAGAATGTCATTTTTATTATATGTCTAGCAAAAAAAAAAAGAATTATAAAGGTTCTCAATAATATCTGGACATATTCTATAGGCATAGTGGGTAAATGTACACAAAGTTATTGTAGATGATTGCAATAAGAATTGAATATTAAATGTGTAATGAAGCCACTGATGGTATGGAAGAAATAGGTTGGATATCTAGCTTCAAGAAAACTTAAAAGATATAAGATTTTTTAAAGAGAATTTTCAAAATTGATTAATAAACAGAAAAAATCTGTAATTCATCATGAATAAGTATATCATATAAACAGTTGTTGCAAGTATGAAAATCTACTTAAGTAATTAAGGATGGCAATAAATTTGTAACCTCCTGAGTGTAGAAAATTTCTTGCATTAAATCAAATCTTAATGATTAATCAAAGTAAACTATAGTTTATTAGTTGATATTGTGAAATTGGTAAATATTTAAGTGTCCCTGTTGGGTGATATATATTAAAATTTGTCTATTTAGAAATTCATTTATAGATTCATTAAACCACCTAACTACTCTGAAATATTATATTAGAAAATCTGTAGAGATTCTAACCAGTAAATAAATTCAAGTATATTTATTAACTCCTTTAAGTTTGCCACTATTTTCTGTTTGAACACAACCCCATATGTTAATAATTGTTGAAATGCACCGAAAAATGCTATAATACATCATAATGACAATTCTAGAGATATTCAGGTATAATTTTAAGTCATTACGAATCCTTTATGAACCTTTATTTTAGTAATGGTTATTAGATTTTGTTATAATCGTAATCTAAGATTGATCATATAATATCAGAGAGAAAAAAAGAATGGACTTTACTTATGTAGACTGCTGCAAATGATGAAGAGAGAAATAGGCGATCAAGTAATGAGGCTGAGAAATTGTCAACAATACAATCAGTAAGAACTGTTTAGTACTGAGAAGTGGAATAAAAATGATAGTTTGCATAAATGTTGCATGGAAAATGCATGTAATCATTTAGAGTTTATTACATTGTGAAATTAAAAAATAAATATAATGACATCTTTGGTTTCAATGATGTATTATGAAAATGTCAGAAAAGTAGTATTAATATTTGATTGAATACATGTATAATTAAACAAGATAATGATGCCCATTGCTAAATCAGACCATTATAATTAAACAAGATAATGATGCCCATTGCTGGTCTGTCATTCATCTATTTTTTTGAATAAGCCAAAATATGACCATGTTTCAGAATTGTACATTATTGAAAAGCAAATGAATTAAAACAAAAAAAAATTAGTTTGTGAACTTTTAATTGTGGATTAATATCTTTAATATTCATTATGGTTACCACAAGCAAGGCTGAATCCATAAGTAAAAAGTTAAGATCTAGGTTTTATTGTCACAATAGGTTAATTGAGTAATATGGTTAGATGATTTAGTGAAGATATAGTGGAGATATCAGGATCATTGTAGAAGTTGGAATTTAGGAAATAATTTTGTCTTTAAGAAGAATGCAGTCGTGATATTATATGTCAACTATTTACTTTCACTCCTTTAGCTTCCCATTGTAATCCCCAAAATTACATATGGCCAATACATACATACACTAAGAGATATACACACACAGTTCAACTGTTAAATAAAAATTATATGGAAAACATAATGGACTTATTTGACATTTGAAAAATTATAACATTTACCCCCCCCCCTCCACACACACACACACTTTTCAAGCAAGCCGTAAGATATGCAATTGTAAAATAACTATTTTAATGAAAATGAAGACAATTTTAATGGAAAAATAACAAGTTTATTAAAATAGTTATTTTACAATTGCATATCTTACGGCTTGCTTGAAAAGTGTGTGTGTGTGTGGGGGGGGGGGTAAATGTTATAATTTTTCAAATGTCAAATAAGTCCATTATGTTTTCCATATAATTTTTATTTAACAGTTGAACTGTGTGTGTATATCTCTTAGTGTATGTATGTATTGGCCATATGTAATTTTGGGGATTACAATGGGAAGCTAAAGGAGTGAAAGTAAATGGTTGACATATAATATCAAGACTGCATTCTTCTTAAAGACAAAATTATTTCCTAAATTCTAACTTCTACAATGATCCTGATATCTCCACTATATCTTCACTAAATCATCTAACCATATTACTCAATTAACCTATTGTGACAATAAAACCTAGATCTTAACTTTTTACTTATGGATTCAGCCTTGCTTGTGGTAACCATAATGAATATTAAAGATATTAATCCACAATTAAAAGTTCACAAACTAATTTTTTTTTGTTTTAATTCATTTGCTTTTCAATAATGTACAATTCTGAAACATGGTCATATTTTGGCTTATTCAAAAAAATAGATGAATGACAGACCAGCAATGGGCATCATTATCTTGTTTAATTTGAAAAATGTCTCTGGTCTGATTTATCTTTAAGAATTATTGGCTTTGTTATAATTATACATGTATTCAAATATTAATACTACTTTTCTGACATTTTCATAATACATCATTAAAACCAAAGATGTCATTATATTTATTTTTTAATTTCACAATGTAATAAACTCTAAATGATTACATGCATTTTCCATGCAACATTTATGCAAACTATCATTTTTATTCCACTTCTCAGTACTAAACAGTTCTTACTGATTGTATTGTTGACAATTTCTCAGCCTCATTACTTGATCGCCTATTTCTCTCTTCATCATTTGCAGCAGTCTACATAAGTAAAGTCCATTCTTTTTTTCTCTCTGATATTATATGATCAATCTTAGATTACGATTATAACAAAATCTAATAACCATTACTAAAATAAAGGTTCATAAAGGATTCGTAATGACTTAAAATTATACCTGAATGATATCTCTAGAATTGTCATTATGATGTATTATAGCATTTTTCGGTGCATTTCAACAATTATTAACATATGGGGTTGTGTTCAAACAGAAAATAGTGGCAAACTTAAAGGAGTTAATAAATATACTTGAATTTATTTACTGGTTAGAATCTCTACAGATTTTCTAATATAATATTTCAGAGTAGTTAGGTGGTTTAATGAATCTATAAATGAATTTCTAAATAGACAAATTTTAATATATATCACCCAACAGGGACACTTAAATATTTACCAATTTCACAATATCAACTAATAAACTATAGTTTACTTTGATTAATCATTAAGATTTGATTTAATGCAAGAAATTTTCTACACTCAGGAGGTTACAAATTTATTGCCATCCTTAATTACTTAAGTAGATTTTCATACTTGCAACAACTGTTTATATGATATACTTATTCATGATGAATTACAGATTTTTTCTGTTTATTAATCAATTTTGAAAATTCTCTTTAAAAAATCTTATATCTTTTAAGTTTTCTTGAAGCTAGATATCCAACCTATTTCTTCCATACCATCAGTGGCTTCATTACACATTTAATATTCAATTCTTATTGCAATCATCTACAATAACTTTGTGTACATTTACCCACTATGCCTATAGAATATGTCCAGATATTATTGAGAACCTTTATAATTCTTTTTTTTTTTGCTAGACATATAATAAAAATGACATTCTATTTTTGGTCTTAACTTAAGACTGTAATTTTGCTTTTCTGAGATTCAGTTCAACTTTACAAAAATTTTCATAGATCTGATAGAAATGACATTTAGCTTAATTCCAAATTATCAATCAGTATTAACTATAAAGTAGCATTTACCTTTATAGTTCCTTGGTTCTAATGTATTTTGTACTTATCCAACTAAAAAATTCTATCAATTTTTTTATATATACATAGATTATTTACTTTGGGTCCTAAAAGTGCAGTATAAGAATAATTCCTTTTATCTTGTTTTGGCTGCAGAAAGGAGTTTGCTATTAATTGAAAGGAAACCCTTTGATTTCTTTTGGAGGCCTTAAAGGAACTGAGCAGGGCAAATTCTTAATGTCCACTCCATATGTTCTTGTCATTGCAGCTGTTATTACTATGTGATTATTCATATAGTATATAAACATGGATGGGCTGCTCACCAACATGCATTAGCCAGCATGACGAGGTTATTGGATTTTTACCTCTGAGTTTAAGATCAAGAAACACCATGGACTTTCTTCTCAGTTGCCTGATAAGGCAGAATGAATGCTTGTGTAAATGATAAATATTTTTCCAATATATATATACAATTATGACAGACAAAAATAAATCATGGCCCTTATTCCCAGGAGACTGTAAAGTCAGCAACCAAGGCAGCAGTTGGTGGCCGAAGGTGCTAAGAATCCCCTGATTGTGGACCCAGGCTGCCATTTGATGATGAATTTTTTTATTTAGGTATTACTTACAACTGCAGATCACTTTCAAGTGAAGGAAGATTGCAAGAGTTAGAAGAAAAACTGTCTTATATTAAATGGGACATTATTGGACTTTGTGAAGTTAGAAGAAAAGGTGAAGAAACAATTGTTTTAAATAGTGAACATGTACTCTACTATAAAGGCACAAATATTGGAAATACAAGTGGAGTAGGATTCATTATAAATAAAAAGTGGAAGAACAACATTGTGGAGATTGATGGTGGATTGGACAGAGTGGCAAGATTAGTTATACAACTTAATAGCAGATACCAAATGCAAATAATTCTGATTTATGCCCCAACAAGTTCTCAAAGTGATGAAATAGTAGAAGATTTTTATATGGATGCACAAAAGGCTTTTGATCAGAGTAAACAACATTTTAAAATTGTTATGGGAGACTTTAATGCTAGAATTGGTAAATAAATGAAAGATGAAAGTGCTGTAGGTAATTTTGGTTATGGTAATAGAAATGAGAGAGGACATAGACTTGTGGAGTTTGCTGAAAAAGGAAAACTTTATATGATGAATTATTATTTTGAGAAAAATGTTAAAAGGAAATGGACATGGAAGCATCCAAATGAAGGTACAGCAGAATTGGATTATATTTTGACTAACAGAAATTACATATTTCAAGATTGTAATGTTCTTAATAAATTTAACAGAGGAAGTGGTCATCGATTAGTAAGATGTGAAATACATGTTAATGCAAAACTAGAGAGACAAAAATTATTAAGAAAAACAATATTTACAGTTGATATTCCTAATTTTCAGAAACATTCTAATGAATTTAAATTAGAACTTACAAATAGGTTTCAAGAATTAGTAGATTTTGAACATGATTCACATTTGAATGAAATTAATATGAAAACAACTGATACACTTTTAAACACTGCAACAAAAATAGCTGGTTGAAAAAAGCAGCACTTGACCAATAACATTTCTACTGAGACTAGTGAATTTCTGAAGAAAAGAATGAATATGAAGATATACAAAAATGATGTGTTAAAAAGAATTGAATATCTCGAATTTTGTAAAATGATATGGAAAAGAATTGAAAATGGTATAAGAAAGTATAACTGTGAACTAGCAAGGAAAGCAGTAGAAGAGAATGAAAGTCTCAAGAGTGTAAAACAACATTTTTGTATTGGTAGGAAATTTATATCTGCAATAAGAAAAAAAGCTAGAATTATTACTAAAAAGAGAGATGACATCATGAAATGGATAGAAGACTTTTATCAAGAATTATATAGTAATAAAGAACAAATACCTCCTATATCTATTACATCTTTTGAATTGCCCATAATTTTAAATGAAGAAGTGAGACATACAATTAAATATATGAAGAAAGAAAAGGCTCCAGGTAATGGTAGAATTATAATTGATATATTAAAAGAAGCAGGTGAAAAAATATAATTTTTTTTAGCAATGTTATATACCAAATGTCTAAATGATAAAGATGTGCCAGATGATTGGAAAAATGCAGTATTAATATTAATATTTAAAAAAGGTGATAAAGAAGATATTAGAAATTACAGACCTATCAGCCGTTTATCAGTTACATACAAAATTTTTACCAAGATAATTACAACTCGTCTGCAGAGAACATTGGATTTCCACCAACCAAGAGAACAAACTGGATTTAAAAGTGGTTTTAGTACAGGATATCATATCCAGGGATTGAGAGAAAGGACAAATGAATATCAGTTGCCATTATGTTTTGGATTTCTAGATTATGAAAAGGCATTTGAATGTAAACTTTTCTTCAGTGATTAAACCATTGGATCATCAAGGTATATTGTCATATTTTAAAGAATATTTATAAAAATGGAACAGCAACAATTAGATTATATAATGATACAGTAAAAGTCAACATTGAGGAGAGTGTAAGACAGGGTGACTCCATATCTCCAAAACGTTTTACAGCAGTGCTGCAAGAAGTATTTTGTGGATTAAAATGGGAAGCTGAAGGAGTGAAAGTAAATGATTATTTAAGTAATTAAAATTTGTCAGATGATGTAGTTGTTTTTGCTAATAATGCAGATCAAATTAATTATAGAATTAAACTTGGTTGGAGTGCTTTTAGTAGAAATAACTTGATACTAAAAGGAAATATGCCTATGTGTTTGTAAAGAAAGATTTTTAATAAATGTGTTTTACCTGTTCTTACTTATGGATCTGAGACTTGGATACTTAATAGAAGAGCAATACAGACTTCAGACCACTCAAAGAAGTATGGAGAGATGTATATTGGGAGTAACAAGAAGAGATCGAAAACGCAATATTGTTTTCTCTCCAGTAATTTAAAAATATTTATTGTGTAAGAGATCTTCGAATTATTGTTCGCGCACATAACAAAACGCAAATTTATCTTTTTAAAATAACACGTTTGCGAAATAAAAGATCTATAAACAGAAATGTAATTTGTATTACTTTAGAAGTTGCTTGAAATATTATTTTAAAGTATAAAAAAAAAGTTTTACAAACAATTACTTTTCAAACTAACGATTTTTAGCAGTTTTGAAAGATTGAAGTAAAACGGAAGTGGTAAAATTACTTTATAAAAAACATTTTTACAGAAAAAAAAAAGATCGATTTTTAAAATAAAATAATTTAAAAATATATAGATTTATCAGAGAGTGAAACTCAATGTAAGAATATTAAATTTTAAAGCAGATTTAAATAGTTATGGTTTTCTATATTATTCACACCTTCACATTACACGCTATGTTTGTGTTAAGAACGTGGAAGTAAACCGGAACTAGCAAGCGAGTGTATATATCGCTTCTAAACGGTGCCGTTTTTTCCGCGCATAGCGTGGAGAAACAGCGCCACCTAGTGGGCTAGATTGCTGGGTGATTGCTGTTTAGCAGACGATGTAAGCTGGATCGGTTTACCTATGGCTAACAGCGCCACCAAGCGGGCGATAGTGCTGGCAGCTACTTGGCATAAAGTTACTGTGTGTACGCATGGTGAACAGCGCCATCTAGCGGCTGGAACTTTGCATCGTCTGCTTCTGGCCTGCTACTGGTGCGTACGCATGGTGAACAGCGCCATCTAGTGGCTGGAACTTTGCATCATCTGGTTTTGAGCTCCATCTCTGGATATTTCTGTTTGACACGGAAATAGCGCCTCTGGCGGCCACATGGGGCGTAAGTTACAACTACCAATCCATCTAATGCCGAAGCAACAACTAACAAGCTTACACCAAATAAAAGATGTCATAAGCCGCTAAAAGGGACTTGCCGCTGTTCCAACACCATTTTAAATCATCTCGCAACTGAATAAAAACATGCCATAAGCCGCCAAAGAACTCACCTTCGTTCCAGCTCGAATCTATCCAGTCCAGCTATAGAACTGTTATAATATTATTTAAAATAGCAGAGCTCTGTGTGAAATTCAAAACAATCATTATTTCTTCAAAAGCAGGTTAGCTAACCATATTATTGAAACTTCTAAATTGTTTTCCAAATAATATTTAAATTCTATAAAATGAAATACTTTTGCAAATTTCTTTATTAATTCAATATTGTAAACTCTTTCTAAATATTATTTGAAATCTATAAATGAAATGCTTTTGCTAAATTTCTTTGTTAATTAATATTTTGCTATATAATTTAATCACTGCAGTTATATTTTGCTTTTCTTTTGCTTATTTTTAATTATTATTAATTATGCCTATGTTTCGAAACGGCGTGCATTTAATTATAGAATATGTTTTTAAGGATATTGTAACAGTCAAAACACGTGTATCTCGTTAACATATTGCAGAATTCGACCACCACACAGAACAGCAGCACCATCGAGTAGCGAAGCCACCGGTAATACTGAGTTCGAACATAGTTTATCGGTTCCACAATACAATCTACGGAATAACGCCTCTGATGCGACATAAGTAAACACTTCTTTAGGCACGGTGGTCAGGGAGATGCACGAGATTCATGGGTTTTGTTTCCGAGTTGGCCAACAATCAAACGAATATTAACTAACACATATAATCGAGGAAATATATATAATGGGCATCGAGCAAATGAAAACTTAACTACAGACGTATAGTTAAAATTATTTATTTACATTTTTAATAAAAGACAACATTAGTAAGGTTATTGATCATATTTTTAAATTAAGAGTTTCAATATCTAATTGGCAATATTATCTATAGAAAATACATTTCTTTGTTAGGAGCATTTATTTATAGGAAGGCGTAATCCAGCTACCCAGGGTTCTCGAGTGAGTATTTCTAATGCGTGCTGTAAGGAATTGATACTTTGCACTGCCAGAGTCATCAGTAACGGCGGACATACATTTATTTAATAAAAATCTTTATTTTACGACTAAGGGCAAACATTTATTTGAGAGTATATGCCGAAGGTAATGCCGAGGCGGAGTGATGGAGAGAATAATAAACTAATATAAAAGAACACGTGGTACGCTTTAGAAGGGCGATGTAAAATGGCAGCGCTAAAACTGCAAGACCGTGAATAAGTTAGAAGGGTTTCGGGTTGGTCTCTGCCTCGACCCGAAGAGGTAAGGTGTCACATGAGCATAACCAGGGACAAGCGGTCCGTGTCGCAATTTGCCAGCTGGCTGCGTGACGGTCGTCAAGCCCTACGGGAACATTGATCATGTCCGCTTGCGTAGGACGACTGGGGTTAATTCAACCATGGAGAATCCGGAGTATTCACGGCGTGGAATGAGCCATCGGGGCTTCAAAACGTAACACATGTATAATATCTAAAAAGATTGCGGTAATATTTAACTAGATTTCAAACTCGGCCCAACATTATCAACTTTGACTGAAAGAAAATTGGTGACTCTCAAAGAAATGAAATTTACATAATTATTCATTAACATTTAATAATAATAAAAATATCTAAAAAGGGAATTATTATAGCTAGTATGCCCGCTATTACGGAGTAGTCGACCCTGCATTACAATAACTGATTCTCTGAATGCGTGTCGATTTATATGAAATTTAAGTTATCTATAAAAGCAATATTAATGACAATTCGACACGCATTCACGGTTCGAGCGATTATGGATTTAGCTTTAAAACTAAGACAATTATGAGAAGGTAATATTTCAATGATAATTATAAATAAAATGTAGATTTAAGAAATACACACCTAAGAAGTGATAGAGGGAGGGTAAGCTAGATTATGCGAGAAGTTTACAGATTACAGGAATTCTTAAATTTTAGTTTCACAAATTTACAATTTTTTTACATTTAGAAGTTATACAAATAATAGGAGATGAGCTATAGCTTATTATTACTAGAGTACTCTATAATTTGGAATACACAAACACAGGTACCTGTTTTATAAGTTGTTTTCGTCCATTGGTTTAATAGCAGATTGTTCGTAATTAGAAATTTTCTTTCTTGTCCTGGGCATGTTGTTTTATTGATTTTTAACAGCAGCGGCTTTCTTGTTTATTTCAGGCAGCAGATCATTTTGGTGTTTTTACGATGGGCAAGGTGAAGCTCAGCATATGGTGGGCCATCTTCCGATGGAGAATAATTTCGGTGCTTACTCGGTCATACCTTGCAGTATTAATTTATTTAAGATATTTTAGACGCTCCACTCGAGAGCAAAGCTGAAATTCAAGTCCAAATCTTTAGCAAGTCTAGGATGGCCTCCTTTTCTTATCTTAATCTTTTAATTTTTCTGTTGAGATATTTTTAGGTTTTATTTATCTTGCCCTCAGGATAATCAATGCTCTGCTGGTTTTAATTAGAAAGAAATTTGCTGTCTATTGTTTGTTTTTCTTTACATTCGTTAATTACATTTTTCTAGGAATTTTGCTATAATTAATTTATTATCTATCACTGACCGATGCTTTTAAATTTTCAAAGACAAAAGGGAATAAAATTATTTTAACTTTAATTAATTATTGCATCAGATTTTGTTAGAATTATTATTTAACGAAATTTAAACTAAGCAACAAATACGAACTTTATAAAATTCAAAATAAATGATTAATATTACACAAAAGTTTATTTAACTAGAAGGAATCTAAATTGCATTATTTTATCCGTATTTATTGCGTTTAATTTGAGATCGAAATGTGTGCATGTTTATGTTGAGTTCTACATATATTAATACATTTTTAATATTGTTACACACACAATTCGATACCAAAAAGTTTAAATTTGGGTGGGATAGACCGGTCAGTGAGAGACGACAGAAAAAAGGTGAAACTTGAGATTCGAATACGAATCTCACTGTTTCAATATAAATTAAAAATCTCTGTATTATTTATATAGCGTCATTTCGTGCGGTTTCGAAACCCAAATTCATATTTTGTCATTTAGTAAATTAATTAATGTAAATATAAAATGTGCCTTTTCAACCTTTAGTTATTATGTTACTAAAGATTAAACTAGCCTGGAGTATAATCATAAGTATATTTTTTTAGTAGAGTATTCGTAAGTCCCTTATTAAATATACTTTCCCCCCTTTTAAACGTTTAGTAGTTATAGATAACTAAAGAGATTGAACGGGATAAAGTAAAGTTTGTATATATATATTCCCGTCAGTAGCATATCGTATTTCTCATGCTACAGAAGAGTTGGCTCTTTCGATCAAGCTGATGATCTAGTGGTCATTTAATATATATTTAATTTATAATATCCTTCAACTTGGCGGATGTGGAATTTATTTATATTTTCTCGTGCTGTTTTTTATACATATATAAGATGGAGCCATGATAAGTCCAGCCCATCTTCTCGTATGGATAGTGCAGTAGCGAAGTCTGAGCTATGGGCCAGATTAGCACGTAAGTCCCCCGCCGCTTCTTATGAACCAAATAAAGGTTCCCTTTTGCAGCATGACGACCGGTTATTGGGTAAATCATTGTTTGTCACAAAAACCCTAAAACTATTCTTCCATCCGCAGAGCAACTTTATTATTATATTTTACTTGTGCCTAGCATATTAGTAAACTCTACCTCCATAATATGCAATCTTCGGCGTTGAACCGAAGCATTCTTGAAAACCCGTTCGATCTAAAGCTATCTGGGATGCTTTATATGCCCATATTTAATATAAAAACTTATTATAATCACATGTATTATTAAATTTCACTCCCGACTTGGTTTGATTTCATGTAGAATAGCCACTTGAACTGATTATAAAAGAACAACTAATAAGTTAATGTGATTAGTTGTATAGCGTAATATTTGTTTCCATTAAATAATGGCCACAAATCTATTTGCCAACATATCAATTATTGTTTAAATGGCCTAAAGTAATGTCACTTAATAAATAAAATGCCTGCATGCTAAATAATGTTATATCAAGATACATATGAAATTTGTTAATAAATATATTTTATAATTCATTATCTCTTAGTTTCTGTCTCATTATTAAATCAATCCAATTCACTAATTGCCCATAGCTGTTCATTAGTAAAACCCCTATTAACTAATTATATTATATTTTATCTTTGGAATGTCTAGTATTTAAGTTGTTATATATGTGTTTAAGTCCATGAGTCTTTTGTTTTCTCCGATTTGCTAGCGGGCCGGATTAAGAATTAAATCTCGTGTGCTATCATTATGTTATCCATTAGGTGTTAGATCTGGTGCTTGGAGAGTGGGTTCGAATCCAAGCTGGTCCCTGACCTAAATCTTGGGCTTGAATGGGTTTGAAGTACATTTTGTGAGTCCCAGCTCGTGTTAGATGGATAAGCATATTTTGACTGGTACATAGGGTTTTCCCCCCACATTTGGCGCCCAACATGGGGCCCGATAGAAACACCTACATACTCTGAGTTATGGACTTTTGTGTGTATATAGCAAAAAATTTATTTTGTCTTTCCTGTTCACTAGTGACTGGCGCCTGAGGATGATGGATCAAGTTATAAGTCATCCTCTTATAAATGTCATTAGGGAGCAGAAAAAAGAAATTTAAATTAAAAGGGGGGTCTCGTTTTATCAAAGTATTTTTATGAATTGGAGTGGTATAAAATGAGTATGAAATATATATATATAAGTAACGTCAAATTAACCAAAAGTTAAAAGGTTTGAAATTGGTGCAGACGGGTAAACGAAATTAGGTCATAAGCATGAACCATTTAAGTATATATATAAATATAAACAGCTGGAAGAAGAGACCGGGGGTGAGTTAAGTTTTTATTGAGTCATCTTTAATATAAAAAAATATGTTATACTTTAGAGATATAGACAAAAAAAAAGATTTTTTTAAAATTTTTCGTATATTTTATTAAAGCTAAAAAAAAAAAGAAGGGATTTTTTTTTTAAATAAAAAGGTTTCATATACTTTATTAAATAAATAAAATAAAAAGTAGGGAGACCAAATTTTTTTTTCATTATATGTTGGACGGGCATCGAGATGAAGGTGTAGGCCTATAGATATATTAGTGAGTTAGGCATAGAGTTGGGATGGAAGCGAACGAGTCATTCTTGAAGGGGGAGAGCAGCAAACAGCCGTATTAAAAGTATAAAAGTTTGAAAAATCAAATATTTATTAGGTACATAATAATAATAATTTTGAAAGGATTGTACAAGATAACAAAAACTGTAGCTATGCCAGAGAATTTAGTTACAAAAATATCGGAACAGACACCGATGGAGATTAAGCAGGAAGGCTGGGATTTTAACTGGTTGCTGAGACAGCTTAGACAGGATGCAGAGGAAAGGGATCAGAAAACGGAGGAATGGAATAAAAAACAGGATCAGAAAATGGAGGAATGGAATAAAAAAATGGATCAGAAAATGGAAGAATGGGATAAAAGATACAGACAGAAAATGGAGGAAAGGGATCAGAAAATTGACCAAAGATTTGAGGCCCAAATCAAAGAAATTGGGCTATCAGTCAGCGGCCAGCATAAATATAAAGTTACAGGAGAATTCAAGGAAACGTTACAGACAAGTCAAGTGGAAAATAATCAAGATAAGGTTATAATTAAAGAAGTTAAGACCTTAGTAGAGAAGGTAGAATGTCAAGAAAAGAATTTGATAGATAAGGTTTATAACGTTGGTGCAGAATTAGGCAGCAAATTTCAAGAATATGAAAAAGCACAAAAGGAAATGAGACATGAAATATGTGAGATCAAAGAAAATTTAATACAAAAAAACTCAAATGACTGCTAAAGAAGAAAACATTATCACAGCATGTATTCCAGAATTGAGAGATGTAGCAGAAATGAAAGAAGAGAGAGAAAAGGAAAGTAAGGAAAGCAACTTTGCTAGTGATTACCAAGATAAAAGACTTAATAGACATGAGATAGTGCAAGTTATTGGCCAGACTGAAGATGATACTGAAAATGATTTTAGAGAGGGGGAAACCAAAGTCGATCAGCAAAGTATCAAAATCAAAGGAAACGACTTTTTAAGCGAGCATAAGTGCCAGCTTAATTATGAAAATAGCACGTTGTCCCGGTATGAAGAACAAGTTGAGTTGGAAAAGAATGAATCCCAAGAGACGCAAAATCAAAGCAAGGAATGTGAAAAAGCACTTACTAGAGAAAGTATCACTAAAAATGAAAATAATGTAAAATGTACACAAGCAATAATAAACGTGAGTAATATTAATAATATAAAGCATCTAGATACCCCATGCCAAGAAACTCCTATAGAAAATACTAATAAATTATCTGTAGCAGACCAGGAACCCAAGTTGTAAGAAAAGGATCTTGAGCTGCATAATGAGATACGAAGTTTGACAATGCACCCTAAGCGATCTCCTGTGAGGTTGAAAGACAAAAATGAAAGCTATGAATGGATAACCGATGATGATGAAGGTAAATGGACAACTGATGATGATAGTCTGTTGGGGCATTGTTTCAACTCCGGCGTGGAGTTACTCCTTAAACAACCCCCAGATCCTATTTAAATTGTTAGTTTTTTGTGTGAGTGATTTGATCTTTTATACACCCTTTATATATATTATACACTTTATATTTTATCTATACACTTTATATATTATACAATTTATATTTTATCCATATATTTTATCATATATAACCATTATATATTACACACTTTATATTTTATATATTAAAAAAAAAAAACTAATCCTACAAATTTTTTTTTGACCAAGATGTATACTCGTTTGGGTATATATCTGTTTAAGTTTAAAATATTTACTAATAACCGATAATTTCATTATGTGTATTGATAATTGCGAGAGGCATTAAATTTATTATATAGTGTAATCCAGTAAGATGTATTATCATAAGTTTAGCGTAGGATTAGGCCAGAAGTTATAGTATGAAGAAAGCCATAATTTACCTCTGTGTTTATATAAGTAAAGTCATTTTTTATACATACAAAAGAAACAGGACACAAATTTACACAAAGTTCAATAAAAATAAAGTTATATACGAAAAGTATTAAACATATCATACCATTTCCACCTTCTTTGACACTTTATCAATACTTTTATTTTTATTACAAAGAAGGTGGAAATGGTATGATATGTTATAATAGAAATCAATGCATAGGAAAAGAAGAAGTAGAAAAGTATTAAAGAAAGGAAAATAAAAGAAGCTATATTAATAAGAAAGATAAAACCAGAATTTAATAGAGATTCTGGGATTAGGATGAGATTGATATAGTTATAGTTATTAAATAAGATATATAGAGGTAAATATGTAAAGAGAGAATTGTTTATAAATAAGTTGGGGATGATAAAAAATGGTTAGGTTAAATAGGAGTATAAATTTGGGTATATTTTTAGTTATTAAAAAATAATAAATAAATAAATTAATAAACTTAGCATAATATTTACATATAAAACAGTATAATAAAAATTTATAAGAATTATATAAAAATAATGATAAAAGTTAAAGTATATAAAATAAAAAAAATATATATGTAAATAAAGTTGTAGGGAATATATATATAAAAACATATAAAGAAGTATAATATGAATTTGAGTATTATATAATAATAATAAAAGTTAAAGTGTAAAATATATATATAAAAAAAAATATAAATAAAGTGTTGTAGGGGATATATATTTAGTATAAATAATATGTAATAGAGGGAGCTAGGGTATAAGATAATTTTTTGAAAAAAAAAAAAGATTTTTCATTTTTTTATTTAAAAGATCACAATAACCTTGGTAAGTGTAAAGATTATAAAGTTTATAGGTTTTAAATATTCAGCAATAATAATAAATATAAAATATTAATTTTAAAAGAATGAGTAAGAAAATAATAAATCTTATGATTTAAAATTAAAAGAATTCTAGTTACTAATCATAAAGTTTAAGTTTATGAAGAATACAGATAATTAGTAGATTGTTAATAATAATAAAATAGATAATATTTAGATTAATAGTTGTCCTTGAATGTATATATGTATAAAGTTAAGAATACACATGTATAATTTGTATTTATTTTTTATTTATGTAGTACATTTTATTTTATATTAATTGTTTTATTTGAGTTTGATTATTTATTTCAGTTTTTTAATATATATATTTTATGTTGTTTTTAGTTTTTTATTGTTTAAAATTTTTTTTATGGTGTTATTATATAGTTAGGTTTTTTTATTTTGTTCATTATATCATAACTCTGAAGAAGACTGCAGGTCAGTCGAAACGTAGGTGTATGTACAAATAAAGTTTTGCTAAAAAGTGTTTGAAGTTTGGATAAATTATATTTATATATTTAAATATATGAGAAAGAATAAGTGCTCATCTATACAGACATTTATAAATATAAAAGACATTACAGTATATACAATATCCTATATTACAGATTTTAAAAAATACAAATTTTACAATGAACCCAGTAACTATACTTCCTCATTCATCACAGAGACAAAACTCTCCATAAAGTAACACCATTCAGTGCAAGCCAGAGTGGATACAGGAAAGTTTGCATAAAATCCTTATCTAGTGCCTATTCATCCAATATCCCCAGACTAGTCTCTAGCTTGTGGCTTTCATCAGTGGATCTGAGAGTACGGCACCTAGATCTTACACAACCTTCCAGCAGCCACCTTTTACTTTTTTTAGCTAACCATAAAGCTTCAAGTCCAAAATGAAAACACAATAATGTTTTCAAGCTAAGCTCATTAGCATATGTAGTTGTATACATCTGAAACAGTTCAGCATCCATATTTCTTGGGGTCTTTGGTTCGTTAATAACCATAGTCACCATAATCCAATTGGGCAGGATTGGTATTAAACCATCAAATATCACATGATCACCATTCTTATGCATACACAAGCTGTTTTTCACAGAGACAAAACTCCATACAGTACCACCACTCAGTGCAAGCCAGAGTAATCAATGGATGCAGGAAGGTTTGTGCATAATATCCCTATCTAGTACCTACTTATTCAATATCTCCAGACTAGTTTTTAGCTGGTGACTTTCATCAATGAGCAGCCTTGGATCTGAGAGCATTGCACCTGTTTTCAAACTAAGCTCATTAGCTTCTTTAGTTGTATGGTAACATGTGACATTTGATGGTTTAATCCCAATCCTGCCCAAGAAGATTATGGTGACTGTGGTTATTAAAGAACCAGAGACACCAAAAATTATGGATACTGAACTGAGTTCAGATCTATACAATTATACAAGCTAATAAGCTTAGCTTGAAAACATTATTGTGTTTTTATTTTGGACTCAAAGCTTCATAATTAGCTAAAAAAAAAAAGTGGCTCTAGGTGCAGAACTTCAGATCCGAGGCTCCTCACTGATGAAGGCTACAAGCTAGAGACTAGTCTGGGGATATTAGATTAGTCAGCATTAGATAGGGATTTTATGCACAAACCTTCCTGCTTACAATGATTACTCTGCCATGCACTGAATGAAGCTATTGTATGGAGAGTTTTTCTCTGTGTAAGCATAACAATGGTAACCATCTGATGTTGATAATTTTTCATTCATTTTTAATAATTTTATAAATATTAATCATCTTATTTTATTTTTTTTGCAAATTGTTTTGATGCGTTTATTGAAAAAAAAAAGTTTTTATATCCACAATATAGAATATTGCTTATAGTTTAGATCAGTGTTTCCCAACCTGTGGTACGCGAGTTGCTGGTTGGTGGTACACGAAAAATAATCAATAATGGCGGACATAAAAAAAAAATTAAATTATAAAAATATAGAAACGTTTTTTTTCTATAATTCATAAAAATTATTTTAATTAATAATATTATACAGTAAAGTTGTTAATACGTACAGTCGATAACGATCTTTAATGTTAATGATAAAATTGAAAGTATGATTAAGAAATTAGATTTTTGGAAACAGTGTATCGAAAACAATCAATCGGAAGTATTCGAAACTCTACATATTTTTTTTGTTTGAAAATAAGGTTAGTCTGTCTCAAGATATACGAGAAAATATAATAGCACATTTAACAGGATTAAAATTGTCTTTCATGAAATATTTTCCAAAACCCGAAAACACAAATGATAATTGGATTTCAAACCCCTTCTATGCAGAAAATTTAGAAAAAGCTATATAAAGAATAAATAAAATTTAATAGAATTATCATGTGACAGAACTTTACAAGTAGAATTCAAACGACACAATCTAATTAATTTTTGGTTAAACATTAAAAAATATGAACAACTTTTTGAGAAAGCTCTTAAATTATTATTACCGTTTACTAATACGGAATTAGTAGGAAGAGCTTTTTCTTCATATATTTTTTTTAAAAAATAAATATCAAAACAGATTGAATGCAGCTGTAGACTTAAGGGTATATACCTGCATCTTTTGAACCAAATTTCAAAAAAAATATGTTGTTCGAAACAAACACAAGGACCTCATTAAATTTATTTTATAAAAATATTTGATTATGATAAGAAAATATATTAATTGGTTTTTTATAATTTTGTGTTAAAACCATTTATTAATAAACGAAATATGATAAAATAGTAGATAAATAATGAGTCGGATCAAGACAAATCAATCTAAATTATTTAATTTGAAAGAATGTATCAGAAAAGGATCATACCCAGAAATTAGATTCTCATTAATTCTTGATCATCTTTTGTGGATTACTAGATATAAGCTAGTATTTAATCATCAAAATTTTAATCCTATTAACTGCATGCAGAACAGTATATAGAAAACAAGAACAAGAGATAGCCTGATAACCCCTGAGGTTATTTTTACCATGACTTGGGACATGCTGGATTTATCCTCTCCATGGCCCAACCAATAGCAAGATGCTCCGAAAAAGAGAAAACGGTATCAAATTCGAGAAAACTAAATGAAGGAACGAGAAAACACTTTGAACAAAATATGTACCAAATAATCTTTAATGTAATCTTTAATAAATTATTTTGGAAAAAATATGAAACTTTGAACAAACACATACATATAAATATGTTACAGTGAGTTTATAATCCGGCGTGACGTTTAGGCGTGTTTCAATGTAATTTGTCTCATTATGTGATGTGAATATACACGGTCACCCTATAATATTTATAATGCAAATAAAATACACTCGCAATAACAAATTTCATGAAATACAATCATTTTTATGAAGTGGTACAATTTAGCGTGATGTACTACCAAGTGGTACTTGAGCCAAAAAAGGTTGAGAAACGCTGGTTTAGATGATGACCACTGGAAAGTTAAAGCCGTAAGAAAATATAAATTTTATTTTATAGAATTGTAAAGTGTTTAATGAAAGTATATATTGCAAGGAAATAGTCATATATCACGTGATTTAATTTAATAAACTTGTACTACAAATGTTATCTAATGAACGTGCTAATAGCTATTCACAAGCTTTTCGGAATATCCCTATCATACGGTATTATATATATGTACATAATAGAAAAAGTGGAAATTACAAGAAAAAAATATATGAATTACAATACAAAAAAATTAATTAAAAAAATTATATCGACCTAAATTTCTTTACCTGTCCATGTACATCTTTACAATATCCAGTAGTTAATCCTTCTGCTTTTAAAAATAAATCGCACTGTTGACTAATTTCAGCATTATCAGAATCATTACCAATATCAAGATGAAGCAATCCTAGAAGGGCATTTGAATATTTATTCGATAATAATTTCAATTTACATAAGTGCAAAAAACTTAAAATATCGTTTGATGTAACACCTAAATTCAACAAAATGTATAAGTCATCAATAAAAACAATTATATTAGATTCTTGCTTATCAAGTATTTCAAAAATAGTGCTTGCAAGTTGATCAAGTGGATTTCCAGAATCATTTCGTTTTAAAAAGGCGAATGGAAGCTTTTCATTTTTTAAGTGACTATTTGAAAACGTTTCTTTTAATAATTTTAAGCCTTCGATAAATACAAGCTGACCCTGATCTCTACAAGACGTCAAATTAATACCAATTTTGGCGCCTATTACTTTATAATGCGTAAAAGTTTGAGCCAAAGCAAAAAAGCAAACTTTAAATTCATTTTTTAAATATAAACTTAAAAAATGATGAAGTAAAAAAGATCCATCAGTTTCCGAATCAGCTATTACAATAAACTGCCCTTTAGGGGGAGATTTGTCAGTTATATTTAGCAATAAATTTAACTCAGTAAACATCCTATTTACATTACGATGATGTTTATAACATTTTGAGAAGTAGGAATTAAAACATTTGTTTATATATACATAATTATGATACAACAAAGCACGATATATATTATAAGAAAAAAAAAATAATATTAAATTATTAATTTCTATAATGGAATTAATTCATTAAAAAAATAAAAATGCATGCGAAGTGAATAAAAAAACGGAGGCACTTCTATTAGTTTTGCGCTTGCGCTTTGATTGAAAACTAAGCGGGAAATATAAACGTTATTTATTAGTCATAAACTTATTTCAAACTATTTTCATAGATTATTGACATTTAATCTTTGTAAGTAATGATTTATTCATAAATTCAATTATATTTTATTTATTATTAGTTTGTATACTAAAAAGAAAATTAATGAAGTATAAAATTCTTTTATATTGTTGTTTGTAAATGATGTTCTAGTTAGCTATATTTTAAATTAAAATAACTATTAGAATGTTAAATATTTGTGTATAAAAATTGTGATATATATATACAATGCATATGAAAATGATAATGCACTAGATTAATGTCCGCATCGCTCAAGTCTAAAGTATATTTCTAATACATTATTTTATTATGTATATGCAAGTTTAAGAAGACAATTCTAATTTTTTAAATAAAGATAGTTTAATGTATAAGAAATTGTAGGTAATAATGCAAAATTTGTAACTATATGTGGTATTGGTGACAATTGAGATATTTATAATTATCGCAAAATAGAGACTTTATTTACTACTATTTCATTAAGAATAGCTGTTTCTTTCAGATTTTTAATTGTCAATTGAGTGGTTTTTCAACACTTTCTGATCATTTTCAAATTATAGTTCCAAGAACTGTAATTGAACTTATATCTATTCAAGTTTATTTATATATCTAAATGTAATATGTGATAATAAAATTTTCATTTTAATTAAGATTTAAATTGCTCTCCAGCTGCCCCTTTCAATAACTTTTACTGTAAGTAAATGAATCATTTCTTACTGTATTTTTGTATCTTTTTATTTAGACTTATCTACAACATCAACAGCCAGAGAGCAATGTTATATCAGTTGTATTTATATATTGGACTATGTCCATTATCTAATATTGAGTATTGAATATCTTTAGAAAAAATTTAATTTTATTTAAATTTTCAAAGTACATTCAACTGTTAGTATGCAGGTTAGTATATGCACAATATTCCAAGAGGTATTATTCTTCTCTCTTCTTCAGGGATTACTGGCCTGACCAGTGACAGTACTAGCAAGGCAATCAAACCTGGATCCTTAGATTCTTGAATATTGAATTTTAAGGTAACTGTTCTAACCAACAGCCATTCTGCCAAAGAATTTCATCCTCTTGATTTCTTCACTTTTTCCTAAGGGCAAAGTTGATTGGTGGTTTTCATATATTGTTGCCTTTGGCAGGATGGCTCAGTTGGTTAGAGCATTATCTTTTATATATTCAAGAATCTAATAGTCCAGGTTCGATTCTCATGCTAGTACTGTCATTTGGTCAGGCCAGCAATGTCTGAAAAAGAAAGGAGAATAATACCTCTCGAAACATTGTGCATATACTAACCTGTGTGCTATTAATAACAGTTGAATGTAATTGGAATATTTAAATAAAGTTACATTTCTCTAAAGATATTCAATACTCAATACTAGATGATGGAAATTGTCCAATATATAAATACATCTAAAATACCATTATCACAAACCTTCAGGAAAGCAGTGTTATATCAGTTTACACATTTTAATATAAATTGCATTTGAAACAACTGATGTTAATTTTATAGAGATGTTCATTCATTTTTAAAACTATAATAAATATTCACATGTCAAATACATAATGATAAATAGTATTTCAATATTGAATAAATGTAATGTAATGGGATAGAAAATGAATCATTTTTTTCTGTGTATATATATTACATTGTTTATCATGGATAGTAATAAGATATGAAAATTTCTATATTATTAATCATATATAAGTTGTAGTAAATAAAACAAACAGAATTCATGAAAATCGTATGATAATTTAAGTATTAATTGAAAGAAACAAAGCAATAGAGAACTCAGTGTCATTAATCAGAAGTTAGATTAAGGTGATTGTATGTTTGGTTAATCCTGTGCTAATAGATACTATTGACAAAAGTATTTTAGGAAAGTATCATCATAGAATCACTGCTAATAGTCATGCTTTTATTACTGCTAAAATTATTGCAGATAGTAGCAGAATATAAAATTATTACAAAGAGCATTCAGTAAGTATTATTAGACAGAGCATAAATTGACAAAAGCTATCTTCATGACAATTCTTATTGAATGCAATGCATCATCAAGATTGGATTTAGCAGTGATGCAACTTTGTCTCATGAGTATGTCTGGACCCATTGATATGATGACTCAGGATCTGTTATCCATGATTATCACCTTGCTCTTCAACCAGGTACTGTCTGAGTTATCAGTTATGATAGCCTGTCGCATCTGGTATACATTAATAGCTTAGTAATAAATAAGTGACGTTTTGCACTCTATTGTTACTATTTGTAAGTAATAAGCCTGCAGATATTTTTTAGGAAAATAATGCAATAACTAATAGTTATCAATGTCTCAACAAGATGCTTTCTAGATATTAACTTGATCTTTGGATTGATCATGCACCTAATATATATTAAGTTTATTGGATACTGATGACAATATTTCTTCAAATAATTGAATACTTAAGAAATGTGGATTAGATCCATATTGATTTTTCGTCATATATTATTAAGAACACAATAACAATTTTTATTATTTTTTGTTTTTCTTACTATATTTTATATCATTATGGTTAATTAATGTATTGAATATTCATCTATTTATTCAATTTATTGTTTTGGAAATCATTATTTACATTTTTTAATTATCAGGCAAGTTCAATTTGCTTCTATTATTCCTAATTAAAGTGATTTCTATGTTAAGCAGTATATAACAATGTTATCATAAAAATTTGTGATTTGAAAAAAATAACTATATTTGCTTTTTATCTTCCATATATATATATTTATCAAATGTATTCTCTTTTTTGGTGGCAAAATTGTGAGTGCAATAAGTTTGATACTTGTAAATCAAAATGTAATAACATATATATATATATGTTAATTCTAATATTTTCACGGATAAAAGATGTCATATTATTATTACTATTTGCGGGATATTCCGTGTAGTTAAAAAAAAGAAAAAGAAAAAAAAAGCTAAATGCTGACGTTTCAGTACAATATCAAGTACCTTCCTCAGAGCGTTCTCTTTCTCAAATTATAATAAGAATGTGCGTGAGATTTAAAATCGTTTTTATTGTTTTCTTTCTTCTCATATATTGGTTGAGAAGTTTTAAAATTTATTTTCTCTTGCAATAGCGTCCAATATATGAGGAGAAAGAAAACAATAAAAACGATTTTAAATCTCATGCGCATTCTTATTATAATTTGAGAAAGAGAACGCTCTGTGGAAGGTACTTGATATTGTACTGAAATGTCAGCATTTAGCTTTTTTTTTTTTTTAACTACACGGAATATCCCGCAATTAGTAATAATAATATGACATATATATATATGCAAATTTATAAATAAATATTTAAAAATACAGTATTTAAAAGCTTATAAAAAATATATGTATAATCGTCACTTAGCAACTCTTTCAACCAACTTGTGGCTTTGTCAACTATCACATTTAAAATGTCAGCTTTCCCATAATTCTATGATGTCAACTTTTCCATAATTCTGTGATCTTAATGTTTGCTGCTTGCCTATTAACCAAATGTTGCTTGTATTTACATATCAACATTGCCTCTTTAATTTTCCTTTTATTATTACTTCTTTCAATTTCCAATATTTTTACGTTGTTATAATTAAAATCGAAACCATATATACATGATTTATTATGGTCATAAAAGACAAGCTGATAAATTATCATTATTTTTAAAAAATTTTGTTTTGTATTTTGAACCCTTTTAAATAACAATGTGTTCCTTTGTTCTTTTTTCCAACGTGCACCTCGATTCACCTATATATCCGCGACCACACCCACATGTCCATTTGTAAATGATACAATTTTTATTTGTAAATAAAGTTTTATCCTTTGAATTGTTTATTAATTTATTTAATGTAGGTGGTGCATAAAATGCAATATCACATATTCCTTTATAAATTTTCTTAATGAAACTTGCCTGTTGTTTTGAAATATATGGTATTGATATCCACAATTTTTTATCAGAAGAATTAACACTTTTATTATTTATATATTTATAAGTAAAATTTTTAATAGTATAATAAACAGAATCATAATTGTATCCAACTTTTAACAATTCATTATAATAAGTTTCAATATTTTTACTTTTATCTGATGCATATTTACAAAGGTTATCATTTCTAAATAAAAAGGATTTCAAACCTGCCATTTTATGTGACATTGGTACTTTTGATTCATATGGAATATATCCTCTTTTTGCTATTGGTTTAAGAGTCATATAGTAATCCAGTTTATCCTTGTTTCTGGTTATCTTGAGATCTAAAAATTGTATACTCATTAAATTTTCATCTGTTTTAATCCACTTTAAGCCCTTTATATTATTTAATTCCTTGAACAAATCATTAATAGGATTTGGCTTTCCACAAACAAAAACATCATCAACATATCGATTGTATAAAATAATATCTTTCTGATAATGATCCGTTTTTAAAATATTTTCTTCATATGTAGATATAACAAAATTACATATCTGGGCAACTGTAGGAAGTCCCATCGGCCACCCATTATTCATTTTATAAAATTCGTGCTTAAAAATTGCATAAATGTTTCTATCAATAAAGTTTAATGTTTCAGTAATAAATTTTATTATTTTAACGTTAACATATTTTAATTTCAATGCATTCTTAATTATTTCAATAGAAGTCATTCTGTCAATTGATCCGTACATTTCACTGATATCAAAGGTACAAATTACATCATAATTAGCAATAACAACGTTATTAATTTTACCAACGAAGTCAAATGATGAACATATTGTATACATACCAAAACCAAGAATTTCTTGTAACATTTTCTCAATTAATTTACATGTTTCATAATAGAAAGCACCCCCAAAATCAATCATTAAACGTAATGGTTCTTTTTATTTATGCAATTTTATATTTGAAAATATTCTAGGACATACTGCAGCAGAGGGATAAATTCTATAATAAGTACTATTATCAATTACATTATTTTTGGCTTTTTTAAAAATGTTATTCACAAATTCAACACGTAAACTTTCAATATTTACCTTGTTAACCTTTATAAAATTAAGAATACTCATTTGAGTAATGACTTTATTTTCATAATCCGATTTTAGTAGCAAGCACAGCCGTAAGCCTTTATCCTCTTTTATACAACCAAGATTATTTTCAGATGTAAATTTTCTAAATTTAGAAATTTGTTTGTTCCAATTATTATTTATTGCAAATCCAAAATTCTTTTCTTTTACTTTTTTAACTAAGTCATTGCCAACTTTTGAATCACATTTAATTACTCCCAACGAACATTCAACAGCAGACTCCAATTCCAAATTACGATCTTTCCATTGGCCACCAACATATTTTGCACCTAGATTTAAAATATATTTTTCTTGAAAACCAAGATTCACGCCAGCCAAATTAACAAAGTTATTGTCTTGAAACTTATTTTTAAATTCTTTCTTAAACAAAAAGTTAATTTTATTATTAAATTTATAACATAGTCTATTATAATAACGATCAAAAAAACACTTGAGAACTACTCATAAAATTGTACCAATCATTTCGATTATTCAAATCAATCAAGTGATTCAAACTTTTTAAATAACGTCTTTTTCCAAAGATTAGACATTTACACGAAGAAATAATATTACGTAACACCGTTGTTTTTAAACAGCAAATTGTATTAGACGATAACATACAAGACATATTAAAAGCCAAAAATAATGTAATTGATAATAGTACTTATTATAGAATTTATCCCTCTGCTGCAGTATGTCCTAGAATATTTTCAAATAGAAAATTGCATAAAGAAAAAGAACCATTGCGTTTAATGATTGATTTTGGGGGTGCTTTCTATTATGAAACATGTAAATTAATTGAGAAAATGTTACAAGAAATTCTTGGTTTTGGTATGTATACAATACGTTCATCATTTGACTTCGTTGGTAAAATTAATAACATTATTGATAATTATGATGTAAGTTGTACCTTTGATATCAGTGAAATGTACGGATCAATTGACAGAATGACTTCTATTGAAATAATTAAGAATGCATTGAAATTAAAAAATGTTAACGTTAAAATAATAAAATTTATTACTGAAACATTAAACTTTATTGATAGAAACATTTATGCAATTTTTAAGCACGAATTTTATAAAATGAATAATGGGTGGCCGATGGGACTTCCTACAGTTGCCCAGATATGTAATTTTGTTATATCTACATATGAAGAAAATATTTTAAAAAAGGATCATTATCAGAAAGATATTATTTTATACAATCGATATGTTGATGATGTTTTTGTTTGTGGAAAGCCAAATGCTATTAATGATTTGTTCAAGGAATTAAATAATATAAAGGGCTTAAAGTGGATTAAAACAGATGAAAATTTAATGAGTATACAATTTTTAGATCTCAAGATAACCAGAAACAAGGATAAACTGGATTACTATATGACTCTTAAACCAATAGCAAAAAGAGGATATATTCCATATGAATCAAAAGTACCAATGTCACATAAAATGGCAGGTTTGAAATCCTTTTTATTTAGAAATGATAACCTTTGTAAATATGCATCAGATAAAAGTAAAAATATTGAAACTTATTATAATGAATTGTTAAAAGTTGGATACAATTATGATTCTGTTTATTATACTATTAAAAATTTTACTTATAAATATATAAATAATAAAAGTTTTAATTCTTCTGATAAAAAATTGTGGATATCAATACCATATATTTCAAAACAACAGGCAAGTTTCATTAAGAAAATTTATAAAGGAATATGTGATATTGCATTTTATGCACCACCTACATTAAATAAATTAATAAACAATTCAAAGGATAAAACTTTATTTACAAATAAAAATTGTATCATTTACAAATGGACATGTGGGTGTGGCCGCGGATATATAGGTGAATCGAGGTGCACGTTGGAAAAAAGAACAAAGGAACACTTATTGTTATTTAAAAGGGTTCAAAATACAAAACAAAATTTTAAAAATAATGATAATTTATCAGCTTCTGTCTTTTATGACCATAATAAATCATGTATATATGGTTTCGATTTTAATTATAACAACATAAAAATATTGGAAATTGAAAGAAATAATAAAAGGAAAATTAAAGAGGCGATGTTGATATGTAAATACAAGCAACATTTGGTTAATAGGCAAGCAGCAAACATTAAGATCACAGAATTATGGGAAAGTTGACATCATAGAATTATGGGAAAGCTGACATTTTAAACGTGATAGTTGACAAAGCCTGAAGTTGGTTGAAAGCGCGCCTAAGTGACGGTTATACATATATTTTTTATTAGCTTTTAAATACTGTATTTTTAAATATTTATTTATAAATTTGCGTATATTATTTTGAAGAAATACAGACATCGATTTATAATATTATATATCAATGAAAATGAGTTCTAGAAATGATATGTGGATTATTAAAGAATGGCGGAAGGTAACTTACAAAATAATTGCTTTAAAATGTAGGTTGCAATTTTTATATAATTGTAAAATGTTAAAAGTTTTCCCAAATTGTTGTCAAATAAAATTTAATATGTCTTGTATGTTATCGTCTAATACAATTTGCTGTTTAAAAACAACGGTGTTACGTAATATTATTTCTTCGTGTAAATGTCTAATCTTTGAAAAAAGACGTTATTTAAAAAGTTTGAATCACTTGATTGTTTTGAATAATCGAAATGATTGGTACAATTTTATGAGTAGTTCTCAAGTGTTTTTTGATCGTTATTATAATAGACTATGTAATAAATTTAATAATAAAATTAACTTTTTGTTTAAGAAAGAATTTAAAAATAAGTTTCAAGACAATAACTTTGTTAATTTGGCTGGCGTGAATCTTGGTTTTCAAGAAAAATATATTTTAAATCTAGGTGCAAAATATGTTGGTGTTCAATGGAAAGATCGTAATTTGGAATTGGAGTCTGCTGTTGAATGTTCGTTGGGAGTAATTAAATGTGATTCAAAAGTTGGCAACGACTTAGTTAAAAAAGTAAAAGAAAAGAATTTTGGATTTGCAATAAATAATAATTGGAACAAACAAATTTCTAAATTTAGAAAATTTACATCTGAAAATAATCTTGGTTGTATAAAAGAGGATAAAGGCTTACGGCTGTGCTTGCTACTAAAATCGGATTATGAAAATAAAGTCATTACTCAAATGAGTATTCTTAATTTTATAAAGGTTAACAAGGTAAATATTGAAAGTTTACGTGTTCAATTTGTGAATAACATTTTAAAAAAAGCCAAAAATAATGTAATTAATAATAGTACTTATTATAGAATTTATCCCTCTGCTGCAGTATGTCCTAGAATATTTTCAAATATAAAATTGCATAAATAAAAAGAAACATTACGTTTAATGATTGATTTTGGGGGTGCTTTCTATTATGAAACATGTAAATTAATTGAGAAAATGATACAAGGCATTCTTGGTTTTGGTATGTATACAATACGTTCATCATTTGTCTTCGTTGGTAAAATTAATAACATTGTTATTGATAATTATGATGTAATTTGTACCTTTGATATCAGTGAAATGTACGGATCAATTGACAGAATGACTTCTATTGAAATAATTAAGAATGCATTGAAATTAAAAAATGTTAACGTTCAAATAATAAAATTTATTACTGAAATATTAAACTTTATTGATAGAAACATTTATGCAATTTTTAAGCATGAATTTTATAAAATGAATAATGGGTGGCCGATGGGACTTCCTATAGTTGCCCAGATATGTAATTTTCTTATATCTACATATGCAGAAAATATTTTAAAAAAGGATCATTATCAGAAAGATATTATTTTACACAATCGATATGTTGATGATGTTTTTGTTTGTGGAAAGCCAAATGCTATTAATGATTTGTTCAAGGAATTAAATAATATAAAGGGTTTAAAGTGGATTAAAACAGATGAAAATTTAATGAGTATACAATTTTTAGATCTCAAGATAACCAGAAACAAGGATAAACTGGATTACTATATGACTCTTAAACCAATAGCAAAAAGAGGATATATTCCATATGAATCAAAAGTACCAATGTCACATAAAATGGCAGGTTTAAAATCCTTTTAATTTAGAAATGATAACCTTTGTAAATATGCATCAGATAAAACTAAAAATATTGAAACTTATTATAATGAATTGTTAAAAGTTGGATACAATTATGATTCTGTTTATTATACTATTAAAAATTTTACTTATAAACATATAAATAATAAAAGTGTTAATTCTTCTGATAAAAAATTGTGGATATCAATACCATATATTTCAAATCAACAGGCAAGTTTCATTAAGAAAATTTATAAAGGAATATGTGATATTGCATTTTATGCACCACCTACATTAAATAAATTAATAAACAATTCAAAGGATAAAACTTTATTTACAAATAAAATTTTTATCATTTACAAATGGTTATGTGAGTGTGGCCGCGGATATATAAAGTGAATCGAGGTTCACGTTGAACAAAAGAACAAAGGAACACTTATTGTTATTTAAAAGGGTTCAAAATACAAAACAAAATTTTAAAAATAATGATAATTTATCAGCTTCTGTCTTTTATGACCATAATAAATCATGTATATATGGTTTCGATTTTAATTATAACAACGTAAAAATATTGGAAATTGAAAGAAATAATAATAAAAGGAAAATTAAAGAGGCGATGTTGATATGTAAATACAAGCAACATTTGGTTAATAGGCAAGCAGCAAACATTAAGATCCCAGAATTATGGGAAAGTTGATATCATAGAATTATGGCAAAGCTGACATTTTAAACGTGATAGTTGACAAAGCCACAAGTTGATTGAAAGCGCTCCTAAGTGACGGTTATACATATATTTTTTATAAGCTTTTAAATACTGTATTTTTAAATATTTATTTATAAATTTGCCTATATTATTTTGAAGAAATACAGACATCGATTTATAATATTATATATATTCTAACCTCCCCCCGCGCATCCTCACCCCAAAATATACTGTTTATTACGAATATTACGGGTTCTAGCTCAGTTAACAAATAAATAAATGAAATATTCAGCATTAATTAAAATGATTACTAGCTCTAATTTTTAAAATACAAATACGGTTCAATTTTAAAATGAATTAACAAATATTTACTATTTTCATGAGACATGGAGTGACAATACCGGGAACGAGATAGACTACATTGAGCCATTATCCACACGATACTACCTCAATGGCATAAGAACACTATCCCCCTTTTTACTATACCAGATAACTAACTCATAGTATTCTTACGACTTTCTGAGCTCTATTCACTACGATTAAAATAATAATCATATCCTAATCTTCTTTATAACAAGAATCTAGCTCAATTAAATAAAATGAAGTAAAATAAAATAAAATCTCAGGTTCATAAATTGTATTCTAACTGATTTAAAATTACGGTAGTAAAATATGAAAAGGGAATTTTATGTCATAATCTACTACACAGCAACTAATAATAATAAAAATAATAATAACAATAATAATATAATATAATCTTATTTCTTCCTAAATGAAATAAATAAATACGTACGTGGTATTATTTTAATAATCTGACAACAGAATACGTGTGGCAACATTAGCATATAATTTAATGTAATATTGTGGCAACCGACTTATGACCAATAAATAACATAAAATTATGATCTTTTAATTTTAACATACCAATAAATTCTCAAAATTCTTATAACAATTTTATGTTTACTCTTTGTGCAAAATTTATATGTCTGTTTCTATTATAAATGTATCGTGATTTCATGCATCCATGTGGAGAAATAACAACTCGGACACAAAAACTTTAAAACAAATTTAAAACAAAGTTTATTAACAACATAAATAAATTAACAATATTTTTACACTATATACATTGGATATCCCTTACTTTCATATCCCAACTTAGTTTATTAATTTATAAAATGAAATCAAAATATTATTTACTTTTCCTAGTTAAATCTTATTTTTTAACGCTTAAGAAAATACAGTATTATTACTTGATTTATTATTATGGTTAGCTTATTACAAAATGCATTTCTTATATGATTATCACAAACCCTTTTCATCCCTAATATTATTAAAATTACATTTTTTTACAAAATTTACATTCGTAATAAAATTCTACAAAATAATAAAATTTAGTTTCATATTGGTTGTATGGAATCTTACAAAGTCAAAACACTATTCTACATTCGGTATTAGGTTTTTATTATTCATTATCCGATGTTTATTAATCCTAATATTCTCAGTCAAGCCTTACTTCGGATGATATAATTATAACTATTAATATACCATGCACAAGTATATGTTTATTATACCTTATTGAATTTTTTCTTGATAAATATGCAATACTCATTCCCTCCAACATTAATAATTAAAAAAAAATTCAAATTTTATTATCACTTTTCAAATACTTGGTTTAGATTTCTTTTCAAAATCTTATATTCATTTCTGAATTAATTTTACAATGTATTATATGATTCTTTCTCTCTTTATGATATTTTGGACTTTCAATTTTAAAATTACACAATTCTATACATTCAAGCAAATAAACTATTCTTACACAAACGATAACATATCTTCAGTTCTATTTTATTCATTATTTCTTTGAAAATATCTTTCTGACCGATGCAGATTCACGAAATAAGGATAGCGAAGATAGATGCATAGGATCAAAATACAACTAGAATATTACTCGTCATATACCTTGACAATCATGGCACAGTGAATTACAAGACACTATAGAGGAGTGACCTTTACCTGTCTACCAACCTCTATCATAGGAACGATGCTAAAGCTATTTCTTCAGCTTTATTCTAACATCAAAAGTTTAAAGATATGCAAAACACTGTCCAAACCATATGTGTTCAGTCATAGGACTTTGTTAACTATACTAAATCACACAAAACTAAATATGATCCAATCCCTTATATTTTCCTATTTCTTAAAAAAAAACACATCATCTTGGTTTCCTCTCCACTAGTACTTCCAAGTCACTATCCGATCTTATTTCTCAAGATTTTTTCTATACTGTACATCGATAAATACATATCTGCATTACTAACAATAATAAAATTCATTGATATTTTAAAACTATTCCACTGTTCTATAAGAAAATCTTTTTACTACTTTCCTCCTTATTTAATCATATACAAACTATTTAAATATCTGAATACTTTATCACATGAAAGTTCAAAAGAATCACACAATTGTTCTGTTAAATTATATTATTAATATACTTTAAATAAATTGTTGCATGCATATTCCGAATTACTCCTATCTCATTATATGTTAAAATGTTGCATAAAATGTGTACATATAATTAAGACTTTCACACTTCATTCTTAATCAATAGATGATCTAAAAAAAAATACATTATGCATTATAAATAACTATTCAAAATTACCAAACGACCTTTATCTCCTCGATCGCGTTCCGTAGGCTTCACCATCCATTTGATCCTTGTAGATATAAGATTCACATCCATACACTTTATTTAAACACTATTTCTATAATTTTATCAAGTTATTATATTTAAATTTTAATATTAATAAATTTATGTTTTATGTTTTCCCTAATCTCACATAACATTTTATATTTTAAAATAAATTAGTAAAAAATATTCAAACTATATTTACTGTATTCCTTCATCAAATTTTCCTGAAAAACTGTTCATACTAAGCAAAAAAAAAATTGTTTATCATTTCTTTTCCATTCACTTAATGTTCCTCTCCCTGCTTGTTCAATTTTAAGGTAAAACAAATATTACTTCGTTCAATAAATATTCATGAATGATAACCCTTGGTTTTTATAATATTTAATACAATTATTAATTATGATATTAGTTAATCCCGTAAAGAAAACTTCTAAATATTCTCTTCTAATATTTCTTGCTAATATTTTCTCCCGCGCGACTTTTACGATGCATCTCCTCAGTACTTTGATTTAAATATTCAATAAAACTTTTCTGTTTCCATGGATTCATTTCATTAAGTAAATTAGATTTATATTTTCCAAATCTTTATCTTTATTAATCATTTCTCTAATGAACACTTTTTAATATTTTTAATTCTTCTTAGAGAAAGTTTTTTTCTGTTCCTTTTTCATAAAAACACAATAGCTCTTTCATATTATTATTCTGTAACTTTTTTCCTTCTTTTAAAATTCTGGTACTATATACTTTGTAATGTTTCCTTTAAAAAGACAAACATTCTTTCTCCATTATAACTTTTACATAATTTTTTCTTTATGATATACGCATCTTAATTTTTCCATAGAGAAGAATAAAAAAACTTCGGAGTAGCCTTTTAAAATTGTGCGTCATAATTTTTCCTGACGGCAAATAACTTTTCTTTTAAGTTTTCGGTATAATGTCCAAATTATATTTATCTGAGTTCTAATGATTTTCTGGTTGATCACAAATAAACTGTATTCAAGGCACTTTACAATTATTTTTACTTTATCAATACTTTTAGGTACTTTTTTCTGTAGTATTTCCATTTTTACTGCAAGGTTTCGGCTAAACTTGAATAAAAATCCTGGTAAGAAATCTTTTAAATTAGCCTTCCATTTAAAGGCAGTTCAAAATATATTTTAAAACAAAACTTTTAAAATAAATACAAAATTTTTTAAAATTATAACACTTCTAGCTTACGATCTTATACAGCTAAAAAATATGTTCCTCCTTCCTTTACTTACACATTCCTTCTCCTGCTCCGTCTAATTCCTATATTTCATCTGCTAAATTACCTCCGTTGATTGGTTAATGACTTTTTTAGCGCGAATAAATTTACACATTTTTAGTTTTATAATAGATTAAACTTTTTAAAATAAGAATTTATGACGTCATGTTTTAAAATATTATTTAGAATAGTATTTTTAAACTCAATTATAGTTTTATCAAAATCATTTAAACTTTAAAACAATTATTAAAATAACATTTAATATTTCAACTTTTACTTTAACGATAGATAGCAATTACATTTAGTTTTATAATTCACAAACTTTATTATTATATTCTAACAAGCGTGTGTGTGAAGGTATATAATATACAGTCACATGATTACTAACTTTATCAGATGATTTTTTTTTTTAATTTACGTCTCGGTCTAAATTACCAAAACTGATATATTTTATAAAAATTTGGAAAATAATTTAAAATGTAGAACTAAATATAATTCTCACCATCCCAAAGTTTATTTTAAAATATATTAGATTAAATTTGAATATTAATTATAATTATAATATTACATATATCGTTTATTTAATTTATTAGTTTTAAAACATTACAATTGAATTGTTTAATATACTTTTAACTATTTATAGCTGTATTATTTTATATGGCCAGCTTTTACAACCATAAGCAAGGATATAATTAAGCTTTATTTAACTGTTCTTTTTTTTAAAATAATCCATTACACTTTTATATACCAGGTATTTTTCAGCCTTAAATTGTACTATAAAATCTAATCGATCATACAATTATCAATATATTACACAAACGTATTTTAAAATTTAAAATTTTTTAGCAATTGACCATTCTACCTTATTATGACCTATAGATAAGGGCACAATATATATATATATATATATATAATATTAATCCACTGCAGGATGAAAATCTCCAAGTTTAATCCAGTTTCTCTCTTCTCTGTATCTACCAGCAAACTTCCTTATTTCATTCAATTTTCTCACTTGTAGTTTTTAGGTCTTTACAATCTCGTGGGATCCAATTTAAAACTTCAACTGTCCATCTATTGTCCATTCCTTCTCCATTTCGGTCTCTTACTTCTTTCAATAATATCAGTGATATCTGTTTGTTTTCTCATGGTATTTCATTTCTCTTCTTGTTACTCCTAACATACATTTTCTCATACTTTATTGAATGCTCTGAAGTCTATAATACTCTTGACTGTCAAGTTTCTAAGTTTAAATCTGACAATAAAAATGGCTAAACATATAATGACATTTCCTTTAATACTAAATTATTTCTACTAAAAGCATTCTTATCTATTCATTATGTTTTCATCTATATTTTCTTCTGAGAAAGTCTATTGAACATTATTTTAATATTTTTAGTATTTATCTTTAGTCCTATTTTTTCACTTTCATCTGATAACTCTTGTAACTTTTCAATTCTTGTAAGTTTTCATGAAGCTCTGAAGCATTATTTTCATAGTAATCACTCTAAATAATTTAAATTCCCATTTTCTTTTATAAAGTACTTAAGATGTAGAATTGCTATAAAAAGTTTTGGAAATATGGAACTGTCCTTCTTGATATCACTATATAATCTAATCACTGCTGTTACATATTTTGATAATTTAAAGCTTTAATCACTGTAGAAATGCTTATCAGATTTAAATATCTTTATATGATTTACAATTCCAAAGCAATAGTGATAAGTCATATTCATCAGTCCTTTCTATAACTCAGTATTTGGATGATGTACGGGATTAAAACCACTTTTAAATCCAGATTATTCTTTTGCTTGGTTTAATCCAAAATTCACTATAGACGAGTTATAATTATCTTGGTAAAGAGTTTGTATAGAATTATAGAAGACTAAATCGGTAGTTTTTAATATATTTTTAAAATGTCCTTTACCACTGTCTTTTTCCAAACATTTGGTACATCTTTAATATTTAGACATTTGATATATAGCTTTGCCAACAATTTTTTTTTCTTTACTTGATTCTTTTAAAATATTAATAATTTCATCATTTTATGAAAGTTTTTTTCTTCTTCATAGATTTAATTGCAATATATATATATAGTACCATTTACATATATATGGTGTGAGCATTGGGTAAGATTTAAAAGCTAAAAGAAGTAAAATTTGTAAATCGTCAGTGGATGCAATTTAGTTTTTATTTATTAGTATAATTTTATTTTTGGATATGGACAATTAAAGTTATTTGTGTTTGATATTATTTATTTAATTGAAGCAAAGTTAAAATTAGAGGGAATGGAAACACAGATTGCTAACCCGGATAGACAAAAGAAAGTGATTAAACTCTAAGTCATGTTCTTAACGATAATTAAAGATGCTAAAATAATTTATAAAAACGAGAACTTTATATCATGAAAGCAAAAAGGAATGTAGAACATTATCGACTTGTATCTTCGTAACAAAACAAAGGATAAGAAGATATGTGCAGAGATTTCAAACTGCTTGTAGATATAAAAGTAGCGGACAAGTTTAGAGAAGGGTCTTTTCCAGTATTTGTTTGGCTGTTTCTTGTATGCAGCATTTTCGAAAACGTAATAAAATACTTCATCCAGAACTTCTATGCTAAACCTATTCACCATGTGTGAGTAGAAACCAGCGCGTTTGCTGACACCTCTCACAAAAGTCACCAAAAGCTTCAACTCTAGTCTTATCCTAAGTATGAATCAGAAATAGGAAAGTGTTACCAGAATGAAGTCATAATTAATTACAGAATCCTTCGTAAAAGGACCAGGTCTAACACAATAATTAATAATCTATGTAAAACCGAGGAACTTACCAGTAAGTCATTAGCCTTATCAAAATATTTGCAAACTAAATTTAAATGATAAATTCCTAATCTGGACCAAAGATAAAAGAGACATTTGCAGTTTTATTCTTCAAAGTGAACTGTGTGAATTAATTGATTAATATTGTTATCTGAGTATGTGTGTTCGTTCCAGTTTTATAAATAATTCGTAATAATTGTTTAAATATTTAAAGTGTCTTAATAAAACTTACCATTAATATAAACCATTCATTGTATGTTCATAATTTTAGTTTATTAGATTTATTGTTAAGAAATATATAAATCACCTGTGTCAATATGCTTGTTTAATTCAATTTAAAACTTGTTGATTATCCGGGCGCCATATTGAATTTTTATAAATCTAACTTGAGATACAATTTTCACAATAACTTCTGTTTTAATAATGTTAGAGCAAAAAACTTTACATTGATAGAAACTAGAAAAACCAAGGAAAACAATAAGGCTAAGACAAATAGTGATTACCATTTAAAAAATAAGGAAAAAAAGAAATTTCAATATCCGACATAATTATTACTTTATTGTTTGTTCATAATTTCTAATTTATTATTAATTAAGTTTAAATTACATCTTCATTGATAATTTCTTTGTATTCCTCACAAAATTCTATTTCAAACCATATATAATACTTCTTATCTGAGATAATCTATAACTTCAGAATCTCCAAAACTATTCGCATAAGAATTCTTCATTTTTATCTTGTAACCCAAAAGTTAACAAATCTCAAAGGCATCTATAAGAAAAAGATTCATCCTAATAATAGATACAAAACAAATCATTTCCAGAAGGTGCATTACATTTGTCATCATAACAATTGGCTTCTTGTCTATCTAAAACTAGAAATCGTAGGCTACTGTCTGTATCACTGATAAAATGAGATTCTTCTCTTTATTTTATATTTTTTGTGTACATCAGTGATGTTTATATTCTTTATGCACACCAGTGATGCTATCTTGTTATATTTATTGTTCCGCAGGGATATAATTTATTTGTATATAGATCATTTGCTAGCTATAGATTTGAAAATAATGTGGTGCGAGGTGTTAAAACTACTGACTCCACAGCGAGAGTATCAAGGCATAGGCAAGAATCAGAATTTGATTCTTTGCCTGCATGCAATTCCATGTGGTATATGCATATTGTGGATACCACTACACACACACAATTTGAAATCTCTTTGTTTTAAGTGTTTATAATTTCACTATTGATAATTGGTCGTAAAATTTGCATTGCACTGCTCTATATATGTAAATCATTACTGTTATACAAACACAAACATGCAAACACATTAATAAATTATTAAATCTTTTGAGAATCATTGTGTCTATAAAATAAGGTTGTCTCAAATTTGGATCAGAGACCCAAAATTACACTGTACAAAACCACTTTGGTTATATTTGAATATAAATTTATATACTGCATAATAAAGAGCAAAAATGATTTAAAATTATATAATTTTTATACTACACATACGCACCAATACAGACAAATTAATAAATTATACCATTTATTAAATAATCAAAAAATATTCAAATAATTAAAAAATTAAAATTGAATACTTATGACCGATATTCAATGATTATGTTTATCTCACATTGAAAGCCTGGAAATGCAAATTAGCAGCATATTTTTAATCCATTTTATTAACTAATAAGGCCTTTAAAGATTTTATGCCTTTATTGTCCTCATGTAAACTAGTAAACTGACCAGAAAAGAAAAAAAATTAAATGCACCTATTAATAAAAGTATTAATAAAAAATTCAATTTTTATCCCATTTCAAATTGTGATACATCATTTTAAGGATGGAATTAAGCAGCAACGAATGCTGGGATTTCTGTTGACGTCATGCTTATAGTTTTCGCGCAATTTAAAAAAGAAAATAAAATTTCAACGGATCAGCTATTACATATGCATAACGCGCTGTAACTGCTCAACATGTTTTAATAATTAAGCCCAGGTAAAATTCATATAAAAGCTTAAAGTGATTAAGAATCAAAATCCTGATCTTTTAGTTATTTACTGCAAATGTATGCGACGAGAATTAGTGAGTCTACAGATTCTGGCACCCTCTTAAATAAATTAAAATTTATTCCACTAGCAATTCGAATCATAATAAATATTAGGTCAGTTAATCAGAAAATATAACTGTTCTTGAAATATCCAAACTCAACTCATACATAAACGGAATTTTTTTTTAAAAATAGTTTGATTAACTAGCACTTCAGTGTGTAAAATAAGACCTAATCTACCGGAAAATGGTATACAAGCACACATTAAGTAACTACAGTTTTAAAGTATATGAAATATAATTGGAAGGAGACTAAACTCCATCTTGTTATAAATATACACATTCATCTTTACAACAACAAACCATAATGAATAGATGGTTTGTTATATTCTTTATCTTTTTCTAACATAAAGAAGGTGAATGTCTTTATTTATTCATGGCAAGAGGGAATTTAGTCTACTTCTAAATCTATTTAATATATATATATTGTAACGGTCAGGTTTGTACATTTGCTCAACAGACTGAGAGTCCAAGCCAGAGAACCAAAAGCTGACCAAGTCGGGATAGTAATATCCTACGTCTGATCATACCTCAACCCTCTCACTCATGCTTCCAAGTTAACCCATTGCGAATGACATGCCTGAGGTTACACTCGATATCTCTTTGATCGCGTTCCAGCAATAGCAAAGCAGTAAAACATGAGACATTCCCCCCTTATTACATATTCTATTATATACCTTAACTAGTGATTCATAAGATAATGAGCAAGCAATGAGACTGAGACAAATTTATATTTCATAAATTTAATATAACAATAAATACTCAAGCATAGTAGGTTGTGTACAGCTAGCTCACACGCAGGTGAGTGGATTCTCAGGGTTATAAATAATAATACAAAGCAATGAATGCATGCTCAGAGTTATAAAACAATATTATTACAAAGCATTGAGTATGTTTTCTCAGGGTATAAAATGATATTACAAAACAATAGACTCTTAGTAAGCTTATGTCACCTTTCATGTTGTAATTCATGCCATGTTTTATATGTTTGAAATCGGTTATAGTTAGCTAGAGTAATCGAGTTGATGGATAAATGCTAGATATTACTAATACGTTGAAGATTATATCATTGTTGCTAAGTTTAAAATATTATAATGACTAAGTTTAAGATTATATTATAAATATATTCAAAATCATATTATAGATATTTGCGTGATATAATATTGTTATACAGATAAACGCATTAACTCAGATTCTAGGTCGGATCAAAGCCGAAGTCACTTTCTAGGGAAACTGAACTGAGATGTGGTGGCAGGGGAACGTCAGATTCTAGTGCGTTAGAAACTATACTATCAGATAAGTGCGGCTCGAATGCATTCTTAATGGGGTTTATTACCTAGTAAACGGTTCCCTAACCGATCTGCTTGCTACAATGGAAGAGGCCTTTTTATTAAGAACAGAAGATTGGCTTATGAGCCCTTTGGAAACGCTTTGGTTTCGTTATACAAGAATAAATGTCACATTTGCCTAAACTTGCGAGGCGTGACTTGACAAAATACGAAGAACTGTCGCAGTGGCCTCAACTTTCGAGGTGTGCCTGGACGTGGAACAATCTTGAGATAGGCCATTATAGACATAGCAAGTAGATATGCATTTTTATGCAAATTAGCAATACATTCGCAACGCTAAATTAATATTTAATAAATTTTATTACGCCAAAATCTTAGCTTCTTCAGTACTACTACCACCGGTCAGTTCATAAATGAGCTTATTAAATTATGCGCTAAAGGCGATAATGAGAATCTGATTTAAGGTTTTCTGTATAGTTACTTATCCTCTAATTAAACGAAGTTATAGCAAACTGGTTGTTAAATAATAAAATGTAAGTTATAAAATAGCTCACGCAAATTATTGATGTTTAAGTAGATTACACATCTTAAATAATTCGTCAAAATAGATCTTATTAATAATGAAAAATGAGTTTTAACTAACGAATGCAAATCTATATTCTAAATAGCTTGCGTGAAATATACTTTTTCAAATAACTGACAAGATACATATTTTAAATCACTTACGCAAATATAATTCTTAAATAACTTGGGCAAAATCTGCGTTTTAAATAGCATACGCAATATATACGTTTTAACTAACTTTAGTAAACATTTTCATTTTATATAATCTTTAGAAAAGATGCGTTTTAAATAATAGACGCTAAAGATACCTTTTAAATAACTTTAGCGAAACATTTTCATTTTCAATTAACTTGGGAAAAGATGCGTTTTAAATAATATACACAAATATACATCTTTAAATAAGTTTATCAAAAGATTTTAAATAACTGGTTCGATTCACTCTAGCACAAATATAATTCAGAAAAGAGTCTTAGCTATATTCTTTATATCACAATATTGATATAATAAAAGTAATTGCTCACTCCCTTCCCCCCAATAATTTATTAACACACCAGACTCCGTTCTGATAAAAACACAGCATAAATCAATAAACATGAACTTAAAATATAAGAATTGCATAAAATGATCGATAAGATAATAATTTAGACATAAAATTTTATAGTATGGTTTTATAGAAACTAGATGTGTGTGATTATTTAAATTATTAATGATCAACGCCTACTTAATGTTATTAATGATCAAGCAAGAATTGAGTGTGTTCCAAGATTTAAACCATTTTACGATAAACATTTTAGTGGAACATTTAGAAATATTATAAATTATGTGATTTATTTAGCTAGCTTTCATTTAGTATACGTTTTAGTTAGGAAATGTAATATTTTGTAGAAAGGATTTACCGGAAAGTCTTTAAGGCCTTGTTCATTGCGCTTCTCTTTATATTCAGTCAGGCTGGGCTTCTCTTAGGTTTTAGTCTGGATGTAACTTCGTGAATTTATCTGTGGCAGCTTTCCCCATTTCTCTGGTCAGGAACAATCTGGTCTCTCAGGTACAGGTTCTTTCTCTTGTGATGGGCATGGTGGAGGTCTTCTTTCATCGGTAGCCGCTCGTGGAAGAGCAAACGGCTGTCTCTGTGTCCTCTAGCCAACGGTCATTTTATAGCAGCTTGGATGATGATTTTTTTTTAGATTTAGCAGTCTAAACGGCAGGAACAGTTTTCTTAGTTAACTCTGGTCTTCGGAAATAAAATTTGGTAGCAAGCACAAATTTCTCAGCAACAAAAAAAATTAACACGGATGATGATGGATGGAAGAGAGGTTTTTTTTTTATGCTTATTTTGGACCCTTTTTATATTATATTTTTGACAGGTAACCTCCTACTTCTGAGTCTGCCACATCACGAGATGACCAGTTCGAATTAGCCCCTAACCAAATATCCAGTTTAGTAAAATATTAAATATAGCTAAATCTGGACTTGGAAAGACTCTATTGTTTTAATTGACTTCGGTTTTAAAAGATATATTTCCAAGCAATTTGTATAGATTTATGCCTGACTGAATATTATAATTGGTTATACTTTTTAAATAGGTCAAATTTTGGCCAGAAAGGTTTATTTTTGGAACGAAATGTTAAAACTGATAAAACTTTCTGCTTGTAATTTTAAGCAAACAAAAGAATTGAAAATTCTCTAACTTGGAAAATATTCAAAATGAATACTGGCTTAAATAATTATTTAGAAAGAATTTTGAAAAATAAGTAATATTATAAATTTAAACTTATTATGCTATGATATAGATAAATGTTAATTATAGTTATGTTTATTCAGTTTTAACAAATCGAACAGACTATGCTCGTATATAAATATTTGAGATTGTAATTTTATATTAATGGGACGATTATATACGCACATACTCGCAATATTATAAGCAAAGTTTTTTTAAAATTTAAGAAATACACGCCATCTGAGTACAACAAATATATACTATTATCAAAGATAATAGGTGAAACAGGTGTAACCGTTTCAATATATATATATGGATGGGTAATATAAATTGCTTTTGCATTATTGCACCTGACAAACAAGAGAAGTAGTCTTTATTTACTTATTGTATTAACAGTAGTATTAAATCTTAAAATAATCTTATATATAATTAAATCTGAAAATTAGGTTTGAGATTTAGCTCTATGTTTTAGTAAGTAAAAAAATATCTTTATTGTTATGTATTTAAAACTAATAAATATTTTGATTAAAAAACATAAATAATTGTTTTTATTCATTTATAATTTATTTATGATGTTCTAAGGTTGCTAATTTATTCTATTTAATTATAAGTTTGAATAATCAGTGGATTTCATATGGTAATACTATATCCATATTATCAGACTAATTTTTGGATATTGGCTATTTTTCAGTGAGGGAATTAGCCATTACCTTTTAAACTCTTATATCATAAACTAATAGCTTGAAATTTAAAAATATCTTTGTTTTGAGCCTAGAGTAAATTACTTCTCTTAAAAGTATATATTGATAATAAAAAGAGAAAGCCATGTGATATTTTGTTAACTTATTTATTATTATCACTTTTTTTTATCAGATCAAGTAATATGGCATCTTATGGATTTCCAATTTTGAAGCATGAAGAGATCTTAGTTTTTGTAAATGAAATATATCCAACTTTAAAATTTACAGAAAATGATCTCAAATGTTTACAGGTTGGTATAATTTCAATCTTAATATGCATTATTTACATTTGTGTAGTTACCAAGACACATATATGTGTGTGGTTGGGTGAGTGGGTATAATAATAAGTGCATTGTTAATAATTTTATGTGTGGACAATAATATATAAAAAAAAGTACATTTAAAATTATTTATTCTTTCAAAATCATTTATTAAAGTTTTAAAACATTTTAAAAAAATAAGTGATTTTCACTTAATTTTTTCCCATTATCATCCCTTGAAATTTAATTCAATTTCTATGATCCATAAAATTTCTCATCATATTACCCCAGCATGCTTCCTTATTTATCCATTCATCTCAGATCTTTTACAATCTTATAGAAGCCAGTTTAAATCCTCAACTATCCATTTTTTAACATCTTTTTTAGAAATATATTCAGCCCAACTTCATTTTAGCCTTTTAATGTTTTCATTGATGTCAATCATACTCTCTTTTCTCACCCATGTATTTCTGTTTTGATCCCACTTTGTTATTCCAAGCACATATTTTTATATATATTTTGTTATATATATATATATATTGGATAAAGTGGATGATTGTAGGGAGCTTGAAAGTCTGGGTTCAAACCCCCTTAATTATATCTAGGTTAAATATATACATTATATTTGTATTTCTATATATACATATGTGTAATAATGTTCAAGGCTAAATGGGTTTATACATAATCATTAAAATCAGTCTTAAGTTGAGATTGTTATTGATATTGGGATTGTCTAAGTGTTAGCTGATTTTAATGATTACATATGTATATATTGCAATGGTATGGAAAATTTGGGTGAACCTGGGGTGATGGTCCTCATCATCATCAATCCCAGTTAATGAACTAATCTAAACTTAAATTTACAAATAATATGAGCACCCAGCATTATAGATTAGTAATCATTCAACATCATGAATGATCAAAAAATAAAATAAACAGTCACTCTTGTGACTGAATTTGAAATGGGTCTACTATAGACCAGGCTAATTATTTTGCCCTTGCCAAACTTAGGGCAGCAATATAACATAATAATTTGGATGCACATACTTAAAAGTGCTAATCCATAAGAATATAACAATAAAAAAATAATAATCCTGGAATACTAAAACATGCTGATCGTCATCAATGCTCTTGCCACTTAGTACCATTAATGTACTGGCCAACTATAAACTTCATTTCTAATAAATATTAAATAAACTGTTACTGTGAACAAGAGATATAATACAAATATATAATATTCTAAAACTTTTATGATTGAATAAATTCACTGGAACAACTTTACAATGAAATATCAATTTATTAATAACAATTAAAATGAAATTAAGATCTGCTGAATATGTTATAAATATAAATTTGACATTCTGATTTTGATTAATACAAAAAGAAATAAGCTATCATGTTGTGATTTACCAATATGCCAATAGATTTACATAAAACAAGTATATATCAGCACACATGTGCCTGTATAAAAAAAAATTAAATATCAGAATTGTGGTAATTCATAAAGAATGATTGATTTTAACATATATATGTTTACATTACACTCATCTATATAAGCACAGACGTGCTGTATAAACTAAAATTGCATATCAGAATTGTGATAACTAATAATAAAATTCAATTTGTTTTTTTTTTTGTAATACATAAGTGCACATGTATGTGTGTATATACAATAAATTGTGCCAATCAGTCTTAAACGACAGGCACAAAGATGGCTGCAAGCATAGTTGTAGCCCAAACAAATGCACATATTATAATAAAAGGAGTGGGCTGTGCAGGTATATTTTCTCTTTTGCTTACCCACATGATATATTGTAAATAAATAAGGTGTATGGTGATAATATGCTTATAAATAAACGAATGTGGATACCACTTGTAAATATGTATTTTGCTGTTTAATAAACCTAGCAGCAAACATGTTTTATTTTCATTTTAGATTGCCAAACTTTGTATTTTTTTTTCTGTTGCATGTTGAATATTTTTTTTGAAAACTTAAAAACAATTTTAATGTGACAACACGTATACAGTTTAAGTTTTATAATTTTTTTTTAGAACTTAATTTTCGTGACCGCAGGCTAGCCAATGACCTTTTTTTATTGTATAATGTTTGAGGACAAAAAAATATAGAAATTGTATTAGTGGTCATTCGGCTTGACACCTACCCAAAATTATTTAATTAAAGAAATGTGATTTTATTTTATTATTTAAAGAAATCCAGGGATTGGAATTTAAATGGTCTGAGAAATTCTTAAATAAATTAAAAGATAAAGTTATCATAAAGCAAAAATTTTTTAAAGAGATTGCTAAAAATAAGTCCATTGTTTCGACTTAAATAATTAAAAACAGAGATTAGTAATTTAATTAAAAAACATGAAAGAGCAATAGCTTGTGGAGGGGATTAGAGAATGCACCCTATAATGGGGGTGTTATATTAATGCTGGTCAGGTGAAATTGGGGCTTTTTTGTAGTATAGTTTTCGGAGACTGCAAACTGTAAAGTATAAGAAATATTTTTTTCAGAACGCTGAACAAGAAAAAGAGTTATTAATAGATGAACATATTTTTGAAAAGTGCAGACCAAGAAATATAAGAATTATTGACTAAGGAAAAATTAAATGAAATTATTATTGTCAAATATGTTTCCTGAGAAGTGTTAACAGAAATGAGAAAAAAAATACTGACCAAATAAATAAAGAAGAAAGGAAGTAATACATAAGAAACTCAGAGGTTTAAACCGAAACATTCTTAATGTGAGGCACTGGTCAAACACGACGTTCAAGAACAAAAGGAAACAAGTGAAATTTAAGCTAAAGTTTTATATTGCTAAAGGAATGGATCCAGGACTTATTCGGGACACAACCAGTTTGGTACATTCACACCGCTCGAATTCCTACATAGCCATCTAGTAATGTGACTTTCTATTTCTTAAAGTGTAGCTGCTATAGACAATTTTGCCAACCTCCATTGAAACCATGTTAGCAGTCACCTGCACAGCAGATATATATCGCCTTCAGAATCCTGGCCCGGAGAAAAACGAAGCTTTCAGGAAGTATTTATGTTTATATATATATTTTGTTTTTTTTCTTATTATTATTAATTCTTTATTTTATTGATAATTGCTATTATTAATTAAATGAACCAATGAATTGCGTAATTCATTTATATATATTTCCTTCGTAATTCTAACTTAAAGATATACGTAATTCATTGGAATATCTAAATAAATAAAAAAAAGTAGAAAAAGAAAATATGGATTTTAATATTTCAAAATAATTAAAATAGAAATAATTGTGGGGAATGGACTTACTTTTAAATAATAGGAATTAGCTTATTTATTACTTCAGCTATGTTTGATTAGATAGCGATCCGCTATGTGCAGGATCACAGAAGGAGTAATAGCATTTTTTTATATATATATGAATTATTACCGAGAAAGTAAGTCAGTCTACTAACCAACTTAATGGTTTGGTCGTTGGATGTATATGTTTCACCTTTGACTAATGGTAGTTATTTATTTTATCCGCCATGTGCAGGTATCTGAACTTATAATTTAGCGCGAATTTGTTTCCCTATTAAATTTATTCCATCTGCTATGCACAGGACTGTTTTTATAAGGAATAAAAGTGTATAAGATAGTCTTCCATATAATTTTTGTTATTGTCCGCAACGTGCAGGACTTATGTTATGGAACTTTTAATATTCAAATATAGTTAACTCGTGTCTAAATTGTTATTTTAATTTAAACAAAGTTTGTAATATTTTAAACAGCATTAAACTGTTGCACATGTGCTTTGGATTTTAACTATAAAATGAATGAATACAAACACTTCAAACACATGATAAAGTCTTTGGAAAAGATAGAATGGCCATCTGTCTTCGAACCCAAACGCTTTTGTATGGGCGAATCTTAAGTGTTTGAAAGTGAAAGCATGAAGATATTAAATAATCACTTTAAATTACTTTTACATGCTTGAATGAATGACGCTAGTGAAATTTATTAGAAGTGATTATTTAAAGTGATTATTTAATATCTTCACGCTTTCACTTTCAAACACTTAAGATTCGCCCATACAAAAGCGTTTGGGTTCGAAAAGATAGATGGCCATTCTATCTTTTCCAAAGACTTTATCATGTGTTTGAAGTGTTTGTATTCATTCATTTTATAGTTAAAATCCAAAGCGCATGTGCAACAGTTTAATGCTATTTAAAATATTACAGTTTGTAAAAAACATCGCGCTATATAAAATAATTGACTTAAACAAAGTCATAAATCATCATAAATGGAAAGGTGAGGGCCATTTTCTTCTGAAACACGTGCATACCATGGCCAGCCAATACACATATTTTCGCATAAGGGAATTTATTTCAAATTTTGGTTTAAATTGTAAGCAAGGGAGAAGTTCAGACCATTTCTTCCCATTTATGAAACTATTTAAAAATTATGAGCTTGAATTTTAATTAATATTTTTTTTGTGTGTGTGTGTTTATTTTCTTCTTTGCTTTGTAAATATTTATATTATCATAGAGGGCTTGATGAATTTAACATCTAATTTTAAAGTATAGCGTTGTGCTGTGTATTTGATAATTGTATTATTGTTTAACCTTTCCTGTTAACAAAGCGACAAACCACCTTCCTGAGATAAAGAGTAGATTGAGCTAGTCAGGGTTTAATCTTTATCAGGACCAAGGATCATTCGTTAGGGCATCCACTTTTCTGTTGATTTTATATAAAAAAGAGATTCTAACATTTTATTAGTTACATGATCATATCTCTTGGGGAGGGGAGCAGTTTTTTTCTTGAAGTGGCGTGCAAAGGTTACAATAAATGAACCTTTCAAAGGTATGATTATAGTAATGTATATATTGGATGCCATTGAATATTTTTTAATTGCTGCTCGATTTTATAATACGCATTTCATGTTCAATGCATTTTAAGAGGGTTGAGGCGGCGACCGATACAATATAGATAATCTGAACTAAAGCTATTAATTAACCTCTTATTTTTTTTTATGATAAATAAGTTTTTTTTAAAAAATATATATTGTAATATTTTTCACGTTTTGATAGGCCTTCAATTATGCACTAAAATGCATGAGTTAATCAAACTATGGAGAAGGAAAATATCTTGTTTCTATTTCCAAAAGCATAGCTATATTTTCTGATTAACTGGCCTACTAATTATTACGATGTGCTCAGCCAATGGAATCTGTTTTTGTTTATTTTAGGGTGCCAGAATTCTACATGAATTCGTCGATCCGTCATTTTGCATCATACCCTGTAAATTTAAAGGAAATTTATTATGGAGATTGGGGTCTAGATTTATTGTCATTTTAAAGGTCTCTATGAATCTTTTCCAGGGCTAAACTAATAAATATAATGACAAAGGTAATTTCTTCAATAAAATATTAACCCTTTAACTGTCCAATTGTTCATTCGCTGCAGGTGGTATCACTCAAAGCTTTTAATTAGCCGATGCACAAAATAATGTATCAATTTTTCAAATATTGTTGGCCGTTTTTTTTAATTTCCTTTTTTTTTTTTTTTTTTAAAAAAATTTTATAATTACTTATTTAAATAATAAAAAAAATTTAAATTATTTATAAAAATAAATTTTTTTTTTTAATTATATTATATTTGTGGTGTTGTGAGAAGAAGAAAAAAGGAAATCATAATTTCATTTTGTTTTTTTTTTTTCTTTTTAAAATAAATAAATAATTCTTACTTAAATAATAATTTTTTTTATTAATATATTTTTTTTTTTATTATAAAAATATAATATAAAATATATTTTTTTTTTATTAAAAATAAATATAAAAAAAATAATTTATAAAACATTTTTTTTTATTATATAAAAAAAAAAAAAATAAAATAAAATTTTTTAATTTTTAATAATATTTAAAAAATAAAAAAAAATAATAAAAAATAAAAAAAAAGAAGAAGAAGGGGTTTTTTTTGTTTTTTTTTTTTTAAAAATTAATAAAAAAAAAAAAAAAAAAAAAAAAGAAAAAAAAAAGATGGGTGGGATTGGTTTTTTATTTATTTTTATTTTTAATATATTTAATTTTTAAATTTATTATAAAAAAATAAATAATTTAAAAAAAAAAATATTATTAAAAAATTAAAAAAAAAAAAAAAAAAAAAAAAAAAAAAAAAAAAAAAAAAAAAATATAAAAAAAAAAAAAAAAAAAAAAAGAAAAAAAGAAAAAAAAGTTAATAAACTAACATTAATAACATCTAATATTCCAATTAAGATTCCAATTAAGAATGTTCAAAGAGAGTGCTAAATTAATACTAAATATTTTATTAAAATCTATCTAAAATATTTATACAAGAATTAGTAAAGAAAAAATTGGAAAAAAAAAACATACTCTAATCCAAATACTATTAATTAGATGAAAAGTTCTTGGTACATTTAAATTCTTCTAGCTAGTTCCTTAAAACATTGAAAATCAGTCACTATTGGTATTATCATTTCTGGTTAATGTTAATTGGCCAACAATTAAAGTCACAAATTGGGAGTAAATAATCTTAACTTACCGGTAAGCTTGTATCAGTTCTTGTAATATACTTGTCTTCCTTTGGGATCCTGTGCTCCTTGAAATATAAATGATCTCCTGCTGGCATATTCACATTCCTGGTCCGTTCCATAGCTGAAGCAAGAAGTTCAGTTGCAATGTCCTCTTCGTTAAGAAAGACGGTGTTCACAAGGCTTCATTTCCATCCTTGCGTGAGGACTTCAAGTGAGTAGTGTTCCTGTCCAGATGCATCTCACTGCAACAGGTCACTCTTACGGAAATCTCCAACTCTAAAAACACATAATCAGAAGTGAAATGAAGGACCTAGATCGAAATTGACATCTTTTTATACTTCGATCCAGTGTTGAAACTTCTGCACATAATATTATCATGACATGTAAGTTTATAATCATACATTTATTTTCTTTTTCTGTCACAAAGTTTTTCCACCATCTTTAATTAATATCCTAATGGTTTTCTTGATCGTAATCTCTGTACTTTTGAAATTCTTTTAGCTTATCTGGATTAGTAATCTGTATGCCTTTTTTATTCTTTCCAATTTCAACTTTTATTAAATTACAGATAAATAATTCGAAACAAAAAGAATCAACTCTCATTGTATGTTTTAAAAAAATAAATTATACTAAGCAAATTGCTTCTTTTACGCGATCTTTAAATCCTATTTTTTTTTTTTTTTAGCTTTTAAGTATTCTCAAATGCCAATATATTTGGATCATCTATTTGTAGATGGTACAAATATATATTACTTTTTTGACTATATAAAAATTTTTCTTTTTTTTTTTTTAGGTTACTCTTGATTAATTATAAATGTCTTTAAAAATATTCTAGCAAGTTCTTTTGTTTCCAATCTAAAAAGATTTTTGGAGCTTAATTTTTTTTTTTTTTAATTTCAAAATAAAATTGTTTATAAATCAATCCTTTGTTAATTTAAGCAAAAATTATTTACTTATTTTACTTTTAAATTAGAGATTTTAACTGTTGTTTTCACTAAAGAGTTTCACTTTTAATAAATAAAGCTTGAAGCGATCATTTATTATTTTCTTTCATTACTCTAGTTTTAGTTGAATAGTTTAGTCAAAAATTATCTTCTTTTAAAACCAGCTATCTGTAAGTATTTTATATACGTGATGCAGTACCTTTGTCTATACTTTGTATATTGATAAAACTGTACATAGCATGGTAATCTTTTGGTAAGCTGGCCCCTTCTAAAACCAGATTGGCTTATTGTCATATTTGGGAAACATATACGGTAACTGCTTGCTTGAAGTGAGCTTCCTTCAGTCTCTGTCATCTAATACATACATATATACAGACTATGAACCACATAAAAGTTGGCTTTTGCTTTCATGTGAATCCAAACTTCACTGTTGTGAACTAGCATACACTGTCTGTTGCCTTTAATTATAAATTCATGGTCATCATGCTTCATAATCTGTAAAAACTATAAAACTTCTTTCTAATCTTTTTTTTTCAACCTTTTTATAGTCAAGGTGGAATTTAAAAAAAACACAGTAATTAAAAGTAAATTTTCTTTATCTTGATTGAAAAAAGTTAATGACTTTTCAATTCACCTTAATCATTTCAAAATCAACTTTGTAGGAATTTTATCAAAATATGTTATATAAGCATTTGTTAAAAATTTCTTTAATAAAAATAGACTGGAATTGATAATTACCAATGTATCTATTGTAACATAAAAACATGTTTCTTTTAATGTCAAAATCAGAAATAATAAAATATTAATTAGACCTTTTTAAATGTGTCATTTATAATAAAAAAAAATTTTAATTCAAAATTGTTTAATCCTTAACTGTTTTATTCAAGTGTAATAGAAAATATCTACAAAAATTTTTTGTGTTTATTCTACTGTTCCTTTCAACTTTATATATATATATGACAATAGATGGCGTTATACCAAAAACACCTTCAAGCGTTTGTTTACATAAACGTCAGAGCGAGTATTTCACTATCTCTAACTTAATTTCCACCTTCATATCATGATTTCAAGCTATTTGCTATCGTCAGTGAAGGACAGGATTAAGAAACTAGATCTAAAACACAAACTCTGAGCGTTTAAGAAACAGTTTCTATTCAGCTTGCAAGCGTGAATCTTTTAGACACGTAATGTCTTCAAACTCAGCATCGCATGCCAGATAGCTACATGGGTCTGATATCAGTTCAGCATCACCACATAGTAGAAGTCTCTGCAATATATATCATTGCAAGAAAGACCTCAAAGGTACATTTATGAAAAACAAAAAACACAAGTTAAAAACTTGCATACGCTTGTATTTATGACAATAGATAGCGTTATACCAAAAACACCTTCAAGCGTTTGTTTACATAAACATCAGAGCGAGTATTTCACTATCTCTAACTTAATTTCCACCTTCATATCATGATTTCAAGCTATTTGCTATCGTCAGTGAAGGACAGGATTAAGAAACTAGATCTAAAACACAAACTCTGAGCTTGAAGGTGTTTTTGGTATAACACCATCTATTGTCATAAATACAAGCGTATGCAAGTTTTTAACTTGTGTTTTTTGTTTTTCATAAATGTACCTTTGAGGTCTTTCTTGCAATGATATATATTGCAGAGACTTCTACTATGTGGTGATGCTGAACTGATATCAGACCCATGTAGCTATCTGGCATGCGATGCTGAGTTTGAAGACATTACGTGTCTAAAAGATTCACGCTTGCAAGCTGAATAGAAACTGTTTTTTAAACGCTCAGAGTTTGTGTTTTAGATCTAGTTTCTTAATCCTGTCCTTCACTGACGATAGCAAATAGCTTGAAATCATGATATGAAGGTGGAAATTAAGTTAGAGATAGTGAAATACTCGCTCTGACATTTATGTAAACAAACGCTTGAAGGTGTTTTTGGTATAACGCCATCTATTGTCATAAATACAAACGTATGCAAGTTTTTAACTTGTGTTTTTTGTTTTTCATATATATATATATGTTCACACACACTATTATGTTGTATGCCATGAGACACAAATGTCTCATATCCCACATCATTGGGGAAAGGAAAAGAATAATGAAACAACCATCTAACAATATTTTACATAATATGTAATGAAAACAAAGTTTATACCTCAAACTATGTACTCGTCAATTTGACAGGCATCTGACAGCTAACAGAATGAATAATGACTTGCAATTCTGAGATAGATAAAGAATCCAGTCACTGGACAGTAAGAGGACTATCTCAATTTAGACACCATAAATTACCACAACCCTTGATATGAAGTAGAAATGCAAACATCTTTGCAAAGCCCTGTTTCTTTGAGACTTAGGGGCTGGAAAATACAAAACTATGCCTTGCTTCTTTTCTTGGAGATTTAGGGAATGGTAATCATAGCAGGACTATGTTAATTGCACCATGATAAACCATAGGAAATCCGAAAGTAGATTGGAGCAAAACTCCTTGAAGTTGCATGAAAATATTGTATCGTCAAGCCAATGACAAAACCCTTCATTCAGCATCAAAACTGAAAGTACAGCTAAACAAACCGCAACAGTCAAAAACGCAATCCAATCTCCAAAATCATACATTTTCTATTCAGTTCTAAATATGAACTTCTTAAATATACACTAACCACTACTTTATAACTTATAAGCATCAATATTCTTATCACATGTTTCACAGTAATTTTTTTTAATGTTAATTTTGCTTAAAATGCATTTTTTCCCCCTCAGATATGGTTATATTTGAGATCATGTTGAGTGGCAATTTTGTGTTGATGGCCACCAATCCTTGATCATCATTGGGCCACAATTGGGTGGCTATTTGTAATGGTTGGTAAGTAGGGGTTAATAAGAAAGAATCTGGGGTTGCAAGGTTCCACAATTAGGTAGCCATTTGTAGCAGTACGAATTTTGAGTGGACCTGGGGTGATGGCATTCATTAAAGATTTTTGCATTTTTATTTCATATTAAGGATTGTGGTAGCTTATAGTATCTAAATTGACATAGTCCTCTTGGTGTTGTACATTGTGTGCTTATATTACAATGACTGAATTCTTTATCTATTTCAGAATTGCAGGTCATTAATTATTCTGATAGCTGTCAGATGTCTGTCAAATCTAAAAAAATGATGAGTACATGTTTATTTCTACTTTTTCTTTCAGCCACTGTACCGGTCAAAATAGTATGCTCACTTAACAAGATTCAAATCCTAAGCAAAAGTACCTCGAATCCAATCATGCTCGAGATACACAGGTCTGGAGCAGTCCTGAATTCTAACCTATATGCCTATTCTTCGAATCTCTGACTCAATGAACAACAATTCTGATAACACAGTAAAATTATTTTAAATCCGTGCCCAGAAGCAAAGCAAAGCGGTAGAGCATAAGATCAGAATGATGATGATGATCGAGGTCGGAGTAGCCCAGTTATTACATTATCATAGTTATTTATTAATGCTAAGATCTTAGCTAAAGAAAATAATTCTAAATATTAACTAGAAACTAATAATTCAACACAAACCAGGATTTACATGAAAATATATATATTTAATAAATGTAGAAAACGCATATATATGTTACAAAATTGTTTCACGCTTGGAGTGATTTTATACATTTTGAAAACTTGGGATTTGTTTTATAAAATCCCCATTACATCAATTATTTAATAAATACCATTTTATAGAATGTGTTATAAGTTGTGTGGGGTTAATATGCCAAAATGTGGATGTACAAAATAATCTACAAGATCGGAACAGATTCGGATTACAGAAAGATACACGATAATTTAACATTAATCATTTTGACAAATAAATATAAATTTTCGGTCTCAATCATTTATTTAGAATCTTAAAATCATTACATATGTTTGATAAGCATTGTTTGGACATAGCGTCTCTAGAATAAGTATACATAAGAAACAAACAATGCGCAATATTTACTAGAATAAATTATACAAATTGATTTGCGTCTTTGGGAATCGATAAAGCTTTTTAAAGGAAAACAATTTTTAGATCAACATACTGAACGTATTTTACGAAATGAATCTTTATCTTTAACACATCATTGCGACTTACTAAGATTAGACGGATGGATGATCAAATTAAAGAGCAAAGTAACGGTACTAGCATATAATAACGAAAATAAGGCCTCATGGCGATTGTGGATATTTTATCATTTAAAAGAATACTTTGAAACGAACTTAGATTGGATATGTCCACGCCTTCTGGCGGAGCGATATCAAGAGAGGGTCTAGGTTTGAGAGCCCAGAATCTGGATGCGCTGTCTTCTGCAGCACATAAATATCATAACCCTCGTAAACTTTACGTTTCCACAGGAAGCATTGTACCTGATTGTGAACAATTCTGAGAAGTAGGATGGGAGCTTTAGACGTTCCCAATGACTAAACAATCAAGAAATGGAGAAGATAAAATATCAGAATAATGGAAATGTATGCCAGCAACGTTATTGGACATGAATATAAGTTTTATAATATAATTTTCAAACTTGGAAATTGTCTAACCTCTTGCGCAATAATCTGTTTTCAATTATGAGTCATTTAACTAATCATAATGAATAATAACGCTTCTATTTATAATATTATTAAACTAACAACATTTATATTTAAAGAATCGATTCCCAAATACGTATTAACAGGTAGATATTGCCCTTCAGGCACCAGCAAAAAGGAATGGATTAATTATATGAAGGTTCACGATCTTTTTAAAATAGAAAATTAAAGCAAAATTCATCCACAGTAAAAGTTTTTCATTTACTTTAAGAATAATGAATTTAAAATGAAACCAAACTCGCAAGCAATTTCTATTTAATATAGACAAAACTTTATTGATAAGTTTTAAATAAAGCCCACCCTTTTTCCAAGTAAAACAATTATTTTCCCCCTTACTCGCGAATATAGCGATTTTGGCATACCAAAGAAAATAGATTATATTTATACACTAAACAAAATACATAAAATCTTAATGGAATCGCCCACATTTATATATATAATTTAATTAAGCGTGAAAGGTAAGTTAAAATACATGATATTAATAAAAGATTACTGAGAGAGAGTTTAAAAGCAAAATTTAGCAGAAGCTTATAAAATAATATATAAATTAAGATATGAAGGTTGAACTATAGATTACAAATTACAAAAGTATTGACTTATGAAGGCAGTTCTACATTAAAAGGTTACCTAAGAAAAAAAAACAGCATAGCGGCATCATTAGCAATCAGCATTCAGAAGTAATCATGTTGTATGGTCAGCTAGATGGAACATGGCAGTGGCAGGCAGACAGTTCTTCGAGAGAAGAAAAAAAAAGTGCTTCTTTTCTACTCACAATTCATAGCATTGAACTTCTCTTGACTTCTTAAACTGTTACGGTCTTGAAACCCTTCGAAAGTAACTGACTGAAAAAGAACTCAACTCAACTGACTAAAATCTCAACTAAAAACTCCCACTCTTTTGTTCTATGGGCCTTTTTATCCACCTTAATCCCGCCAAGAATGCAATCTCAGTTGCCCACAGCTATCTCTTAATTAAAAAAAACATGTTTGATTAGTAAAATATTTAATTAACAAAACAAAACAGATAAGGCTGGAAATACCATTTTAGCTATTTTTAGAGATTTGAAAACAACTAAAAAAGAATTTTAATTAAGATTTATAATTTTAATTAATGAAAACAATCTGACTATAGATAAAGATAATTTCAGTATTTCAAGCCCTCCCCATCTTTCTTTGTCGTTACATTCCACTAGTTTAATTAAATACACATATATAAAAAGATATTTACAATTATATAAAGAAAACATCTAATATTCAGCAATAAATAAAATTATTGCTTCGTTCATATATATATACGCATCACTCACCCTACTGTTTTACTTTGCTAAATATTTTATTAATGTTTTTGGATCATTATGCATACAGTGTGTGGGTGAATGGCATATATTTACAGTGAGGTCTGAATTGCAGACCCCATAGGAGGTTAGTGTAGATGGTTAAGCATGAAGCTCAATGATGATTAGACATTGACTGCTTATCCCGCATCATGGGGAAAAGGAAAAGAATAATGAAACAACCATCTAACAATATTTTACATAATATGTAATGAAAACAAAGTTTATATCTCAAACTATGTACTCGTCAATTTGACAGGCATCTGACAGCTAACAGAATGAATAATGACTTGCAATTCTGAGATAGATAAAGAATCCAGTCACTGGACAGTAAGAGGACTACCTCAATTTAGACACCATAAATTACCACAACCCTTGATATGAAGTAGAAATGCAAACATCTTTGCAAAGCCCTGTTTCTTTGAGTCTTAGGGGCTGGAAAATACAAAACTATGCCTTTCTTCTTTTCTTGGAGATTTAGAGAATGGTAATCATAGCAGGACTATGTTAACTGCACCATGATAAACCATAGGAAATCAGAAAGTAGATTGGAGCAAAACTCCTCGAAGTTGCATGGAAATATTGTATCCTCAAGCCAATGACAAAACCCTTCATTCAGCATCAAAACTGAAAGTACAGCTAAACAAACCGCAACAGTCAAAAACCCAATCCAATCTCCAAAATCATACATTTTCTATTCAGTTCTAAATATGAACTTCTTAAATATACACTAACCACTACTTTATAACTTATAAGCATCAACATTCTTATCACATGTTTCACAGTAATTTTTTTTAATGTTAATTTTACTTAAAATGTATTTTTTTCCCCCTCAGATATGGTTATATTTGAGATCATGTTGAGTGGCAATTTTGTATTGATGGCCACTAATCCTTGATCATCATTGGGCCACAATTCTGTTGCTATTTGTAATGGTTGGTAAGTAGGGGTTAATAAGGAAGAATCTGGGGTTGCAAGGTTCCACAATTAGGTAGCCATTTGTAGCAGTACGAATTTTGAGTGGACCTGGGGTGATGGCATTCATTAAAGATTTTTGCATTTTTATTTCATATTAAGGATTGTGGTAGCTTATAGTATCTAAATAGACATAGTCCTCTTGGTATTGTACATTGTGTGCTTATAGTACAATGACTGAATTCTTTATCTATTTCAGAATTGTAGGTCATTAATTATTCTGATAGCTGTCAGATGTCTGTCAAATCTAAAAAAATGATGAGTACATGTTTATTTCTATTTTTTCTTTCAGCTTTATATATATGTACACACACTATTAGGTTGTCTGCCATGAGACAATATATATTATTATTATTAAATATAAACATCACATGATCACCATTTCTTATGCTTGCTCAAGCTGTTAAAACAGACAAAACTCTCCATACAGTAGTGCCACTCAGTGCAAGCCAGAGTAACAGCTTGAGGAAGCTTAATAGGATAGTGGTGACTTTGATTATTAAAGAACCATAACAGTTTGAGCAAGCTTAATATGATAGTGGTGACTATGGTTTTTAAAGAACCAAAGACACCAAAATGTATGGTTACTGAACTGAGTTTAGATCTATATGACTATATAAGCTAACGAGTTTGGTTTGAAAATATTGTGTTTTCAATTTTAGACTCATAGTTTTGTAGTTAACTAAAGAGGTAAAAGGTTGCTGCTTGATTGGATCTAAGATCTAGCTTCAGTGTTCTCAGATTCAATGCCCCTCACTGATGAAAGCCACAAGCTAGAAACTAGTCTGGGAATATTGGATGAGTAGGACTAGATAGGGATTTTATGCATAAAACTTTTTGCATCCACTGATTACTCTAGCTTGCACTGAGTGGCACTACCGGAAAATTTTGCCTGTGTTAAATATAAAAATGAAACTAGAAGCATACATCTTAATGATATAAGATGCTTTATTAAAATTAATATATTATGTTTTTAAAGGGTGGTAAACATTGGTCATTTATCATTGGCAATGATCAAGAATAATTTAATTGAAGTATTATATTGCATAATTCTCTTTGCTGAGTGAGAGAGTAACAAAGAAGGTTCCTGGATTGATTCTTGTCTGTGTAAAATTAAAAAAAAAAAACTTAATTTGGTTAATTGTATAGAATTATTGAGCTCAACCTTCCAGTTGGATGATCAAATATATATAATTTTTCTTTTATTGTTTAGTTATTGAAAATCTTAAGGCACATAACATACATACACAAATATATCTTGAATTTTGCTACCAAAGATTATACTAATTTTAACACAGATATAGGTTAATTATTTAAAAAGATCACTAGCAATAGTTAATATTAAATTTAAAACTATGTAACATTAATGGTTTATTTGTTAAAATTATTACGGTTTAATGGGCTGAAAATATTAAATGAATGATATGTCTTCATATGTCTCTTGATAACTAAATAATAATTTAGATGAAACAGGAAATTGAATCTCAATTTTCTATATTTTTGTTTTGTTAAGATATTACTGATTCTTGCTAAATCTTTACTTTCATGGGAATGAAATAATTAAAACTATTTAAATTTCGTCAATAGATTGTTGAATAAGAAAATGTTTAAATAAAAGTTATAAACAGTTTTTTTTCTTTATGTTTTATGGAAAAAGTCATATTTTTCTTTGAGGTATTATTGAAAGTTTGGCTCTCATTGTTAAAGAAATTAAAAAGCCTGCATGCTATACGATAATGGATTGCATCTTTTATGAAGTTAATAAGTATTATTGACAAAAAAATTATAAAATATAGTTAATCTGGAATTTAAGAATTGTTCTTACTGGTTTAAGTGCAACATTTAAAGACTTTGGATTATTAATTAATATTAAAAAAACTCAAGTTTTTTAACAGCCACCGATTGAAGAAAAATCTTCAGCAACTTTTATGTTGGATAGTTATCATCATGAAAATGTGAACCAATTAAAAAACCTTGGTAGTTTTATAAGTAAAGTGGACTTAGATCTTGAGGTGCAACACAGACTTCAATGTGCTGTTGTGATTTTAACAGTTTAAAAAGATAATATGTTTCATCACAGGGAAATTAAGTTAGTTATTATATAACCTAATTTATTGTATAGAAGTTATATTTGGATGTCCTATCAGTGCAGTATAAAAGGTTTTAGAGAAATTTAATTTAAGGATGCTCCTTAAAATTTTAAAAATACAATGACAGTATTGTAAAACCAATCGATATGGTTTTCAACTTGCTAGATGTGATACTCTTGAGTTCACTATTGTAAAATCCCATCTTCATTGGATTGAAGATGTAAAGCAAATGACCAATGGAAAACTCTAAGAGTGTTTTATGGATATTTCATTTACAGTACAAGGATTATCTCAAAGACATTCTAAAGAAGAGCAATTGTTTCCATTGGAAAATATGACAGTGCATAGAATACATTGGAGAGCTATGATTAGATATCGTGTTGAAGTATTTCAGAAGGAAAAGTTTTCTGCTGAATAAATCAAATAAACAAAAAAATGGACCAGCATGTTTTATATGTGAAAGTATTTTGATTCACAGATTGATTTATAACGTTCATTGCAAAAGTAATTTACTAAATAGTTTTTTTTCTCTCTTTTTTTTGGATATACTTGTTTATGAGTGAGTTTGTATTATTTATTAGATTTTTATGGACTCATAAAGAAAACCTTTCTTGTTAATTGAATGAATTTGTATGCATTCAGTCTGTTTCTTGAGTTAATGATGTATCACATACCCTGAGTAATTAAATATGCATTTTTAAATGCTGTTTACATGTTATCCTATCATTTATTAAATAGAAAGTCTGTCACAAATTTGAAGATTATAATTATTCTTTCATTATAACATTTAAAACTATTTTATATATTTTGAATGCTATGCTTAGGCTTCCAACAATCTCCATAGTTGATGGATAATGAATTGACCTTCAGATATGAAGGTTAACTGTGAATAACTTACAAAGTCTTCGACTAAGATTACCTCATGTTGCCTTATAAGATATGATATTGATTCATCAAAAGTTAATTACTGTTTCTAATATAAACACTCTTTTCTGTCTTTTTTTTTTTTTAGTCTCTTAAATTAGTATAGGACCAATCATCAGGAACATTTCACACATTTGGTCTTCTCCTTACACTAAGTATGACAATGTAATTGAGTGTTTATGTAACCACATTTCCATTCTTTAAATATATGTAAACTATATCTGATTCCAATTTCCTTTTTTTTTAAGTTCAAATTCTTGAGAATTAAAAAAGCAATGACTGAGATAAACTTGTTTAGGTAATCTATTCCCTTGCTTATTACAGAAGTGGAGTAGGTCTGGAAAATGTATTCTAAAAATTGTTTGTTATCCAGTCTAGTGTCTAAGGAGATATCTAGATTTAAGATTGATATAGTTATTCTACAGAGTTTAATAGAACAGGGGACGGTTACAATCTTTTTTAGAAGGGCAAATCAACTAATGAAAGAAAAATGCATGATGTTTGATCTGCTGTAAAGTATAATTTAATATTTGCTATTCTTATATTTCCTTATTCTATCAATGAAAAGCTAATGACGTTAAAACTTGCATTGCAGAATGCTGCCAGTGCTTATTTTATTAGTACCTATGTTCCAACATTACATTTAGAAAATTCAGAGAAAGATAATTTTATTCCTTGCTAGTTAGTATTATTATAGCGATATCATTAATCAAAAAAAATTTCGGGAATATTTTGGTGCATGTGTTGATACAAGTAAATAGCTGACTTGGGCCAAAATTTGTTGGAAATAACGGTAATATTAATGTAAATTCAAATGCTCCTATCAAATTTTTGCACAACACTTGGATCTTCTAACATAAACACTTTGTTTAGGTAAGAAAATCTCTATTGATGCACCCACATTCAAAACAATGACATTTAACAGAAGCATTATAGTTAGGAATCAAAATACAAGAGAAGTTAATAGTTTATGAGCACTTAAAGCACAGATTATTGGAGATTAGTACTCTAAAAGATTAAAATATTATTCAAGTCATATTCATGATGTTCGTTTCTTTAAAAGTAGCTACCATACATATTAAATTTCTACAGCTTTTAAACATTAAAATTGCTAATTTGAACCTTCAGATTTCTCTCTTAAGTTCTGTGTTGTGAATATAAGTAAATCTTTTTTAGGTTTACTTAAAACAAATCATGATTTGTTTTTTGACACTAATTTTATCATTAGTGATTTGATATAAAGGAAGCATGATATCTGCTTGGCAGAATAATAAATTCCACACAAAATTTCATAATAAATGTGGTGTTTTGAAGACAGAAGTTTAATGATTGAAAAGAAGGTTTAAAAATGATTGATAGATCAAAACTGCAAAGAAGATACTGACATTCACTGATCATAGTCACTCAAGATCTTTTTTTAATGCATGAAAGCAGTGTATGGGTTTGGGTAATGGTACCACAATTGTATTAAATCCAGAAATAGCACTCTGTTATATGATGACAGTGATATTTTGAACAAGTAGGAATGGTAATCATCTGAAATCCAGGCACAGCTGCTTGGGGCATTGATGCTATACAAAATCAATCAAATGTAACGTTAATCGTGCTGCCGCAACTTTTTTTTTATATAACATGATTTTTTTTTTTTATTAAACAAATTTTTATTTCATTTATAACATGATTTCTTTTTTATTAAACAAATTTTTATATTCATTTTCGTTATTTTTTTTTAATCTGACATTTTTCTTTATTCAACAAATTTTGTTAATTTAATTTTGTGTTTATTTTTCTGATTTTAACAACTTTGGATCGTTTCACGACGAAAAAACTTGTTTTAACCCCGCCGAAAAAATATAATACAATTATTTGGGACTTGTTTCGACTTTGTTCTAGTCCCCCTTTTTTTTTTTTGGTTGACTAAATTGTTTTTCTTATTATTATTAAATCAAAAGTAACATTTGTGTTGTTGGGAGTTCAAAAATTGTTTTGAAACCCCCACTCCCACCCTCGGATCAATAATTGTAACAAAAAATCAATAACTTTTTTTTTTAAACAACTTTTTTTCACTTTTTACTTTTATTTATACTTCGTTTGAATTAGCCTTTTTTTTTTGGGCTTCTACAATAAACAGCTTTTTGGGGGGGCTTTCCTACTATTATTATTAACAAAAAGTAAAGAAAAATAGTCATTTATTTGAACCCCACTTGTTTTAATCCTGCTGAAAAAATATTCGGTTGACCAAATTGTTTTTCTTCTTATTAAATCAAAAGTAACTTTTGTTTTTTGGGGGTAAAAAATGTTTTGAAACCCCACACTCGGAAAAATAATTGTGACAAAAGTTCAATAATTTCTTTTTTTTTTCAACAACTTTTTCTCACTTTTTACTTTTGTTTATATTTCGTTTGAATTACCTTTTTTTTTTGCCTTCTACAATAACCTGCTTTGGGGGGTCATACTTTGTTATTATTAACAAAAAGTCATCAAAAATAGTCATTTATTTTAACCCTGCTGAAAAAAGATAATCCAAATACTTGTCAATTTCTAATGAAATAAAAAAAAAAAAGACACAAACTTTGGATTTTTTGAACTTATTTATTATTTTATTGCTGTAATAAAAACAGTCTGGTATTTGTGAGGACATTAGGTGCCTAAAAAAAGGACACAGTTTCCCTCACTTTCTGTACTCGGCAATTTTGAAAAGTTTAAAAATTACACGTTCTTCTCAGACCTTTTACTGGTCTATATTTTCCACGCTGAAACATGACTTAGCGCGTGAGCTTTGTCAAAGCATGTTCAAACATACCCTTTGCTAATTTTTTACATATTAAAATTTTTTTAGGGAAGGGTGGACTATATGACAATTATTAGTAATTAACAACATTATTTAAATATAAATGACATTACTCTATTATGGAGATTTGAAAAGTTGTACCGACTTAAAATTAAAACACTCTCAAGCAATACCATAATCAGTTATGAATAGAACAAATACGTGTAAATAGTTTTGAAGCACAAAACAGGCTGTAATATTTTTGTGCAATGTCATGTAAAGCAGCCTGCTAATGGGCTAATACAATATAAATGTTGTATTAGCTGTAAGGCCAGCCGCAGAAACGACATTTTTATGTGTTTTGACACATAAACAACGCCATCAGGCTGCCATGCCCGGATTTCAGATGATTACCATAAGAATATTTTGATCATGCATTGAAAGTAACATATGGACCTGAGAAACATTATCACAATCCTATTAAATTCAGCAAAATGGCATTTTCTTATGATATTTTGAATAGGTGGAAGGAGTATTTTGATCATTTTTTTAATAATGATGAAAGAAATGATTTGAGCAAAGATGTTTAGTGAAGTCAAAACAATTCATTGTAATTTTAAAAATAGAAAGATTGTAGATGCTGGTGAAGTAAATGGAGTTAAAATATGAAGCTGATATATTAGGTCTAAAATTATTGACATCTTAAGAGATATATGAATTCATGAAATTGTACCACCTGATCTTAAAGATGTTTCTGCTGTTCCAGTTTGGATTTCAATAAGTATTGTTGAATATTCATTACAGCTAAAATGTTTTCAAGAATTTTATTGAATAAGTTGCTTTCAATCACTGTTGAATGTTTACCAGTGTCTCAGTATGATTTTTGAGAATCAAGAAGCACTTGACATATTTTTGTTACCAAACAATGGAAGAAAAGTATCAGGAACAAATTAATAATTTATATATTGCTTTTATTGATTTGATCAAAATATTTGACTTAATTAATTGAAAATATCTATAGCATTGTTTGAAATTAGTTGGTTTATTTTTATTCCTTATACAGCTTTTATATGATAGAATGAGAGGTGTTATTACTATATTTGGAAATTTGAAATAAATACTAGTGTTAAACAAAGGTATGTATGCATTAGCTGTAGTATTGTTTTCAATACAATTTTGTTTTCCATTTTTCTGCCAAAAAAATCTTTTGAACTGTTTACAGGTGGTTTAATGAAAGAGGGATCAAGATGCAATACAGGTTTGATAATGGAATTTTTAATTTGATTTGAATAAGCGATTATTTTTGCTAGTCCAAAAGATTAAAAGATAATCTACAGATTGTATTTAATGTTTTGAATTCAACATAAAAAGACTTTTGTTTAATAAATAATTTTTAAAAAAAACTAATTTTTATTTCAACCAGTGATGGAAAACAAATTCTCAGCAACTTTTAACCTGAATAGTTATCAATTTAAGAATGTAAACTAATGGTTTTCTTACTAGAAAGATGGCTTAGATATTGAAATGCAGCGTTAGCTCCAATGTGATGCTGCTACTTTTAACAAGTTAAATAAGTTAAATAACTATTCTAAATTAACTGTAGAGGAATAACTACTACAACTAAATTAGTCATATATAGTGCTGTTGTTTTATCTAATTTATTGTGAATCTTTAATACTCTACTATTCCAATATAAGGGCATGAGAAAAGTTGATTTAAATATGCTCTATAAAATTTTAAAATTGCAATATTATAGAATCTACTGATGTAAAGTTACACGTTCATTCGATTGGAAATGTAAAGAAACAATCAAAGCAAGATTTCCTGAGAGATATTTATGGTAAACATGAATATGGTTTTCAAGGCAAAACTCTATACAGTAGTGACACTCTGTGCCAGACAGAGTAATCAATGGATGCCAGAAGGCTTGTGCATAAAATCCCTATCTAGTGCCTACTCATCCAATATCCCCAGACTAGTTTCTGGCTTGTGGCCTTCGTCAGTGAGGAGCGTTGGATCTGAGAGCACTGCACCTAGATCTTAGGATCTAATGCAACCCTCCAGCAGCCACCTTTATCACCACTTAACTACAAAGCTATGAGAATGAAATTGAAAACAATATTTTCAATCTAAGCTCAACAGCTTATATAGTCATATGGATCTGAAATCAGTTGAGCACCCATACATTTTGGTGTCTTTGGCTCTTCAACAACCATAGCCACCGTTATCTTATTAGGCAGGATTGGTGTTAAAACCACTAAACATCACATGCTCACCATCTCATACTAGCACATAATTGTTATTAAATAAGGCAAAACTCTCTATACAGTAGTGCCACCCTGTGCCAAGCAGAGGCCACAAGCCAGAAACTAGTCTGGGGATATTGGATGAGTAGGCACTAGATAGAGATTTTATGCACAAGCCTTCTGGCATCCATTCATTACTCTGTTTGGCACAGGGTGGCACTACTGTATAGAGAGTTTTGCCTTGTTTAATAATTATGTGCTAATATGAGATGGTGATCATGTGATGTTTAGTGGTTTAACAAGAATCCTGCCTAATAGGATAATGGTGGCTATGGTTGTTGAAGAGCCAAAGACCCCAAAATATATGGGTGCTGAACTGATTTTAGATCCATATGACTATATAAGCTGTTGAGCTTAGATTGAAAATATTGTGTTTTCAATTTCATTCTCATAACTTTGTAGTTAAGTGGAGATAAAGGTGGCTGCTGGAGGGTTGCATTAAATCCTAAGATCTAGGTGTAGTGCTCTCAGATCCAAAGCTCCTCACTGATGAAGGCCACAAGCCATAAACTAGTCTGGGAATATTGGATGAGTAGGCACTAGATACGGATTTTATGCACAAGCTTTCTGGCATCCATTGATTACTTTGTTTGGCATAGGGAGGCACTAGTGTATAGAGAGTTTTGCCTTGTTTAATAACAATTATGTGCTAGTATGAGATGGTGATCATGTTATGTTTAGTGGTAGAGATATACCTTGGTTTACGTTGTAATGATTATCTCAAAGGCATATTAACAAATTGTAATGTTAATTGTTTCTATAAGATATGGCAGAGGGTTAGAATGCATTGCAAACTGACAATTAAAAATGGTGTTGAAGTGTTTCAGAAAGTTTTTTTTTTAAAGAAATTAAAAATAGTACCACAAAATATTAAACAAAAAATGGGCCAACATGTTCTATTCATGGATGTGTTTATGATTGTATCCCTAGAGTAATTTTTTTTTAAATCCTTTTTTTTCCTTGGAGTTGAAATGACCACAATACATATGAGTGGCTGCTGTATGTATGTATAATTATACATACTTATCTTAATTCAGAAATAGCACCCAACTACATAATAAAATATCTGAGTTCCAGCATTTTATATTCTCATGCAGTCTTCACTTTGCATGTGTGTGTGTATGTATGATTTATGTCTGTGTATATATTGTAACAGAAAATAAATATAGAAAACCATTTGTAACAGAAATAAAAATAGACAAAATTATTAATTATTAAAATATGTTCATAATCTGTCATTTGTAACAGTAAGAAAACTTTGTAACAGCATACAAATTAATGTAATGATGAAAAAGGCTGCTATTTTGTAACCGTTTAATATATAGATGAGTGATAAAATGATAGTTGCTATAATTCAATAATTAAACACTAAACAGGATATATGATATGCTCCAGCGGTTCATCATTTGTAACCGAATAAAATTAAATGAGAAATGAATTTACTGTGTTAGCTAAAATATAATTTATAATTAAATAAGGATGACGCTAACATATAAATAAAAACATATGCATATCATGTTCTATTTGGATGTCTATTTTTAACTAATTAAATATAACATTATAGCTCGTTTGCAACTATCCTAAACATTAACTCTGTCACGCTAATATTAAAATAAATAAATTATCTCATTTCTCAACACATAAAATAACAAAAATGAAAATTAAAACCACTATCATTAAAGATTTAAAATATTTCGATATTGGGGAAGTAATTTGAACAATAAAACATACTAGCCATTGTCATCAGATAAACAAATATTAGATATAGCAACTGAATAAAAAATTACTGAAATTCCTGGAGTCCATTATGCTTATCTCCAATAATAGGTTCTGTTAACCAAGAATCCTTCCTCTTTCCATGTATATACGACCATTCATGGTCACACGCACACACACTGGTGCTATTTATGACAACTTATATAAAAAAAATATTATGTAAAGTTAATAAGTTGGAAAAGGGACGGGATCACTTTTTTTCAGTTAGCTGAGGACATGTGTTTTCCACGAGCGCCACTAGATTGTTCTAAATCTAGATAAATGTTATCTGTGCATAGTGTACTGAGTTCAAACTCATTTGGTACATTATTATTACACATGACTTGGATGACTAATGAACAAAAAAAAATGACATTCTTATATTTTATCTATGTCAATAAAATCATAAGATCCCAATATCACAAAATTTATATATCCCAGACTCTTATAGACACTACTAGCTCAGTTTAAGTATATTGATGAACAGATGCAAAATACTTCTAATGGCTTCCACACAAGCATCGTGAAGACCATTATTTAAGGGAATGGCCATGAAACTAGTTACTTAACTTAATTATTTATAATATAAAGATGATAATGATGATGATAATAATGATGATGGTGATATCAGCTATAGCTTTATAATGAACTCACAACAATAAATTTATCTTTATAAACTCATAGACACTTCTTTTTAAAATCATCCCATGTCAAACTGGGATTTAAATATTATATTCACTAGCATTTATATAAGTTTATGGTTATTTACTAAAATACTTTTATAGTTAAAACTAGGATTCAATAATACTAGTGATGATGACTGATCATCACGCATCTCCCCGCGTGATATTCAACTTTCTATAAACCCCTATTTACTAAATATATTAATTATGTTATGTTTCAATAATATACTTTATTGTACGAATTAGATTATATGAATTTGTTGTTAACCAAAGTTATATTGTTGAAAATACATGGTTTAAAACTATATAGCTTTAGAGCAAACAGAAAGAATAATTAAAGAAAGGGATATGTTTAACAAAAAAAAAAAAATTAGTTGTTCTTGTTACAGAAAAGTCATAATTTGTTTTTTAGGTTATGTTTTGTTTCAAGTTTCTAATAGTGACCATGTAGCAGCAAATATATCTGGGTGTGCAAATTGGCCATCTCTGGCCTTTAATTGTTCGAGCTTCTTTGAGAATGTGGCTGGGTGCTTTGTGATATTGTCTCCAAGGCAGAAAGTACATCTGGTGCACCAGAAACTATATAAACAAAAAGTTGCTGCACGAGCTGCTGGTATTGAGCCTTTACTGAGTATCTCTAATAGGTTATCAAGTGTGATGTTATTTTGTCTATATGTGTTAATCATAATTTCTCGGGTATTTGTTAGGCCTATGCAGGTGTGAAATAGGTGCTGTTGTGTTTCTTCTTCTCTGTGGCACAGGGAACAAACAGCATCAATTTTGTTGTAAAATCTGCGGTATTTAAGGAAGTAGGAGGTAGGTAGAGCATGAAGATTTACCTTTAGAAGAAAGTCAAAAAATTTGGGTTCCGTTGACCACTTTTTAAATCGCTGCATCAAAAGACTTGTTCATATTTAGCATGGGTGAGTGAGGATATGTTGTTATGTCTGGGTATAGCATATTATAAATAGTCCAATAGGTGTATCTACCAACACCCAAAAAAGACCTGATCATAAATGCTTTGAAGTTGGTTTACGAGCAAAGACAAATATCCGTGTGAAGGTGGTGGTCGGTCTGGGTGTTATTTGAAGAATGCATTCAAGGGCTGGAAAATTTCTTATCAGTGCAGCTAGGAGATTAATACTTTTTTGATTGTGAAAAATTTGTATGGAGTGAAGACCTAATCCATTTCTAGTTGTTGGAAGACTAAGTTGTTTTACAGGGATGGAGACTACTTTTTTGCGCCATAATAGTTTGCTGCAGAGTGAGTAAATGGACGACGTGAAAGATTTAGTGAAATTTATGATTGGTGAGTAATAGGTTATTTTTGTAGTTACAAGCTGATTGAATAGACATACTTTTGCATATAGTGAAAGGTAGGTTTTGGAGAGAGAAGTGGTTGTACGTTCAGCATCATCTTTCAGTTTTTTTTGTATGTTTTGTCTCATTGCAGAGGGCCCTAGGTAGAAAGGAAAACCAAGGAAATTAGTTGGTTTCCCATGATAAACTTGTGTATTTATCTTGCCAGTGTAAAGAGACCAAGCTGATGGTTTGTTAATATTGATTTTGAGTTTATATTTGAGGGTGTATTCATTAAGTATTTTTTCCAGAGTAGGTAGTTGTTTTTTGGATGTAAGAAAAACAGTAAAATCATCCATGTATGCAATACACAGTACATATTGTCCAGTGTGTGGAATTTGGATTCCTTGTAATTTTTGTTGTATTTTGTTTATGACAGGGTTAATGTAGAACATAAATAATAATGAACTGAGTGGAGATCCTTGAGGTATGGATTGGTGGGGAAAGAAAGAAGGTGATGTTCTACCATTAATTGTAATATGGATTTCACAACTAAGGAGTAGATTGGTTAGTAGGTATAAGAGATTGCGTGGTATTTTGGTGTCTGCAAGTGTTTCAATTAAAATTTCAATAGGGACTGAGTCAAAAGCAGCCTCAATGTCAATTTGAACAGCCATGGGAGCATACTTTTTTTGCTCTCTAACTGAGTTTACAATGGTTTTGAAAATGAGGGCAGCTTGGCCTGTTGAGGAGCCTTTTTTTGCATGTTGCATTGGTGATAATAGATGGAGGAGATATGGTTCGATTTTATCTTTTAGCACCTTTTCCAGAATTTTAATACCAAGGGGGCTCATGGAGATTGGTCGCAGATTAGATAGAATGGATATTAAAGCTTGATTTTTGATCAATGGAACTAAGGAGATTGGATATAGATCTTTTATGTTAAACAGCCTTTGTAATAGATAATTTGCTAAATCACATAGATATGTGGTGGTAAACTGACTGAGATGTGAAAATACGAATTTAGGGATTTCATGTGGCCCTGGATGACAAGAGTTTGGAATTGCAGTTAGCTTTTGCAAGAAATCGGTAGCATGGAAAGGTTTATCTAACTCTGGTTGGCCAAATAGATCTTCATGTGTGAAAGCACACTGTGACTGCAGCTTTTGTTTGAAGTATTTGTATATTGGCTCTATCATATTGTGTCCGGCTTTGGTAACACCATTGTTTTCAAGTGCTTGTGGAACTCTGACATTAGAAGGATATCCCGGAGCCCATCTAATATACCCTCATGTCCAGGTGTGTTGTTTTGTTAGACAAATTTTTTTCTTTTTTATGGCAAGGTACTCTTTTAATATTAATTATGTTAAACATTAGATTTACTGATTATAATTTATTTTATAATGATGGTGATCATGACTCATGTACAGTACTATGTTTGAATGGTGTTTTAATCAATAATATGATATCCATCTTTGATGAGGATGATCAAAACTCATGGGCATAACATAATTTTAGCTTTTTGTTATTAACCTATAATTATTAAAACTTGGTTATCATCAAGCTTAATCCCCAAATACATAAACGCGAATCAACATTCTAGCTTACTTCACATTTTGCGAACGCTTGCTTAATCTTTGCGAGTGCTGATGATTCTTAATATCTGCGAGCGATGATGATTCTTAATATCTGCGAGCGATGATGATGATCATTTAAATGATAGAATCAAGACAAGAAAATACAACAATATTTTTAATAATAACTCGGAAACCAATTAAGATGTATAATTATATTTTATTAATACTATTCTTCCTTCTTTCTTTAAAATCAAATTAATAACTGTACAGTTGACTCTATAATTATATTAATTAACTATAGAATTAATACAAAATTTTAGATACACATAACCAAATAAATTTAATATAGAAGTTTATCAATTTTCTTGATATTTTAAAATAAGCTGGTTTAAATTGATATTAGAAAAAAAATCTATAAATGCTTACTTAAAACTTTCCCTATTTATTACATCTCACAAAAATAAATTTCATATGTAACGTGTGTGTTTTTCTTTCTTTCCCTGAGTAACAAAATAAATGATATCCAGTCTAATATGCAAAAAAAAAATAAAGAAAGAAATAAAAAAACATAAAGCATATTCAGCTGCAGAATCCATAAAGAACATATTAAAAAAAAAAACATTTTAGTATTACAATATATAATAGTAGCAATAAAAAAAATCAAAATAATGAAAAAAAAAACAAAAAAAACTATGTTTAATGAATTTAAACTGTGTGTATTGTCATGTATTACTAAGAATAATATAATCAATGAATAAACTCTTAATGTTTTCTGTATCAATAATCAATGAATAAACTCTTAATGTTTTCTGTATCAAGAGAAAAAAAATGCTTTGACTAATAAATTAAGGTTTGCTTTTAATATTAGTAAGAATAAAAGATTTGTTAATGAAAGTTCATAGTTACCCGATTATTTTCACTTCTTATAAATGTCTCAGGTTTGAATTTTCAGACTGCTTGTCTCACATATAGCTTTAATAAGTTGATTTGCTTATTTCTACCATTTAAAAAAGAAAAGTTGTTGATACCCATTAATAAACATGAATTAATTGACTTGCTTGTTTCCATAATTTTAAAATTATTTATTACCAATACTTTTGATAACGATGAATTGGTTGACTGGCTTGCTTCCAATTCTTAAAAAAAAAATCATTGTAGACACTTTAAATGAATGTGAGGAAAACTTTAAAAAAATGATTCATAGCTTAATCAAACCTAGTTATAAGACTTTTATACAATTTCCTTTTTCTTTTCTCTTCTTTCCCCTTCTCCCTCCATTCAAAGGCAATGAACCCATAATAGGCCAGGAGCCAGAAAAGAAGCATTTCAAATAGCTTGTGTGGTTGGCTTTAAACTTGATCATTCTGTTGGTTATAAAGGACTTTTGGTATAGTCCACGGATAGATCAGTGAGTTAACCCATAGATGTCAGATTTCAAGAAGCAAAAGAAGTGGCTTTAGCAAGGCAAATTCATTGTATTATACACAGCAAAATATATTAATATCATTTTATAGAATTGTCAATAACTTCTTCCAAGAAATTCAATTTTGTTCCCTTTCTTTATCTTAATCTTGGTGGGAATTATTTATATATATGCACATCTTCGTCTATACTGACTTTAAAACAAGAGTCATTTTTCTCCTTCCTCAATTTTTTTTTTTTAAAAAAATCAATCGTTCACACTCTTTTTAAAAAAAAAGAAAACTGTCTATTTCCTTTGGTTTTCACGAACTCAATCATTACATCTCTGTCTAATAATAATAAAAAAAACTGAGCGCCTCATCTCTTCTTTAATAACCTTGAAAAAAAAACTGAACTTACATCTCTTCTTTAATAATATTGAAAAAAAAACACCCTCTAAATATTGTTTCATTCGTTTATATTGCGAATCTTTGATCAAAGAAAAGAACCACCTGGAAATCCTATCTGGAGATAAAGATCAAAGCTTCACAAGTTTGACGGTCTGTCGCAATTAATAAAAACTTAGGATTAATTGTTACATTTATTCCATCAAAGCATCACTTCTCTTTCTAGATATCTACAATCTAGATAACACAAAAACAACAAAGCTTGCAATCTTAGTCATTAAAGATTTGTGTAAAAATGTTTTATATTTAAAACATCTATACTCACACGTGTACATTTTCATATCCTAATCTAGTAATCTTGATCACTTTACTTCACACTTTTTTAATAGCTAAATTATTTCAACACATTATTTAATAAAATATAAATCCCTATATTAAATATTGTTTCTCATTACCTTCTCTCTTTACAACTGCTTATTTATTAACTATTTATAAACTATATAATAATAAATGCATATATAAATCCATATATATAAAAGAAATTTTTTTTTTGATTAAATAATATATATGTGTGTCAAATGAGAACATATACATACAATATATATATATATATATTAAGCCAGGCATTATCAAATGTCCATGCACAAAGTCTGCTGTAAAGAACATTACAGCAGATACACATGTAAATTTATATATATTAAGCACAACGAATATATAAATGTGCTATATTAATAATGGAAGTTGGGTCTGAGCATTAAAATACCCACACACCAATTTAAAGTAACATGAAATTGATACAGAAATATTGTACACAAGTACACGTATAACAAACTCATGTATTTTTTTTTTGTGTATATTTTTATGATATGTCATTTTATGTATTTTGTTTTTCTCTGAAAAACTCAAATAGAGAAAAGCAAACTTTGTTGACCAAAAAAGATCACATTGTTGGAACATATTCGTAAAAGAAATAATTAAAGTAATTGTTCCAACATACTTGTATATATATATTTTAATTACTTTTCTAAAAATTGTAATTTTATTCTGTAAGCAAAGAATGTTAATTGCTTTGGCAAAAATCTGACCAAAAGCAAAATATTTGATAATAAATGTTGTAATTAAAATATTACTATTTTTTTTTAGAATAAAGTAGAAATTCTTTTGAATTGATATCTGTAATCAAGTGGTCTGAGTATTCAAGGTGGAAACTAATCATTATATCAAACCCTGCTATGTAGAACTTAATCAGAAAAATAGAAAGGAATGTCGATAATCTAAATGATAAGCTAAATTAAAAGGGTTGGCTGATTCATACTTCTCGGGGGGAGGGGTACCTGAATTGGTTCTGTATGAGTAGGGTTGATTGGTTTTAGTCAGTACTGTGGGATTCATTCTTTGGCTTTCATTCTGGCCAATTCGTTCACTACTTTGGCTCCGGAATTCTTCAATCATCTAGCCACTTAGAGATTAATTTATTGACTAGACTATTGCTGATATTTTCTAAGAAGAAATCCATTACACAGTTCTTTTAAGAACTCTTGTTTTCTTAAGTATTTAATGAACCATTCAAGATAGCGGATGAACATTTAATAATAATTATTGCATTATAGTAGATAGAAAATATGGAGAAATCTACCAGAGCTTCCACTAAAATGACCATAGGGTAGAAAACCAGCCGGTGCACCCGCCCTTTCTCTGTCCAAATCACCAAGATGTAATCACACCAGTTCCAGCCGCCTTGCCTATACCCGAATGAGATGAAATCCTCACCGCACAGCCATTTGACTTGAAGCCCACTCAAAGCCCAGTCAGGAGAAGATGAAGACGTCTACATAAGTTTCGTTTAAAAATATTTTATTAATATTGATTTAATGCATTCTGATATTTCCGATAATTAGAAATATATATTTTATTATTATTATTAATCATTTAAAAAGAGAGAGAGAGAGCTGTCTCTCGCATATATATATTGAATTTACGGTTATTACAGGCATAATGATACAGCTTTTACTTAAATCTTTTAATTCATTTTTCTATCCCAAATTCTAGTATTTTCAACAAAGGTTGCAATTGGTTTTTGTTTTTTTTTTGTTGCTGCTTGTTTTTCTTCTTGTTGAAAATTGTCATGCGTAAATATACATGTGTATATACACGTCCATACACTAGTAATATTCGGTAAATATGACATCTCATGTTGAGTGTCTAAAATGTTTTTATTTTTTGTCACTGCGGCATCTTATGATGAGTGTCAAAGGGGTTGTTTATTCATTGTAAATTTCCCGTAAGCAAGTTCACTTATAACTTTATATTTAGAATAGTAGTGTGTATAATTTATTTATCGTAAAAGGCAAATAGATACGGCACTTCATGTTGAGTGCTATATGGTATCTGAGCTAACGCAATCTTATTGACCTGTTGAAAAATACAAAATTAGTGAAATATTTTATAGTGCAAATATATGTACGCATAGTTTTTTTTAATATTATATTTGCTATCAATAAAAAAGATTTTAAAGTCCTGAGTACAAGTGTATGCCTGTATAACCGAAAATCTTTTATCTGACAAATATATATATATATCAAATCACACAAAGTATAACATTTCTACAGAGTAAACAGCTTAGACCACTTCCATTTATTATGAAACATTGTAAATAGCTTTAGGGATTTATTATTTTTCTTATTCATTTAAAATTGTATTCATATTTTATCTATTTCAAAGCATCAAATATATATACGGGTTTGTGATAATAATTCATTTATTTTTATTATATTATTTTAAGTATGAAACGGTGGTAGGTATCTGGGATTAAATAAATATTTGATCATAAAATATTAAATTTGTTATATTTTCATATTATTATTTATTTGATAAAATGTACTCTTTCCTTATCAATCACGTACCTATTATAACCATTTAACTTACCCATTGAAGACCCTGGAATACTCTACAGGGTGTTAAATCTTATTCTCATGCTCCGCTGTACCTATGGTCTTACATATCCTTCTAGGAGGGGGGGGGATTAATTTTATTATTTTCTAGGAGTGGCACGCAAAAGCTATTTGTACATAGACTTTTCAAAGATGTGTACTTACCATAAGTCCTAAACATTCGGGCATTAAAGAAGGATATTAACTAAAGGGGTTTTTAATTGGCAGAGTCCTGTCAATTCACTTTTTTTTATCAGTTTAGCTGGAAGTACCAATATATATGAGTACAGACAATTGGTTAAATTGGTATTCATTTCTTTCTTTATTAAATCTTGATCATTTCATGCTCAGTGCAAGATTAGGAGCAGAATTCCACAGGGAAGTATGGTCGGGTACAGTAAAACTGGCGCCAATGTGGTGTAAATATAAAAAGTGGTACGATTGAGGCAAGAACAAGTTAAATTATATAAATGTGTAAATTACGGTATGTCTATATAAACTTAATGTAGGTGTAAGTAAAAACTTAATAAAGTGTTGACTGTATATAAGAGAAAATATAAAATTCTATTGTTAGTTTTTTTTTTTAATGTATAGCATAGTCAACAGACATAAATGAACAACCTTGCTTTGCTATATATATATTTTAAAGTTATTCTTAAATAATTTAAAATATATTACTCAGTAATCTGCAGATCTAAAATGATAGTTTTATTCTTTGTAGCGATGGATATTTAAGATATATTTATGATTCAAATTGTTAGCAATAAATCAAATGCACACACTGTATTCTATAAATATACTGTATAAATAAAATGGAATGTATTTTAAATAATTATACATGTATTATATTCAAGTTTGATATTTTGTTATACAGAGTATAGATTCCTTTATCTTAATAATTGCTTAACAATTTTCACTTTAAACCGAGTCGCTAACATTTTTATTGGGATAAGTAAAGTTACCATTTAATCTGAATAAAAAACTGATGTCAGCTTGTGCAATTAATATAGAAATAACGTATATAAAAATTATTAAACGAATGACTTGGTCTAAAATTAGGTCACACACTGTATATATGCGTATATAAACAGTCGGAGGATTTCAGTACATAGTTTACAAATAAAAATAATGATTTAAAATAACTTATAGTTAAATATGTTGGGTTTTTTTTTTGTTTTGAAAAAAAAAAAAATGAAATGGAGTATTAAATACTGTCGTAACGATTTAAAATAACTTATACAGTAGTTGAATTTGTTGTTTTGTTTTGTTTTTTTAAAAAAAAAGTAAGTAAAATAAAATAGTGTTGAATACTAATGTAACGAATTAAAGATTCGTATGCTAAATTGATTTTCTTTTTCGGCGATAAATAAAATTAAATAGACGTAGGTAAAAAAAGGGACAGAATAATTGGAACAGGGCATAGAAAAGACAAATAATTGGCGAATGGAATAAAGCAGAGTTAGGTGCGCGGTGTACTGCGTATTTAAAAATAAGACAGTTAAAGAATATATTATACCGGTCACTTCGATCTTTAGATTACCAAGAGCGACACTAGATCACTAACTACCTAGAAAATTTAGTTTACAGTGATCCAAAAGTTAATGATGATAGATGCCACCAGCTAGACCCAGGGAGAGAAAGAGATCTTTAACTTTGTTTAGACAATTAAGAAAAGAACACAGAGTCAAACGTTAGACAAAATAATTGTAAATAATTTCAAAGTTTATTAAATTCACAAAAAACGTAAATCGCAGGCAAATGATAATATGAAAGTTTAACTTACATTTTTCTTGTGGATTTATCAGTGTATGAAAGTATTATAACATTAAACACCCTGGCAGATAAGATCATTTTCTCACCACCTAAGACTTAAAAGGGGATTTATAATGAAACAGTTCTCACCTCTTTCATACCCTCATACCTTAGTTTAAACCCCCAGTGTATCGTAGTGTGTCTGCAATGTGCTTATATGCTGAAAATCCTGCCCAATTTTAAACCACGAGTACAACGCTCGTGTTATATATATATTTGTGTTTCTAATTCCCAGTATAAATAAATATAAATTATGTGTATACGTAAGAGATTTGTTTCAAAAGTAGATTATATGGGTCTTAATTGTGCACACACTGTGATATATTTATTTTCAAAACCTTAGGTAAAATAATTTGTTGTTAAAATTATTTCTGTTTAAATCTATTTATAAAAGAATATTACATTCGTAATATTTGTTTTAATTTAAAATAAAATTATATTTGTCCCATAAATAGATTTAAACATTAAAAATTAAAAGTAAAATAATTTTGTTTTAGATTTTAAAATCACGCTACATATTTTCTGTTTAAAATAAATGAGGGTTGGTAAGAAACAATAGCTTAATTATTATGTTCTCGGAGCTTATCTAGAAATACAGCAGATGTCCACTTAAGGTAGTTTTTTAATTAGCAAAAGCTTTTTTTTTAAGTTTTAATACGAATGTCTACAGGGTAATTAACAATAGAACATTAATTAAAATTTTGTTGAATTCCTTTGGATATTTGGATGGACTTGATTGCAGCTTGATAAGATAGCAAATTTTTGTATATTTTTGTAACGCTCCAGGGCAGTTTTCTATTGTACAGTTCTGCTATATATAGAAGGGTTTTCTTTTGTTCTGGAGAGTCTGATCATTCTGATTCTTCTGATATATCCGGACATTCTGATTTTTCTGTATTTCTGATTATTCTGAGGCATTCTGTGTCATTCTGATTATTCTTTCAGCATTTTGATTTTCTGATTTTATTCTATTGCTGTTCTGATAGTTTGCTAGGAGTCTGCAAGTTTAAATATTTGAAGCCGAATTTTCGTCTTCAAATAGATTTTACAGTTTTCTAAAATCTTGCTTTTAAAATTCTCTGAAACATCTAGCCTTTAAAACAGCCACCTTAAAATGACCGAGTAGAGCCGGCAAGAGGGCTATTTTCCTTTTGGAAATGGCCATCCGCTGCACATCAATGCCATCTGATGCCTTCACGTAAGAAGCCTTAAAACTGCCACCGCTGCTAAAATGTGAACTGTAACTAGAATTTGCTGCCAAGCCTTATGAGTGCTGCTACAATGAAGTTGGAAAAAGTCTCCACCTGAAATTACATGCAAATGCCTACTTCTGACAGGGTAACCCAAAATTAATCAAGAGCTCTTGTGTTCGTATCTTCCTATTTTACTAAGCTATAGCTAATTCAATTATTTTCTATTTTGCTTTACCTTATAATTCTGTTTTATTTCTTTAAATGCTGTAATTCAATTAGTATGTTTCCATCTCTATACTTGGGTTAATATTTTGTATTTTAATCTGTTTTTCTTTTATTATGATGATGTGCCAGCATAGCCATCGACAGAGCGAATTATTCCTTTTTTTTATTTAAATCAAGATGCCGCCATTAAGGCGTTTTAAATGATAAATTTTGTCCCATTTTACTATCTCGTTGAATCGCTCATTCGAGGGCTATCTTACTATTATTCCAGTATTTAATGATTTTACAGTCAAAACCCACATGTTTATTGATTTTGACAGAATATGAGAATATGTGCGAGGTCAATGAGTAAATATTTAACAAATGCATGATTGCGTAATTAATTTATGCTTTCTTTTAAAACCCCGCAATCATGCATTCTCCCACTTTAAAAATGTTTTATTGTTCTGCCGAATTTCCAAGCTTATAATTTTGAGGTCGAGAATGGGCGGACTTTCTTAAAATAAATATTTGGGGAATTGATTAGGGGTTTTCTTTAGCTAAATGAAGCCTTTTTAAAATATATTATATACTTTATTCGACTGTTGCTAGTAGGTGTATTGGGTGTCAGAGATCGCTTTGCTCCTCCTAAGGGCTTTAAAATAGCTAAGATCGTTTCCCCTTCACTTCTTGCGGTTTCCAGGTAGTGTGTACTCGAAATTGTCACACCTGGAAATTCTACGCAGTTGTCACCCAGTCACTAATATTTGGATGAATCCAGACTTTGGCTGCCTGTGACACCACTTCCTACAGATTTATGGTGAGACGCCCCCGTCTTTATTTCACTTATTTATTATATAATTATTTATTTGCAAAGTTCCAGTGGTTTAAACGTATCACACCCTCCATCCTTTACAGAAAATCCTCACTAGCACCACCGACCTCCCAATGTAATTTAATTATTTCTATGTATAAAAAAATGCCTTAATCTCGTCCCCACCTTATAGCTTAACAAGCATTAGTCCGTTCTATTCTCGAATTCAAGAAGTATTATATTAAACTTTAATATTGCCAAATGTTTTATTCAACTATTTCTAATTTACTCAAAGCGCCTCGGATATCTTCCCAAACTTTTAGGCACATTATTGTAATATTATATTAGCACGAGGTATAGGGAATGCATTAACCACCCGTAAATGTAAATTGTCATTAATATTATTTTAAATACAATCTTAGTAAACTTCGCTGTCTCCCATATGCAGACAGTGGGCGTATATTATATATTTTGATATTTTAATAAATTTTTTAAATCTACTAACTTTTGATTCTTTATTTTCTGGATCCATATCACTGTCTCAGTCTAGAACTTTTATACATTTTTTTGTGCCATCCATAGACGTTTAGTTAGCAAACACAAGCTTATATCGTAGTATAGAGTTTCTTTGTTTCTCCCTCACCACCAGGCACCAATTTAAAGGTTATATTATTAGTAGCATCAGATGCATTATCACGTAGGTGGTGCTGTGGAATTTAGGCTTTGGATTCGAACCTAAGATATCTAGAGGGCAACCCCTCCTAGAGTGTTGAGTTTCATGTTTGGGGTTTGAATTCTGCAGTGTGTTAGCGAGGTAGACAAATCTGACTTACAATAATGTCTTCCTGCTAGCGATTTATATAACTAATTCCAGTTTCCTTATTTAAAGATTTCAAAACAAAAGGATCTTGTAAGAAATACAACGAAACAGCACAGGCGAGCTTTCCTTAGTTCTGACAAGAAACATCGGGACCAAAAATGTCATGTCTGCAGAATAGCCCATGAATGACCACACAAGATCATCAAGGTTGATTCCAATACAAGAAAAGAAATGATTACGGTATTACATAATCTGAAACATAGGAAAACCAAAATCTCTACTAAGAAAAACAACAATATACTGATAAACTGGTAGCCAAAAGATTTTTGGTCTGCAGGAAACTCTAACCAAGATTGTCTAAGTTAATTATAATGAAAAAGGGACAGGTGAGTTAAAAGAAAATTACTAATATCTGCCCAAGCATTTATCAAAGGGCTAGTAATATAAAAAGAGAAAACACTAAGTATATAAAATAGAAACTCGCAATACACTCCCAGATAAATAAATTTAAAAATTTGGAATCTTAAAACTAAGACTCCACTACATACAATAATAAGAAAAATACATAAGAAATAATTATTGAAATTCAAATGATTATATGTCTTATTATAGGTGAAGTTTTTTTTTAGATTAAGCTGAGACTTTTAACAGAGATTTAAGTCCTGGTTTCAATATATGAAAGTTCAGTTATCTTTCAGGCTTTAGATAATCCACAGAGTTATTCCAGCAGGATGCACAAAGTTCTTTCTAACTCAAATCCATGACGAAGACTTTTGATTCATATTTCTTTGGTCGGGAGTATGAAGGCAATACCAAGGATCAGTTCTGGACTAGGCAATTAGCTCATGTTCTTGTGGTTACAATTACAAAGCTCTGAGGGTTCTTTGGGTTATTTAGTACTGTATGTTGTTAAGAAGATTTCTCATGGCATATATTTTTGGCATGGCGAATGGATGGTCGCTATTTAGCAAATAGTAGACAGTAATATGATATCAGCAGAATTTCCTATTAGTAGACATCAGAAATTCAACTTCAGCGAGTCATGTTGAACAAATAGCAAATATGAAAATTAGAATCCGAATATGAAGCAGATGAATAATAATTAGCAGAATAATAATAATGAGCCAAATAAGAAGCTGAATCAATACTCATAACAAGCAGAATAATAATAACCTGAATCATAATCAGTCAAAACCCCAAGTCTATTGATGTGAATTGTTATCTCCCGTGCAGTCTCTAATTAGAAGTTTTGACCAGGGTAAATCTCTATCTCTTGCTTAATCTTAATTAAAAAAAACATCTGACCAGGGCTTTTATTCAAAATTAAATTAAAAGTAAATGCAAAAATAAGTCTTAGCTTTTTAAAAATAAATTACAATCAAAAATAAAAAGAAACTTAATCACAATCAAAATTTTTAAAAATTACAATGTTTTTTCAAATATTAAAACTGATTGCTTTTAATTACTGTGAGAGAAAAAAACAAGGAACGAAAGAAAATAAAATTATTTAAAAAGTTAAAATCACAGAATTTAAAAATATAAACGAGAATGTGTGTTATTGCACATCCTCTTAATATATAAAAAAAATAATACACAAAACTTTTAAATAGTTTTTTTTAAAATTTTTTATAAATATTAGATTTAGTTTCGCAATGGTACTTTTAAAGCAGATAAAGTATCCGGTTCAATATATATATACACCTGGGTCTCGTTTTACGCGATAGATAGGTTCCTCAGAAAACACGCGCAAACAAAATCGTGCAAAAATAGACGTAACTTACCTTGAAAAAGGGGGGATATGGACTGATTTTTCAAAACTCGCGTAAAAGCAAAGCATCAACGTAAAATTTACATTAAAATTCGTGCAAAAAAAAAATAAGGAAATAAAATATGACTAATAAAAATTTCAAATTTGAAAAAAATTGATACAAGACCAACTTTTTTTAACTATAATATTTAATTTTATTCAAAACAATATATTTTTAAGCATAATTTACAGTAATTTATATTTTTTTATACACGTTTTAATTATTATCGCTATTAGCCGGTAAACAGGTTCGTTTGCAAACTGATAAAAAAAATCAGATTCTTCACAAGATGAAATACAACTAGCGCCAATGTCACTCTCATGTTGTGTTAATTAATGGTTTTCTGGTGACAACGTAATTAGTAATTAATCTAACAACTAAAAATTAAATTCTTATTTTTGTCTTTAATTTTCAATTTTAATTGTGCCCACTGCTATTACTGACTTTTTAAAAATAAACTTGTGGACACTAAATGATTAATAATTGATTAAACATTCTTTTTTAAAAAACAAAAACAGAATGTGATTTAAAATGCAAAATTAACATGCACAATGTTTGAACAAATTTACATTATAATCTTGTAAAATTTAATGTGTGTATACATAAAATGTGGAAATCATGATTTTAATTTCATTATTGCATAAAATCCTACTATTATAAAGCACTGAAAATATTGAAATTACTAAGTTGAAAGTCGAATTTCAATAATGTGCTATTACTTTCAATATAACGTAAGTGCGCGAAATTTATTATTTAAAGTAATAGCGCAATATCGGAGTTCGACTTCCGGTGAAACACGAATCGCGTAACTTCAAAATCGTGTTAAATAAGTCTGCGTAAAAAGAGACCCAGGTGTATATATTTCGCTAAGGTGATGTATGGTGAATTAGAATCTTTTTTTATTTTTCTAGTTGCATAGTTTTTTGTTCTGATTTTAGAAAATATTTATATAATAATCAAGTCAAGAAATGTTTTTATTATGGTATTCCTTAATATAACTTTTAAATATTTGGTCATACTACATTAAAAATAATGACAATTATTTGCTAGATGATTCACATTCTTTATTTCCTTGGCCATGATGGTTAATTTTGTACATTGACCAGATCAACTATATATATATATATTCATTTCAGTGTTCACACTAAATGGTAACCTATGATCATTATTGGTCATAATTTGCCATTGTCATAGCCTTTCAAATTTAAAGCTATATGATAAAATATTGTTCCAGTTCATAAAAATAGAAAGGATAGGCAAGAGTGCAATAATTGTTTGTGGATTCTTGCTGTTCTTCATTAGTACTTTGAAGGGTTTTATAGAAAGGATTTTTTTCTAGTCATAGATGGATGGATTACATTAAAGTGGTTTTTTTATTTTCAAGCAAATATAAGAAAAATGTTGCAACCATATTGTGATTTCTATATATATATATATTGTAACCAGTTGGGTTACATCACAAACACTAATATAGTGTATGTGAATATATATGTGTAAAATAAAGAAAAAGTAGAAATAAACACAGACAAAAATTATAGTAGATATTTTCTACATTTACTGAAATAGAAATAAATAAATAATAACTCTGATTTAAAATATTGTTTTATAAATTAAACTTTAAAAAGGTCTGAATAAATATAAATATTGTATTATTATTATTATTATTCTGATTTTGAAATGTAAAAACACCGTACTCATTTTTGGAATTTTTTTAATTAATTAAACAAAATTTTTATCTATTAGAAATCCCCTAAGTAAAAACATGTACATAGATTCCAAGGGATTAGAGATAAAAATAAAATTCTGTTTTTAATCAAGGTGTTGTTATAACACCTCAGATGATTCTATAAAAGGGCTGATAACAAATTATCTCCAGTCTGGATAGTGATTTTGAAGAGAACAGGTCAACTGCAGAGTTGGTTACAATATTTTGTTGCAACTTGATGGAAGTGCAGCAGTTGGTTTTAGCTCACCATAGAATTTGCAGAATGGCTATCATAAACTGATATAGCTGAAAGCAAGATATTAGACTTTTCCTTAGCAGGAGTTTGAATTCACATGGAGTAAAAGACCCACTTGCTTGCCTGGAATAATTCTAGATAGAAAGAGACCAACTACAAATCAAGATTTTGCATGGATTGCATATTTTTACTTGATGACAACAAACATGGATTATATTTTTCTAATGGACCAAAAATACCAGCTTGCTAAATAAATAATTATATAGATGCTGATTATCTAAAGGCAGAGAAGCCCAGATAAACATATATACAGCTGTGGTGAGTAGAGTTATATATCACATGATCACCATCTCATACTAGCACATAATTGTTGTGAATTGAGTTCAGACCCATATGACTATATAAGCTATTGAGCTTAGATTGAAAATATTTTTGTGTTTTCCAATTAGAGTTAAAAGGTGGCTGCTGGAGGTTTGCATTAGATCCTAAGATCTAGGTGCAGTGCTCTCAGATCCAAGACTTCACTGATGATGGCCACAAGCCAGAAATTAGTCGGGATATTGGATGAGTAGACACTAGATAGGGATTTTATGCACAAGCCTTCTGGCATCTATTGATTACTCAGGTTAGCACAGGGTGGCACTACTGTAGGGAGTTTTGCTTTTGTTTACAACAATTATGTGCTAGTATGAGTTGGTGATCATGTGATGTTTACTGGTTTAACACCATTCCTGCCTAATAGGATAGTGGTGGCTATGATTGTTTAAGAGCCAAAGACACCAAAATGTATGGGTGCTGAATTGAGTTCAGACCCATATGACTATATAAGTTATTGAGCTTAGATTGAAAATATTTTTGTGTTTTCAATTTCATTCTCATAGTTTTGTAGTAAAGTAGAGTTAAAAGGTGGCTGCTGGAGGTTTGCATTAGATCCTAAGATCTAGGTGCAGTGCTCTCAGATCCAAGGCTCCTCACTGATGATGGCCACAAGCCAGAAACTAGTCTGGGGATATTGGATGAGTAGGCACTAGATAGGGATTTTATGCACAAGCCTTCTGGCATCTATTGATTACTCTGGTTAGCACAGGGTGGCACTACTGTGTGGAGAGTTTTGCTTTTGTTTACAACAATTATGTGCTAGTATGAGATGATCATGTGATGTTTAGTGGTTTAACACCAATCCTGCCTAATAGGATAGTGGTGGCTATGGTTGTTTAAGAGCCAAAGACACCAAAATGTATGGGTGCTGAATTGAGTTCAGACCCATATGACTATATAAGCTATTGAGCTTAGATTGAAAATATTTTTGTGTTTTCAATTTCATTCTCATAGTTTTGTAGTAAAGTAGAGTTAAAAGGTGGCTGCTGGAGGGTTGCATTAGATCCTAAGATCTAGGTGCAGTGCTCTCAGATCCAAGGCTCCTCACTGATGATGGCCACAAGCCAGAAACTAGTCTGGGGATAATGGATGAGTAGGCACTAGATAGGGATTTTATGCACAAGCCTTCTGGCTTCTATTGATTACTCTGGTTACCACAGGGTGGCACTACTGTATGGAAAGTTTTGCTTTTGTTTAGAGTTATATATAATAACAAAATTTTAAATAATTTTTTTAGTAAAATTACATTTTGAAAGTCATGTGTGAATTTGTACTTTTTATGTTTATGGAGGGGGTATAGTTGAGCAGGGCTGTGTGGATGCAATGTGTTTATGGTGCTCCGAAATATATGCTCGGCACTGTCTAGACCTAGATATTGAACTCCCAGCATAGTCCAGCAGTGTATATGTAGGCCTTGGTCTCATGAATAGACCTCTTCTAAAGCCCCTAAGACTCACAATAGATGAGCAGGGCTGGCCCAATGCCTGATATTTTTTTCTGGATACTATTTTTTGTGGATGATCTGTCTAGGTACTTAGAAGGGGCAGTGCTTAAAAATGAGGTTTTTTTTAGCGACATCATGGGGCATTGTGTACTTAGTCCATGCTTGACTATCTACTTATCATGGCATGAAGAGCTGCACTTCACTTTTCCTCTCTCACCTTGTCTACTTCATCAGCATTAACTAATCAAGCAGAAAGACATTTTGAAATTTTATATTTTCTTAATTCTATAAAACGATTTTATCTTTCGTTTATTGAGAAAAAAAAAGAGACATTTTAAATCAATCAACAATCATCTGTCAAAAATTTCATAGTACTTGTTTCAAGGAAAAAGGACTATTCAGCAAAGAGAATTAAATTGCGAGAATAATCTGTAATAATTTTATTGTGATAAATACTAATATTATGTAGATAAATTAATATATCGCACGTCTGTGCAAATTATATACATATGCGTTTCAGTAAACCTACTATGTAAAATGTATTTCATTTAACTGAAACTTGAAACTTTAATCATTTATTGTATTTTTATATAATTTAAGATTTTGATAATTATTTTGTAGCAAGGCAAATAGGTTATTTCACGCACACGCACACATATGTATATGTATATATATTGTCAATTATAACACATACGTAAATTTTAATCATTTTTTTTTGTTGTTATTGAATGTCAATTGAAATAGATTAATTATGTTATAAATCGCGTGTCTGTGCGCATATATATGTAAACTATAGTAATAATATGAATTGTAAATTGTAATTTTGTAAATTAATGCAACAATTCAAATTTTGAATAGCAATTATGTAAATCACAAATGTAATAATTTTATGTTTAATTGAAATGTCTTCATCATGTATTATAAAACGCACGTGTGTGCACAGATATTTAAATGGTTTATAGATACCCATTAAGAAATAATGCAATTAATGTGATAACTTGAATTTTGTAATAATCTGGTAAATTATAGAATGATGACTATTATTGTGTATCATTCAAAATCAGAACCCTTATAAGACCATAATCATTTATTTTTTGTTGTTATTAATTTGAAAACCAGGCTGCCATTGTTAATTTTTAGAAAAATTTACCCTAACTCTAATAACTTAGATATTTTGTGTTTGAATGTAATAAATATAAAAAAAACATGCTGTAAAAGTAAGGTCATATATGAAAGAATGTAATGAAGCTGTTCAAATAATCATTTCATAAAGAAAAAGTTAAAAAAAAAAATATTTTTAATAGTTTTAAGAATGTTTATTTTTTCACTGATTCACAAATCCTAAATTTTGAAATTCAAATGATAAAATGACAATTTCATAAACAGCTTCATCACATCTGTCACAAAATTTCAAAAAAAAAAAAGATGTATTGGAAGTCTTACCTGAGGTAATTTTTCACTGAGAAAATTACTAAAACAGCGGCCTTGGTGTGGTCCATTTTTCTTCTAGAACCAGATGTGTCCATTTGTTCAAAAGTACCTATAACAATAAGAATGGTTTTTAGTGGAGAAAAAAGTAACAGAACAGTGTTTTCAAAAATAAATAAACAAACTCATAAAAAATAAAATGAATAAAAATAAATCAATAAAGATAATTTTTTATTATTATTAACAATGATTACATGTGTGGAAGAAAGGCTGAGTTCAAATACATGGCACTATAACACAGAGTGGATGGATTGATGAAGCCAGAAACTGTGTATAAAATATCCTATATTACATGAAATTCCATATAAATATATTTATTATTTTGCGTAAAAGATATGAAGAAAGGCTGAGCTCAAATATATGGCACTATAACACAGAGTGGATGGATTGATGAAGCCAGAAAGTGTGTATAAAATATCCTATATTCCATGAAATTCCAGTTGTGTAGCATAAACTTGTATATAAATATATTTATTATTTTGCATAAAAAATATGAAGAAAGGCCGAGTTCAAATACATGGCACTGAACAATAAATGGATGGATTGAGGAAGCCAGAAAATCTATACAATATCCTATATTACTTGCCTAAAATTGACACAAATCAATTGCGGGTCATAACTTTAGCACAGATGCAATAATTCGTCCATAAATTCAAACTTGGTCACGCGTGATACACTTCATATTTATAATCATGCCAAAAAATGCATCAGCTCACGCAGTGACAGATTACCCCAGTCCCCAACTTTTTTCCATTCTACAGCATATTTATTTGAAAATATTATAATTTATTATTCTGTAGCATATTTATTTGTTTCAGTATATTGAAAATATTATAATTTATTATTCTATAGCATATTTATTTGTTTCAGTAAATAGAAAATATTATAATTTATAAAAAAAAAAATATATAAAAAAAAGTAATTACTTACCCATGAACGTTATCCAAAAACATAATTTGAGAAGAGGGCCCAGAATCACGGGCAACTTCAACGGAAAATCACAATAAAATCTTCAATAATTGATCCAACTATTGTGGAATAACTTTTTTACGATAAATAAACTGATAAAAATAAAAAAATAAAATTTTTTTTAGGTACCCTTCGCTAAAAATATTTATAAAAAATCTAAAAATTGTCGTACAGAAAAAATTCTTAGATTTTCAGGTAGATATCAAAATGGCGCAAAGAATAACATATTGCGCGTATGTGTGACGTTTACCGTTTACGCGTAAACTCAGCTCAAAATAGAAATTTCTAGAAAAGTCATACTGGGGGTCAAAGGGTTGTATTCCATCATCTCTTGGTCACATACAGTAATAGAGCTTGTGTTCTCTGAGCTAGATTTCAGACACGGATAAATGGGGATGTATATTTAGTGCTTTGGGGCATCCAGAGATGATCAATCATCATCTGGTTGGCGCAAAAGAGGATACTCTTTAAAGCCCACACACTATTATTTTTATTTTAATTTAGTCTTATTAAAAATTTAAGTTTATAGTTGGCCAGTACAAGTGGCCTGAACATTGATGATGATCAGCATGTTTTAAATGTCCCAGCATTATTGTTTTGATTTCTCATTATTATGTATTTTTAATGGATGGGCACTAAGCTGGTGCATCCAAGTTATGTTTAAATAATTGCCCAAGGTGGCAAAGGCTCAATGGTTAGCCTGGTCTAAGAAGACCCATTTTCAATCCAGCCACAAGATGGTCTGTTGATTTTATTCTGATTTATTGTACTAATTTGTTTATCCCATCAATGATGATGATGGATGGTTATTTCTCTTGAGTACTCATACTTACTTTTATTTATAATGCTGGTTGATGATTAATTATTATAGTTGCTCTTCTGAGTTAGCTGGCTGATCTCATTGATCTCTCAATGATCACAAAGATCTCTTGATCTCATGCTCCCCTTAAATATTTTATATTTATACACACTTTTGTAAATTATTGATATTTCATTTTAAATGAACTGGGAGTGATGATGATTTTCCATTATGCCAGTTCAATTCTACGTTTAATTCCATTTCTTGATACCCCCATCCCGTTACAATATATATTGCCTTTATCAATATAATTAAGGCATTTAGCCAATTAATTGAGAAAGTTTATGTAAATGTCCAAAAAAAGCTAATATCCTTGAAATTATATTATTTTACAATCACTATAAATTGTAGAACTGTTATTTCTATCTATGGTGGAAGGTCTGAGATATTTGAAATGAAAATTGATATTAAACAGGATTAAGTTTGTTTTCTATCTTAATATTTGGTACAGTTTATAGATGGTTTGATAGTTATTTGAACTGATTAAAAGCAAAAAAACAAGAAAGCTTCTAGAAGTGCAGTATGCCAATAATTGTGTTATCCTTATCAAGTCAAAGGTGATATTAAAATATTCTTGAATGCATCTTTCAAAGAATTTGTTTTAGTAATAAATGTTCAAAATTTCATGCTTTATCAGTCAGAGTTAGTGATGGTACAAAAATTAAACAATTATCAACTTGAATGATTATTAAATTGAGAATGCACACCAATTTAAATATCTTAAATAATTGTTTTAGTTAGAAAGATGGACTTTAGTATTGAAGTATGATGTAGATTTTAGTGTGCTGGTGTTGAATTTTATAAGCTACTTTGCTATAGTAATATAGGCAGTTATTATTTAAAAATTATTTTATGGAAGCTAAAATAAATATTTTTGATAAATAACAGACACTGGAAAAATTTTACTGAAGGCAACATTTTGAAAATGTAATCACTAGGTTATAAGATCAATTGATATGTTATTGAAACTTTAAGATTAAAAATTATTATTTGGTGAATTTAAATTGTCATTTCATAAAATAAATAAATGTTATTTGTATTACAAATACTATTTCACCTAAAGAGATATGTATTGCTTATTTTCATTGGGAAAATGAGACAGAATATTAAAGAGCAACCTATGGACTTAATGTTAAAGTTTTTCTGAAAAAAAAAAAGTTTATTGATATTAAAAAACATTATCATGAAATATCAAGTAAACAGACTAAAGGACTAGTATATATTCTAATTAAATTGGTGTTAAAAAAGGCTATACTTATTTACTAAAGGCTGCTAATGCGACCTTGAATTTTGGAGAAAATTAAGAATTACATTTAATTATTTAGTGATAACAATTATTGAGAGATCACTGAAATAATATAAACTTTATTTTTAGTTTTCAGGCTGTTTTTATGTTTGAGTAGTTTGAGGACTATTACTGTAGTTATAATATTTAAGTATATATGGAAACATTTTCAACATTAATTTATTTTATTTTTTTATTAGTGGTCTGCCATTATCTTTGTAAATGATATTATAAATTTAGATATTTATGTATGTTTTAACTTTATACTATAAGTTGAGAAACTTGTTGATGACATTGTTTATTGTTTAATTGATACATTTTCTGTGATGTATTGATTCATAAGAAATAATCATAAATGCTTTAGATTTTCATATATGGAACATGCCGCTTTTATATGCTCAATGAGAAATGTGACAATTGTATCAGAATAGACAAATTGGACCCTTTATGTCCAGATATCTGTAAAAAAAAAGATCAGAAGCAGCAATATGATTTTTATAAGTCAGGTGAAAAAAACAATGTACTTTTGATAGTAACTGATGACTACATCACATATGAAATATGTATATACACCTGGGTCTCGTTTTATGTGGATTATTTTAATGCGATTTTGAAGTTATGCCATTCATGTTTCTTCTTAATATGTTTCATATTTCAATAAGATATCAAGAAATTTAAATTATTAATAACTTATTTTGACTTGAAATACTTTTTTTTATTTTTTCAAAAATATAACATTATATTAGCAGCTAACGTGAATATGGCCCGAAGCTGTATTTAGAATCTTAGCTTCTATGTAAATAACCTACTTATACTAATGAGTAAATAATAAAAATAGATTTATACGTACATGTATAAAAATATTGCAATAGATATTCAAAAATTTTAAACTTTTAAAACATTTTGTTAGATATTAACAGAAATAAATATTTTTTTAGATTTTTAAAATAAATAATAACAAAGATTTTATTGATTTTATAAACTGAAAATAATCTTTCTCATGATAATGTATAATCTTTTTGTCTTGATTGCGATCTCATTTTTTAAATATAGAAACAGAAAACCATTAACACAGCACAAGACTGAAAGTGGCGCTAGTTGTACATCACATCACGAATCTGATTTCTTACCAGTTTACAAACGAACGCATATTGTCAAATAGTGGTAATGATTAAAATATGTATGAAAAAATGTAAAATTAAATACTGTAGTTAATAAAAAAAGTTTGTCTTGTATTAATTTTTTTCAAATATTTGAAATTTTTTATTAGTCATACTTTATTTCCTTATTTTTTAATGCGAATTTTAAAGTAATTTTTCCTTGTTGCTTTGCTTTTCTGAAAATTACAGAACCTATCCCCCATTTTTCAAGGTAAGTAAAGTCTATTGTTGTTCGCATTTTCTGAGGAACCTATCTACCGCATAAAACGAGACCCAGGTGTCTGTGAGAGACTTAGAAATATTGGTATGTTCTTTATTTCCAATATTTTTATTGTTAGAATTGTTTTTGCTTTCTACACATTTAGTATGCATTTATGTGTTTTTGTTTTTGTATTCAATTTTTTTTGTCTTTATATCTTTTTCATTTTCAGTATTGTATGGTATTACAATCTTATAGGATATTGTTAATTTTTTTTACCCCAACCAATCTGTTAATCGCAATTGCATTCTTTTTAGTCTTTATATGTTGAGTAAATATAATGATTAAATTCAATCCCCCTTTTTTTTAACTATTTGCAAGATTCTTCGTAATGATGTACTGCATCCATTTTCCTAAGAATATTTCATAATATAACAAGATCATGCAGATTGAAATTTTGTTTTAATCAGTAAACGTAATATTTATTAAGGCTACAATCTTAAGACTATGTACCTGAAAAAAACGACAGTAGGGACCTCTGCAAATCTTAAACACAAGATTTCTTTTGTTTGATATGTTTAGTTTTTTTTGTTTATCAGATATTTTTGATAATGATGTCTCTTATTTCTCAGACTTTTATGATTTGACATAAGACTGATTTGAATGAATATTAAGTATGCCTTACAAAAAAACTTTTCATAATTGGTTTACTAGTGATGTATAATTATTGAATTTTTTTATTATGTATAGCATTAAGTTTAGTTTTGAATAGGAAAAAAAAAAAAAAAGAAGCATTTATTTTCATTGAAATAATTATATTCTATTTATAAAAGTAAAAATATGAGTTGAAATGTATTTTGTTTATTTATGAGAATCTTTTTTTTAAATTTTAGCCTACTAGAATAAGTGCTGTGTATCAATATATTTTGGAAGCCATGTTTGATTTTAAGGAAGAATTATATCATGTAAGTTTAAATTTTTTTTAAAATTTATATTTATCTCATATGAAATGAAAAAAAAATTTCTGGAAGCCATGCATAAATAAATAACACTCAAAAGAATGAAGTTTTAGTTGCTTTTGTTTAAATATTTTATATATTAAGCTATGCATATATGTAAATTTATCATAATAAGCAAGATACATTTTGTCAGTTTTTAGGCAGCGTACTTTATGCACTTGAAATACTGTTTTATAAAATATTGTAAGAACTTGATAAAATATGTTTGAAGTATGGTATCATTTATATTTTGTGATTGGTTATTTGGGAAAACAACTGGCACTTATGATTTCAATTTTCTAATGATGATCAGATCTATCTCATACTAAATCTTTTTAGGATTACCTATTCTTAAAGATTCTTGTAACTAAAAAGGTTATAAATATATATCTTATTTTTTTATATACTAATGGTTGAAAAAATAACTAATTTTTTTATTTCCTTGACATTTATTTACAGAATGCAATAGCAATTATTTTATTTTGTTTATGATTATGTAAATATTAAATTTCATCTTTAATTATAAAGCGATCATTATAATTTAGTATTAAACAGGCAAAACTCTCCATACAGTAGTGCCACTCAATGCAAGCCAGAGTAATCAATGGATGCCAGAAGGCTTATGCATAAAATCCCTATCTAGTGCCTACCCATCCAATATCCCCAGACTAGTTTCTGGTTTATGGCCTTCGTCAGTGAGGAGCCTTATGAGCAGGCATAAGAAATAGTGAGTGATCATCTGATGTTTAGTGGTTTAACACCAATCCTGCCTAATAGGATAATGGTAGCTATGGTTGTTAAAGAGCCAAAGACACCAAAGTGTATGGGTGCTGAACTGAGTTCAGACCTATATGACTATAAGCTAATGAGCTTGGATTGAAAATATTGTGTTTTCAATTTTATTCTCATAGTTATGTAGTTAAGTAGAGGAAAAAGGTGGCTGCTGGAGGGTTGCATTAGATCCTAAGATCTAGGTGCAGTCCTCTCAGATCCAAGGCTCCTCAGTGATGAAGGCCATAAGCCAGAAACTAGTCTGGGGATATTGGGTGAGATGGCACTACATAGGAATTTTATGCATAAGATTTCTGGCATCCATTGATTACTCTGGCTTGCATTGAGTGGCAATACTGTATGGAGTGTTTTGCCTGTTTAATAACAGTTATGAGCAAGCATAAGAAACTGATCATGTGATGTTTAGTGGTATAATTTAGTAATTAGCTAAATTGTAATGATATTAATAGTTGGAACTAATTCAAAATTAATCATTGTGATTACTGAGTTATAATAAAATCAAAGGATTTATGGGAAGGTTGACTATTATATTGCTGAAGAACAGTTTGGTTTTCGGAAAGGGAAAAGCACGAGAGATGCTATTGGTATTGTTAGGACAATTGCAGAAAGATATATGGAAAGAGATAAAGGAATTGGTATATGTTTTGTAGATTTAGAAAAGGCATTTGATAGAGTAAGCTGGAATAAACTGATGTCTATCTTAAGAGATAAAGGAGTATTCTGGAAAGAAAGACGATTGATATGGAATATGTATAATGGGCAAAGAATAAGAGTTAGATTTGGATGTAATGAGACGGATGAAGTGAATATAGAAAGTGGAGTTAGGCAAGGATGTAGTATGTCACCTGTTTTGTTTAATATTTATTTAGAAGATATGATAAATAATTATTTGGACTGTGGAGGAGCAAAGTTGGAGGGAGAGTAATAAAGTGTATAAGATTTGCAGATGATATGGCTCTTATTGCTGAGGAAGAAAAGGATCTTCAGAATATGTTGAATAAATTGGAAGAAGGATGTATGGCATATGGAATGAAGATTAATATTGAAAAGACTAAGTGTTTATGGATAGGGAGAGATGCAAAAAGACTGCAAATTGGAATCCATGATGACATGGAGCAGCAGGTGAAGGGATTTAGATATTTGGGTTGTTGGTTGAGTGAGGATGGAAGAAGTGAAGATGAAGTTAAAAGAAGAATAGATTGGAAAGGTGACATTTGTAAAAAGAAAGAAGATATTTTGTGGACCTATGGAAAGAGAATTAAGGAAAGATTAATTAAATGTTATGTGTGGAGTGTATTAATGTATGGTTGTGAGATGGCATTGAGTATAGAATTAAAAAGAAAGTTTTGAGATTGGATATGGGAAAATGGAAAAATCAGTTGGGTGATAAAATAAAATGAAGAAGTTTTGAAAAGAGTTAATGAGGAAAGAAGATTGATTGAAAGTATCAAAGAGAGAAAGAGAAACTGGATTGGACATATACTAAGAAAAGATTATAGTTTAATGAAAGATGTTTTGGAAGGTATGGTGAGTGGAAATAAAAAGATAGGACGGAAGAGATTGACATTATTGGATGATATACGAGATGGAAGGGGTTATGTGGAATTGAGGAAGTGGGCAAGGAAGAGAATGGAATGGAAGAATGGATGAACTGATGTAGTGACTACTCTCTGGACCTGTCTATTGGACAGACTACTATTGATGATGATGATGAATAAAATCTATAAATAGCATGATTTGATTGATATTTATAGAGATGTGTAGTTAGATATAAAAAAATTATTTAAAAAAAAAAAATCAAATTTGAGAGACAATAATTTCAAATGGAAATTAAAAAAAAAAGTTTTTTTTTTTTTTATTTGTTATAATGGCTAGTTCAGCAGGTCAAAAAAATTGCATTCATACATTTACTTGGTGCTAGAGCACAATTCCATTTAATTTGCAGAACTGAAATTTTATTATTTTTTTTATTTATTTTTTTTACTTGGAAATTGATCCAGCAAATGTTTAACTTTTCAGCCAATCAATCTCATTGCTATGTTAATTTCTTCAGATCATTAGAAGTTAAAATATAATGGAATAAATAAATGCATTAAAATAATTATAGAAGCTAATTTTGTTTTAATGAATAATTAAGAGTCTGAATGTGTTGTAAAGTATATTGTTAAAAATAGAAAATTATTATCCAATAAACTATCATATTCCCTATCACATGACTTCAGCTATATATATTGCTGATTTAGCAGCATACTTTTCCACCTTCTGCATGCTACTTACTATAAACTTTAGTAAGTAATGATAAATACCAGATGACAATGTTAAATAAATTCCTATCCTGTGCTGTCCTATTGAAAATCCTCAGACTGCTTTCAGACTTATAGCTTTCATCAGTGAGGTGTATTGTTCCAAGATTCAAAGCTTTTCACTAACAAAAGCCATAAGTTTGAAAATAGTTTGGGGATTTTGGATAGGACAACACAGGACAGGGATTTATTTGGCATTGTCATCTGGCATCTACCATTACTTACTAAAGCTTATAGGAAGTGGTATAGAGATGGGAAAATATATTGCTAGAAAAGCATTAGCTTAGCAATGGTTAAATGAGATTTTACTAATAAAGATGTTTATATTAATGATTAGTGAAGTTGGTTTTCAGATAAAATCTCGTTTAATTATTTATCAGGATTTTAGTAATTTATGACTTTAAAATATTGATAATAAAGAAAGGAATGACATCATTTAAGGTTTTTGAGGTGCAAAATGAATTAATGAATTGGATAAAAATTAATATTACAAAAAATTCAAATTTGGCAGTACATTTTGAAATGGAAGACATAATATAGTAAACACTGGAAAGTTAAAGGCAGTAGTTAATAATTGTAGATATAATAGCATTTATGATTTTAGTTGTTATTAAAGAGTACTTAAAATGTAGAGTGGCATATTTATTGTTATTATTATTTGCTATCGTGATTTTTTTTTTTTTTACATTTTAATTTTTGTATAAAACTTTTGAAGGTGGTTTCAGTGAACACAATCTGATTTCCAGTTTTCAATGTTTATGTTAAAAGTAAAATAATATATTATAACAAGCTTAATTTTTTTAAAAAATCATTTATTTTATATTTGATCTGTTTATTAAGTTTTATAAAGTGAATTTATTGACGATTGGATTTAATTACTCCAGTTTTTGCCTTGTGTATTAAAATGAAGTTTTTACTTTTAATTATATTATAATAAAATAAAAATAAATTCATTTATGATGTTCTGACTGCATGTGTTTTGTCAATAAATATATGAGTTTGTATGAATTTATTAAATCGTAAATGCACATGGCTAATTTGTTATTATATGCAAATTACATCATCAGAGAAAATAGTCCAATAGAATATCAGCAATCTGTTCTCAATGCAATACTAGTTTTGCCTTGACAACACCTTATTTTATTGGTTTATTTTAAGCATTGGCTTTGGCAATGTGATATATGTATATATAATATCATAAAATGGAAACAGAAAACCGAAAAGATACAACAAATATTTATTATTTAATATAAAAATGATTTCTTTCAATAATATTTTATTGTCTTTATCAGTGTAACATATATTATTGTGATTGTTTATGCAATAATATATGTATTATACTAAGGTGGCCAATAAAACATTATCAAAAGAAACTTTTTTTGTATTAAATAATACAATATTTGTATTATGTATATATAATGTGTATAGTTTATATGTATGTATGTATATGAAAGCGGAGGAGGCAAGTTATGATCAAATACAAATTCTACATATTTCTCCAAATGATGCTTTAACTTTTATTCCTTTTCATATATGCCTTATTATTTTTTTTACTCATTTATTTAAGTTCATGATTATTTTTAATTAATATCTTCATCATAACTTTAATAATTGGATATAGGATGGTTTTAAGAATATTGTTCAATCCAATTTCTATTCTGGTTCTTTATTTTTTTCAATAAATTCTTCACTCTCATTTATTTTTATCAATGAATTAACATTTTTAAAATTGTTTATCACTTTATTTACTTTTTTATATGTTTATGTATATTATATGTATATAATGAAAGTTGTCAGTTAATACTTAAATTTATTTTGACCTTTTTTTAGCTACCTTTGTGTGATGCTGATGTTTTGCCATATCGAGAACTTTATGAAGAATCTTTGCCACCCATCACATTCTGTCTTGTTTTGTAAGAACTTTTATAAAAATTATTTCATATATTGTTTTAAATTTAACTCTATATATATTTGTTTATGTGTGCATTTATATTTTCTACCCGAAGGCAAAATGAAATTTCCAAGTAAGAGGGGAGGACAATGAAGCACTAACACTTGATTATCATTAGAAATTATTCATTATTTCTTACCACCTCTTTAATATAAAATATTTTAACAATTCACTTTAGTATTCTACTGAATTCTTTACATCATTACAATGTATTGTGTGTATGTGTAGGAATAAACCATAACTTATTTAATATGCATTTCAGAACTAAGAACTTTTCAGATTTCTTCATAGAGAAATTATGAAAATAAAATTTATCAAACAATGATGAGGGTTTTTATAATTATTTTTTTCCCCATTTGTTTACAGTTTAGTTAAGAATAGCTAAATAGTAATGTGTATATGATCATATGACTATTTGGTAATTTTTTTACATATATATTTTCGTTTTTCATTCCCTTATTTTATTTTTAACAAAATTAGGTCTCTTTAAATATTTGTTAATAGAAGCAAAAGTAGAATATAGTGGAAAACCTCATTGCATCGTAAAAAATTCTGGAGCTTTATAAAACTATTAAAAAAAATACATTCATTTTAAGTATAAAATACATTTCTGAGTTCAAGGAATTCACAAAAGAATTAATTGATATCTACTTTTAGTTATTAAATTATACTAAAAATTATTAGTGAGGATATATTTGAAATACAGACATTCTTCATATATCTGAAGCTTAATTGTAAATATAGGGAATTTGAATACAGACTTTCAAGCACCCTTCAACTATCCACAGATTTTTGAAAGTCTGTGTTTCAAATCCCCTATATTTACAATTAAGCTCCAGGTATATGAAGAAAGTCTGTATTTCAAATATTACACATTAAGCTTGCATCCTGCCCATCCCTATAACGTCCTATACATGAAGGTTCAGAGTGACTTGAGGTCAACATGGGCATAACAATAATATTGGCTTCAGCATAGGATTTGGGCATTCTATCATCAGATTTTCAATGGTATGGATGGCTGAAGATTTGGGGGTTGGAGTAAATTGAAGCCTATCCATTAAAGTATGAAGATTTGCTTTCTTAATATAAACTGAGCGCTGATTATATATATGTGTGGGAGATGATGATCTGGACCAACTGATGTGTACTGGTTCAGTATGAAATATGTATATTAGTGATTATTTATCTTTTCTACATGAGTGTGGTCATCATCTGTATCAGTGGTTTGAGATAGTGTGGATAGTTGAAAGTGCTTGAAAGTCTGTGTTCAAATCCCCTATAATGAGGATATAATTAAAACTATCTTTAAATAGTTATTGCAAAGTGAAGACCTTTGAACAGCACTTCATAGGGAAACAGATAAGGAGAAGATTATTCTCACAATCTTGCCAAGAAGTCAAAATTTGACCAGTTTTCCATACTTATTTTATAATTTAGTAACTAAGGTTGGCTAGATATCTGTTTAGTAACCATATTGGATAATTAACCAGATTGGCTAAGGTTAGATATGTAAAAAAAATTTCCGAGATTACTGAAAAAAATTATAAGTTTATGTAATCTGGATTCAATCCAGGCCATCTGTATATGTGTGGGTTTTGCTCTACTGTTGTACCATGGAGTTCGAATGATTGAATGAGCATTTGTATATATAATTGCTAATGAATTGTTTAGGTTGAGATTTGGAGCTTGGCAAAGATTCTAAGAAGGTTAGATTTTGAATACCAGTGTCTTGCTTGCTTGATCTCATTTCAATTTTTTGTTAATAATAATAGGTGCTTAATAACTGTAATAAAAATATTTGTAACTTTGTTAACAATTCATTATTTGCTCCATAAATGATAGTTAATTCAATACTAAGTATCTATATTATAATTAGTTTTAATCATATATAATATATAAATATTTGCGTGTATGTTTACTTTTAGGAATTATATAATGTCTCAAATAGGATTACCCGACTTTTCACTCAATGATGTATTGGAACCAAGTAAGTTTTATATTTTATTTTTATTGAAATATTCTTTGTACACTTTAAATCAAACTTAAAAATATGCTATTTTCATATAATATATTACAGGGTGGCCCAAAAGTAGGTTTACAGTTATCACGTAGACTATTTATTTGAAAATTTGACACTAGAACAGCAGGAAATTCATTATACCTGTTAACATAAACATAAACAATTTAATCTCTCAGATGCTCAAAATATCCTCCTTCAACATTGCAACATTCTTCAAATCTCTCCAGGACACTCTGACACACAGTGCGGCAAAAATTCCGCTCTTCATCAATTTCTGTGAATGCGAGATGAATGTAATCTGTTAAATCATTTATTGTTTTGGGTTTCTTCTCATAAACCTTGTTCTTAACAACACCGCAAAAAACGAAATCCATAGATTTATACTCTGAGGAATGTTTTATATATATATTGTAACATTTTAATCTGGCAGTCACGTTGCGGGCCAATTCTAACCCTTTTCCTAATAATATGAATATGATAGCTGTTACAACCTGTAACCATACCCATTACAATATCTGTTACAAATTGGAACTTGAGGCTATTCTGATTTCTCAGGTATATGGCATATTTGTAGCCCTAGTTGACTCTCCATTTATAATCTTTTGGTCGGATGGATCGATGGATGCTTCACCATTCCCAGCTAACATTATTTCTAAAGCCTATTGGGATGATGATGATGGGATAGAACATCCATAATCATATTTGCCAGGGCGCCAAATTGCAACTTCAATGAAAATATTGAGGCTAAACCTTATTTCAATAACTTATTAATAAATTTTCAATAATGACATCTAATGAATGGTTTAATAAATAATCAATAGATTAAGAGAACACTGAGAATGCATTAAAAATAATAATTTTAATACTCTTGGAAATTCGTGGTTATTAAAGAGAAGAAACTTTAAACTCAACTTCCATTACAATTTATAATCTCAGCACACACCCCATTCCCCATCATTAAAGTCACAATTAAAATTTTGTTTCAGATTACAAATAGTTCTATGTCCTGATCCATCCCTCCATTATCTTCACATTCATAGGTCTATTGCACTGCAATCTCTTTTACTATTAAATTTTCCATCGTACTAGCTCGTTTATCTCCTGTGATAATCTCTTCTCAGAGTTTTAGAACAATAAGGTCTGGAAGTCGAACAAGCTGTTATGGATTATTAGTGATAAACATCCTTCTCATGATCACCTCCAAGGTTGATCTTGGCTGACTTTGATGTAGCCAATGTCCACTGACATCAAAGTTCGAATAATTAAGCTTATATTAAATCTTTTAGAAATAACATATTATAAACATTTTCATAATTAAAGTAAAATTATAAGGAAGTGCATCTAGAGAGGTGTTTGAATACAATGGATGAGGAAAGGATTTTATGCCCATCCACTATCACCCAATAACCATCCCTATTCATAAACTATATTTCAACTATGCTGGATTATTTCCGGGAGTATTTGTAATCTTGAGTATTGCCGTGCTGCATAAGCTCGGAAAATTAACCATTTTAAATACATTTTACCGGATATTATTTACCAAAATGATGCTTCAAATATAAACAATAATGTATTGATGTATGATTGGATTTGCGATTTCAAGATTATAATAAACCACAAAACATTGAGATATACGCAAAATTTTATTAAAAAAAATAACAAATTTTATTAACAAATTATAACTCAATAAAACAATATGTATATTAATTCTATGGTTCACATGGCTTTCCCCTGTTCTACAACCGTATTACGATATATATATAAAAAAAATATCCCTAAATCAACAGATAATTTTAAGAGGTTTTAAAATATAAATATTAATTTTTAATTATTAGGGAATTACGATTGCCGTGGAGTAATACTAATAACAGACAGATAAAGATAATAGCTACCTTCATATATATTATATTTTGTTCTTACTTTTATCTACGACATAGTATTAAATTTCTCCCCCCAGTGCTTAATGCCTTCAATTACTGATTTATTTCTAAGGATTTATCTACGACATAGTATTAAATTTCTCCCCCCAGTGCTTAATGCCTTCAATTACTGATTTATTTCTAAGGATAACTTTCCCCTTAATAAAATTTAATAATTTTATTTAATTATTTTAATCTAAGATGCCTTAACCCTATGCTTTACAATGGAGATATTTTATGTATGGTGACACTTCTCGCCATTAAGTTAATTTTAGTTACTTTTTAAATGTCAACAAATCGGTACCTAGCTTAATCACTATCATACTTGCATACAATCTATATTCATGTTCTTATGACAATAATAATATTTCAGTAATATTACCATTCCAGCGAAGTTCTCAGTTGGCTGTGGATATATTTGCTAGATAATTTTATATACGCATTGCTTACGATGTTCTTAGGTTTTATTTAACCCTTAAATTTAACATTCATTTACGTTATTATTCTTGGCTCTTATTGATCAATTAAAATATATCAACAAAACAATGTTCAAGTATACCAATCGCACACACACTATCTGCACTCATCCTGACATCAAATTGAGTTCGCAACCCTGTAACCAACATTTATAAGTAATGCTTAGCAATAGCTGTAATTCATACACCCATAAGGAATATCAACATTAATATGAGGTAGGCAGTGACCCGAATAAGAGAAAACCTTTTCATTAAGGTTGAGGTATGCTAGGATTTTATCGCTAGTCATACAGAGAGACCTGGGTTTACTTATTATCCTCTGACTATCAATAAAGAAATCATCTTACGGTGTAGAAAATAACGCAAATTGGGAAACTCTTCCACTGTATTTAAATACTTTATAAATATGGAATAGATATCTTAGTGAGCGAGCTAAACTACGACTCCACTAGCTTGGTGGGGACTCTTTGTCCATCCACATATATACAGGTCTAACATCAATTTGTACGAGTAAAACTTTCACATCTACCTTCCTCTTGCGAAATAGTACACCAGAACATGAGCCAACAATTTTTCCAAGCCTTAATTAGCTTATATCTAACTTTAACTTTATGATAATAGTAATAAGAAATGCGTATTAAATTTTTAAAATCTATCTCTCTGCACTTTTACACCATAATGATGATGTTCTAGCCCAACATTCACACAACCTTCATAAAACATGGCAATAGGGCTAAGCATTTGATAATAATGTCTGATGCGATCCAAAAACATTTCACTTAACAATATCTCTCACTTTCTTCATAATAAAAAAAAATGTAAAGCATTTAAAACAGGCACATACAAATGATTTGATATTAACTTATCTATCCCCAAAATAATAATAATAATAAAAGCATTTAAAACAGGCACATACAAAATGATTTGATATTAACTTATCTATCCCCAAAATAATAATTATAATTTTAACATGGATTAACTTTTAACGGATATATATGATTAAAAAAAAAGTTTTTTTTCTCTTTCTTTTTTTTTTTTTTAGATTAAATGTTCGAAATGAATAACAAGTAATAAAAATATACTTAAATCGTCCTCACGGATTGTCCTTCCGATTTCTGGTTTCCATTTTTACCTTTTTTCCTGCTTTGGTTTGTTCGTGTGCACACATGGCTTTATATGAAAAGAGTCACCTTGATACGAATTCAATTCCTATCCCAAAATGTACAAAGTTTTCACGCTGATGATAAGATTTTCTCCATTTTAGGTTTTGGGGATTAACTACACTCTACAGCTGAACAGAACTTGCTTTTAATTTTAGAATATATAAGTCCACTTCTTGATGTACTTCTCAGTTCACTTGCAACTGATTTGATGCTTTATATGAGATTATAGTGTTCAGATTTGATGCTTTATATGCGAAATCAAAATCAATTTTTTTTCTGTAGTTTAAATTTCACCATTTGCCGATTCCTGATAAATTAGGTATATTTAGGTGGAAGACAAATCATGAAGTTGATTATTTTCAGGAGAGAACGGGATGTGCACCTAATATACACTTACTCGATTGTCATTTTTCTCCAAATCATATTAAATTTGGCTAAGTTTATCATTCAGGAGACAGACAGAATAATTAACAACAAACGATTTCTTTTTATCTCTTTTTCTTTTTTAAAAAATTTTCCTTTAACTCTACAACAAGGCTTCTCAGGATAACTGATGATGAGAAAGCCTGCAAAAAGTGAGAGTAGCCAACCAACCACAAAGAGAGAGCCAACCAACAAATCAAGCTCTTATATTGTCTCGGTTCCTTTATCCACCACCCCCCCGAATGGTTGACCTTCCACCATTTACGTCTATGTTTTTCTTTGATTAATTGCCTATTGTTTTTTTCCTTTTTTGTTATTTTAAACTTATGCCCTCCTGAATGACCACCTGCCAAATTTTTGTCTGCATTCCAATGGATGACCAGCCACCCATTGTCTTAAAACTTACACATTCCTGTGTCACAGATATCACTTGATTTAATTTAGTGATTTACTTTAGTAATTTTCTGCTTGTGGAAATCTCCCCAAAGAACAAATGAAAGAAAACTCTCCCCTCAGAATAAATGAGAGAAAGCTCTTTTTTCCTTTTTTTCTTTAATAATAATAATAAAAAAAAAATGTATAGCAACCCAACTTCAAACCCAGAATCTTGACCGAAATTTTGGGCTACTATGAATGAACTATTAAAACGAATTACTTCTTCTTTAAAGGATTTCCCCACGAGATGACACGGAATAATTATTTAATCATGAACTTTACAATTAAAATCCACAACTAAATCAAATACATACACGCATGTCTCACACATACAATTCTAATTAAACCGATTGCCCAAGACTTTTGATTAATTCTTGATTTTTTTTTTTTACAATTTAATTTTATGAACTATTGAGTTCTAACCTGTCATTGTAAAACTATGATTATCTATTTTCACTCTCTAAAGTAGTTTTATAAATCGCACAATCCCCTCCCTTCTTTTCAATCTCCAGGTAGAAAAATGATATAATATTGCTAATCTATAAATCATATCTTTGGCTATTAAATTGTCTTACGAATCAATACTAAATAAAACAATTTTTTTGCTTAGAAATCTTTTATAACAAAATGTCTAGTTTGCCTACCAAATAAAATGTACACAATCCCTAAGAATATGGGTTCAAACCTAGCATTGGCTAGAAAGTTTGTCTATTGAAAAAATATATATATACAACCTATAAGGAAAATTTTCATTAAACACTATCTTACATAGCTAAGTCTAAATTTAATGGAGCTTTGGGCAAACCCAAAGGCTACAATATATATATATCCATTCACTCTAAAGTAAGTGTAAATTCATGTTGAATACATTCTTCTATTATTTTGTATCAGTATGTTCAATAAACAAAGTACTTGCCAAGGAGGTTACTATACTTTTATTTTTCATTCTCCAGTGAATGATATGCATATGTTAAGTATCTTCCTCAAAGCCATACTAGTAACTTCAGATTTAAAATGTCTGTATAATTTTTCCATATTTAGTATTTCATATCCAGAGGTATAGATTTTATTTTCTTAAGATGCATTGAATCATTGTTTATTTAAAGGGGTTTCTATTTATCATAATGAACATTTTAAATTATAGTTTTGTCTATCTTTTTACAATTAAGAGCAGTTCTTTTATCCTACTCTTCAGCCATAATACTATAAGTTTCATTCCCAGACAAGTCTCTGGCTTTTATCATATCACTATAGATCATTGTTTGTGCCCATTGATTACTCAAAGTTATAGTAGATAGCTCTAGAATAGAGTGAAGAAAAAAAATGCTCTTGGAAGGGTTGAAGAAAAGTCACATGATGTTATTGGTGTTATTTTTTTTTTTATACTTCAGGTAATTTTGCATCAAAGCAAATTAATTTCCATCTCTGAGTTACTCTATTTTTTTACTAATGGATCATGTTTTTCTTCGTAGTTATCATTAATTATTTTTTTATATTTTTTATTTTTCTATTCACTTTTTATTTTATCAAGGATTTTATCAATAATTTTAATTTCCCCATGGTAAAAGTTATCTAGAGAATTGACTTTTGATTAATAATGTATCTACCTTATTAAGTAATGATTTCAATATAATAGTGATTGGATCTTAATTTAATCAGAGATAGAAAAGAAAAGAATAAGAATTGATATATGGGCAAACAACTGCTTTTTATTTTTGCTAAACGTGTTAATGCAGGATCTTAATTGGAATATAATGGATTTTTTAATATAAGAGGATTAAAAAGATGTTTAGATCACTAATTAATATTGTTATATTTGCAATGAATTATGTTAAATATTTCATGTAAAAGACACATTGGAGTAACAAATACTATTGTTATTTATAATGTGGTAGTTTTTAAAGGTAAGATTTAGAATTGTTAATAATATTGGAAAGACTGGAAAAAGTTTAATGATTTAATAAATGCTGATATTCCATCATAAGGAGAATTTAAGCAATAATCAAAGAATTGCATAAAAAACTGGCACCTTCTGACGTCATAGATTTCCCCCCCAGATATGAAAATAAAGCCAGCCTAATTTGATACTTAGATAGTACTGGAGTCTTATACACAAGTTCCGGAGCATACATAGTTATTGTGTTTATCTTCTTCAGAAATAGAATTGAACAGCCTTTGATTTATTTGGTTATGGCTAAACGAATTAATGATTTAATAATAAAATACTAGGGAATCTATTTGGATGAATTTCTAGATTTTTTTGTAATGTCTATAAATATTCAGCTATTTTAAGAAGGTAAAAAAACATTAAATAAATAAAATTGCTTACCTAAAATGTTATGATACTGTATAATATATGTGCTGAAATGTTATATTTTAATAAGTAACATGAGTTTTCAGATGATTAAAGATTAAAAAAAAAAAAAATTATGAAGTCTGGGAATATTTTTAGTCCAATTTGTTTGCGTGCAAGAAGCTTCATTTTTTATTTTTTAAGAAAAATGAATATGATCTATTTTGCTGATACTTCTTCCATATATGGTTCCATTATATTATTTAGCAGATATAGATTTCATTTTCTTTTTGGTCTTAAAATTGTTGTGATAATAACTGTTAATTTTTTAACTGGTTTCTAGTTTATTGCCCAAACCAAAAATATCAATTTGAACTATGTAGCCCAGCTCTATAATCGTATAGCCTTATTATTTTATCTTAAAATAAACAAATACAAATTAAGAGAATTTCTGATCTGTTCTATGAAATTAGACTAATAGAATACTTGTATATATAATATATGTATATCACATGATAGCAGACCAAGCTTATCTACACCATAAATCTTTAATCTTTTTCAAGGCATAGAAAGTGCATTACATATAGAGATTGTTTTGACAACAAAGTCGAAGATTTATGGTATAGATAAGCTTGGACTGTTAGCATGTGATTTATATTTACAAAATCAGATTTACTATCTAAATAATTAACACTTGATTTATAAATGTTAAACTTTTGAACTCACAACTTTGACACTAATCAGTTTAGGTAAGTGCAATAATGATTAATTCTAATCATTTATTATACTAGTGATTATCTCTAGCCCAGATATAAACTTTAAACCTCAATAAAATATTTATATATCTTATTTTATTTTATTTTATTTTAATTTAAACATGTGAAATAACTATTTCTTTTTTCCATGTCTAATATTTTATTTTAGACAAAATTTTTACTTCACCACACATTCTTTAAACATTTGTTGTAATCGAGTGTTAAGAAAAGGTAATAGTTATTATTCAAAACCTTTATATCGCACTAAGCATGCTTTTAGAAACCACTGCCAGAATCATAAGTGGTTTTATTTAGCAGTTGAAAATTATGCCTGTATATGGATGTTCCATTTCTTCAACAATGGAACACATGAATTTTTTCTGTTGATGACATTTGAATACTTTGCAATCACCCATGCCTTCTTGTATTTTTGCTTTCTATCATCTCTTTCGGCACAAACTGTCCTCACATTATTAGCACTGAAAGTGTGACCCATACTGAGCTCATGATCAAGGAATATCAAATTATATTCGCTATTTGGTTTTGCTCTGTTGTATAAATATGTGTGCTTGGTGATCCTCATAGATCTATTTCCCCAGGACTTTATAATACACAGAATTACAAGTGGGGCACTGCATGCTTATAAACTATTGAAGGACATGCTCCAGTGATATTTTATGTTTTGAATTATTTAGTTGTTTAATGGTGGAAATAATCTAAAGCCAACCCTCTAAGTGTCAGCACTTATCTTTCTTAGTTTTTTTGTTATTTTAAGGGCATAAAGAAGTCTTATCCATGCCTTTGGCATATTATGTGTAATTTTATTTTTATTTAAATTAGTGTACAATTTGCCGATTTGTTCTTGTTATTATATAAATTTTGATTATATCTGAGATTTGTGAGATCCTTGATATAAACATCAATATTGTTCTTCCTAGCAGCTGCTTACTTGCATAAATTTATGTTTCTGTACAAGAAATATTTCAATCCTGCAAATTTGTGTTCTAAAGGGACTTTTGATTTGGATTGAACAGCTCCTTTTATTTGCATAGTAAAAAAATTAAGTAATATATGTGCTGACACTTATAGAGTCTGCTTTAGGTCGCCTTCATCATTAAACAACTTGTTAAATAATTCAAAAGATAAAATACCATTGGAGCACACTCCTCAAGTAGTTTATAAAATTACACGCAATGCCCCATTTTGTAATTCTGTGTATTATGGAGAGTTGCAGGCAAATAGATCTACAAGGATTACCAGCACCCATACTTATACAATAGAGCAAAACAGAATAATAAATATAATTTGATCTTCCTTTATCAAGAGCTTGCTATGGATCAAAATTTCAGTCCTACTAATGTTAAAAAGGTTTGTGCCGAAAGAGATTATAGAAAATGAAAATATAAAAAATCATGGGCGATTACAAATGGTTCAAAAGCAATCAATAGAAAAGATTCATGCATTCCACTGTTGAAAAAATGGAAGATATAAATGCCTCATTTACATAATAAATTACATCCATATATAAGCATAATTTTTAACTGTTAAACAAAACAGCACTATGATTCTGGCAGTGGTCTGCCAAAAGTATGCTTAGTGCAATATAAAAATTTTGAATAATAATTATTATCTTTTCTTAATACTTGATTATAATGAGTTTATAATAATTATAGTAAGTAAAGAAAAGAGAAATATTTCAAATTCTTTAAACACATTCAAAAAACAAATAACCTCCAGATAACTTTATTCATATGTTTCAAAAATGTGTTATGGAGTGAAAGTTTTAAGTAATATCTTAAAAAAGAAAGATATTATACATGGAAAGAGAGCTGAAGTTATTCCATGTGCTTTATTTAATTAAAAAAAAAATCTTTAACAGAGGTTTAAAGTTTATTTTTGGAATAGTAATAATATACAGTTTGTTAATAAATGATTCATAATAATCATTAATATATTTACCTTAAGGTCGTAAATTGCAGAAAGTTTGACACTTGGAAATCAAATTATAAATACTGAATAAATGATGAAGTTATATGTAAGAAATTGTGGCTGAGCCAACTGAAGAATGTTGATTCAGTATGAAATGAATCTTGAGAATCATTTGTCTTTTTCTGATGTCTACATTCATGTTTCAAGTATGTGTGGTGGAGTGGAAGTTTTAGTGTGTTTAAAAATATATATAAAGTAAATTGAAGCAATATTAAATCTTCAATGCGTCATCTATTATATTTTATTTTATTTATCATCAAAAGTAGAAATTAATGAAATCCATTATGCGATTTTCATATAAATTATAATAAATAATAAAAATCATATACAACAGCTACATAAATATGTATTGTAATGGGATGGGGTAATTATTGCTAAAGATATTAAAGTGAGAAGATAGTAAGTAATGTTAATGTCCAAAAATATATAAATTTTTTTTATATATTATAAGTTCATAAGATTAATAGACCTCAGATCAGCCAACTAGATCAGAAGAGATCAGTTGGTTAACTTCTTAGAGCAACTATAAGTATAATTAACCATACATCGACCAGCATTATAAAAGGCAAAGGTAATTATGAGTAATACTCATCATTATGAGTGATTAATAATAAAATAAATCAATACAATAAATCAACAGTCCATCTTGTGACTGGATTAGAAACAATACAAAAATATAAATCAATCAACCTGGCGACTGCATTGGAAATGGGTCTTCTGTAGACCAGGCCAACTATTTACCCTTTGCCAGCTTGGGGAATTATTTAAACATAACTTGTATGCACCAATTAAGTGCTCATTCATCACAATACATAATAATGCTGGGATATTAAAACAAGCTGACCATCATCAATGCCCTGGCCATTAATACCATAAGTTACTGGCCAACTATAAACTTAATTTTTAATAAACTAAACTAAATAATATATAGTGCAGGGGCTATAAAGAATATCATCTTATCACCAAAACCAGGACATTGTCATACTGGAATGCCCCTAAAGCACTAAATACATCCCCATTTATATATTCAGTTCATGCTCGGATCTGGCTCAGAGAACATAAGCTCTATAACTATTACAGTAACCAAGAAATGATTTAATACAATTTTAACAATTGACTTCAAGTTTATTAACCACAACAAAAAATGATATTAAGGTCTTAAGAATATGGCTATGCATCTAAATTAAGCTTCTGATTTTGATTAACATATAATTCAAAAAATTATCACATTGTGATTTACATATGTGATTTACAAAATTCAAATTATTACATTGATTTACATATATGTGATTTACAAAATTCAAGTTATTACATTGATTTACATATATCTGATTTACAAAATTCAAGTTATTACATTGATATACATATATGTTCCAATAGGTTTATTTAAAATCAGACAGCATCCAGATATGTGGTTTAATATAAAATGAACATTTTTGAATTGACGTTTAATACTAAAAAATGATTAAAATTTACGTGTCTATTTGACACTCCTTGATATATATATATGCATACAATGCAATACAGTTTAGAAGTGGACATATTTGAATTGACATTTAATTTTAAAAAATGATTACATTATACGTATATGTGTGTGCTTTTAGGCAATTATTCACACATTGACGTTTACAATTTTAGTTTGCCAAACAATAAGATTATTCAAATATACTTTTCATAATTAATTCCTTGGTTAAAATACAATAATAGTATATAAAATTCACATATACATATGGATAAAAAATATATATATATAAAAAAGTCAGTCATTAATTCTCTCATTACTGTTTAAAGTTTACTTTGTTTAAAAAATAAATAAATCAGTTTTCAACTGGTAACTGTCTTGATTGGTTAATTATCATCTTTAAATTTAGATTATAGAATCGACTATTAATGCTTTACTTTTTTATTTGTTTACTTTTTTTTTTTATCGAAGCAGAGTTATTTATTTGTGTTATTATTTTTTAAAATATAGTTTAAATGATTTAAGATAATACTGTTCTATATTATATATTTAATTTTTAAAATGTCATTTTTAGGAAATTGTTTAAAATTTCCATATCATTATGTATAATGGGTTGTCATCTGATCCTTTGTGTCAGCCGCTAGAGGAGGGATTTCTAGCTAAATTTCTAGAAATATGCCGTTTCCGCGGCCGCACCCAAGCCTTTAAGCATTCTTTCTCAAATAAATCCTAGAAAGATTGTTAACTCGGAGTTAAGTCTTCTTTCTACGATAAAATCTAGAAAGAATGTTAACTCGGCTTAGCGGCTAACGGTGTGGCTTTTTCCGATGCTAAAAGCAGAGGAAAATGCCGTAGTTGTTTGTGTCACGCACTATATCGTAATGCTGTTATGTATTTGATGTAACAATATCGTACGAGGGTGTGTTAATTTGATTGTGTCAAAATTATTTAAATTTTCACCGGTGCCTCTTTTTTTAAGACGAATTGATGTACTGTTACATTTTAACAATTTTAACAGTATCGTGATTGTTCCTCATAAATTCGTATTCCTCCCAAATTTTCGATTACGGTGGGTTAGCGTAATATTTTAAAGATCACGCTTTGAGTCACGTTTTAGCAAGAAATTTTCCGAGACAAAAAGTATGGCAAATTCGAAAACAGAAAATATGAAAAGATGGGAATTGCCAGACATGGAAGCCACGTGTGCTGTAATATTTCTACAGCAGAAAAACATCCTGCTGAAAGAAAAAAAGATGTTTGTGTGGCAAATGTATGAGACTTGAGGTCCATAAAGATCTTTGGACTTTCATTTGTAAGTCTCGTTCTTGCCGAAAGAAATGGGCACTTCGAAAAGGCAGCTGGTTTGAGGGATTTCAAATGCCGTTCGTCAAGTCTTTACTTTTGCTGCATTACCGGAGCCGTGACAAGTTGACCGTACAGCATGCCATTAATGATATTGAAATGTCTACCAGTAAATATTATTAACCAAATTGATAAATAAAGTAACATAACATACACACACAATAATTGTTGTTAACCAAAAAAGTAAATTATTATTTAAAAATACACAAAAACACCCCTCCCACTAATTGTTGTCAATCAAATGTAAACAAATTAAAGTAACGAAAATTATTATTTAAAGAACCATAAAAAAAAGCCCCCGTTGTTTCTTTAATTTTGTCACTTAAATTTTTAAAAACAGTATTACTATTTAAACACAACCCAAATTACTATTTAAACGTACACCAAAAAAGATCTGTTCTTGTCAATAATAATGAAATTAAGAACTATTATTGTCCCATTGTCAAAAATATTAGGTTTTTGGGAAAACAAAACAATAATTTATAAACGAAAAAAAGTCAATCGGTTGTCAATCAAATGTAATAAATAAAAGTAACTTCAATTTTGATTTAAACATACACAAAAAAAAACAACCCCTTTCTCCAAATAATTGTTGTCGGCAATCAAATGTAAAATAAAAAGGATGGTAAATTAGTATTTAATCATCATCCAAAAACACCCACCCGTCTCACTAATTATTGTCAGCAATCAAATGTACACCACCACTAAAATTAACGTAAACTACTATTCTTTAAACGGTTACACCCCTTTCCCCAATAATTGTTGTCTACAATCATACATACAAAAAAACACCCCTCCCAGTAATTAGTATCGGCAATCAAATGTAAACCAATCAAAATAAGACTGTAACTTAAAACTACTATTCTTTAAACGGTTAACCCACCCCTTCACCCAATAATTGTTGTCTACAACCGTACACACAAAAAAACACTCCTCCCAATAATTAGTGTCAATCAAATGTAAACCAATCAAAGTAAGACGGTAACTTATTATTTAAACGTAACCCAAATTACTATTTGAAACTACACCGAAAAACAACCTTTTGTCAATAAAAATTAAACAACAACTACTATTGTACCATTGTCAAAAATATTTATTCGTAGAAACAAAAATCATAATTTATAAATGAAAGGAAGTCATATCGGTCGTCAATCAAATATAAACCGCTAAAAGTAACGGTTTTAATTTTTATTTAAACATACACACACATGCGCGGAAAAAAAAAAACCAACACTTCTCCCGATAATTGTTGTCGGCAATCAAACGTAAACCTATCAAAGTAACGTAAATTATTATTTAATCATACACAAAAACACCCCTCCCACTAATTGTTGTCGGCAATCAAATGGAAACCTATCGATGTAACGTTAATTATTATTTAAAGATCCATCCAAAAAAAACCCGTTCTTTTAAATTTTGGCAATCCAATTTTACAAAAACTAATATATTTTTTTTTTTTTAAAAAAAAACAAATTACTATTTGAACACACACCAAAACAGACACGTTCTCTCTTAAATTTTGGCAATCCAATTTTACAAAAACAGTAATACTATTTAAAAAAAAAACACAAATTACTATTTGAACAGACACCAAAAAAGACCCTCCTCTTGTCAATAAAAATTAAAAAAAAACAAAACAACTATTATTATAGCATCGTCAAAAATATTATTTGGGAAAAATAATTCATTAACGAAAGAAGGTAAACTTTGTAAACAAACAAACAACAACAAAAAGTCAATATTAATAGAGAATCGCTGGCCCAGGAACGTTATATTAATGTGTTTTTGATTAAAATACATTAATAGTATATAAAATTCACATATACATATGTATAAAAATATATATATAAAGACAGTCATTAATTCTCTCATTACTGTTTAAAGTTTACTTTGTTTAAAAAATAAATAAATCAGTTTTCAACTGGTAACTGTCTTGATTGGTTAATTATCATCTTTACATTTAGATTATAGAATCGACTATTAATCCTTTACTTTTTTATTTACTTTTTTTTTTTTTTTTATCAAAGCAGAGTTATTTATTTGTGTTATTATTTTTTAAAAATATAGTTTAAATGATTTAAGATACTACTGTTCTATATTATATATTTAATTTTTAAAATGTCATTTTTAGGAAAGAAATTGTTTAAAATTTCCATATTATTATATATAATGTTACCATCAGCTATGTATATGTTTATCTGTGCTTTTCTGCATATAGATATATCATGTGCACATATAATTACTTCTTCAGCAACTGATGGGATTCTCTTGGGCAAGCTGTTAGACTGACTTGTCATCATCAGGCAAAGAATCAGGTTTGTTGGCTTTGATTTGGTTCCACATGTACTTCAGGTCACATTCAGCTATCTTGTTCCCATTTAAGGCTAATTGATCCAGGCAAACAGCTGTCTAGGCTAGTGAATATAGAAGTGGTTCGGGTTTCATGATTTCAGTATAGTAAATTACTAGACTGCAGCTAGACTTGTCCCTTTTCCTTCCTTGAATTTTTACATCTTCATGACAGTTCTCTGTATAATTCTCCAGCCATCTCTGCAGCTAGCTTTACTGTGACCACTCTCTGCTATAGTTTCCAACAAACTGCATATAACTTACAAAAATATTAGCCAAACTATATTAGCTAACTCTTTTGCAGTTGGCCAATTTGGCACTGCTTCTCAAAATGTTCAGATTGTGTCATGCGGCCGCGAGGCAACGCTGCGGTACCATCAACAACCCACCAGAAGCATGCAAGTGATAAACCTCTACACAAAAATGACTAAAAACATCGATGTAAAAATGCTGAAATCATCGATGGAAGAAAAAAACAAAAAAAATTGCTAAAATAATCGATGGACAAAAAAAAAAACAAAATAAAAATGCTGAAATGATCGTTGGACACAAAAAATAAAATAAAAGGAAAATTTTGAAATTATTGATTGACAAAAAAAAAAATCACTGAAATGTTCGATGAACAAAAAAACAATCGTTGAAATCAAAACGCTATCTAACTAACAGATATAATAATAATTCACAAAACCTTAAATAAAGACTAATACATAGTAAGTAATTAAATATATATATATATATACTCTCCCCTCTCCTGCACAGTACATTATAATGTAAAAATGGTGATAATACAGTACATTTTTTTAAAAAAATTACTCTGACTTTCAACCCTATAACGACGAGTATAATAATTATATGTTAAATGCAGCACCCCCCCTTCCCCAGAGTGAACAATTCTTTGCTGAAATGGACAAAGTGAAATGCCTAAAGCAAAATAAATTGAACAAAATCTTCTAAAATATGAATTTAAAAAAAAAACCAAGAAAATGCTATAAAATTCCAATTACAACAAAAACAGAAACACAAAGCTCCATTAATGGCCGATGGGCGGGAATTATAAAAACAGAATTTCATCAATATTTAGCTTTCAACATTTACAAATATACTTTGAAATTATACCAATCATAAAACGTAAGTACTTTCCAAATAGATTCCAAAGCAGCACTTTTTATCCCCCCCCCCCCCCGAGGAGGGTTCAATTTATCAAATTAATATTTTGCTGCTTTGAAATTATGGCATATCATTTAAATTCATCAATATTTAAAAAATAAAAAGCAGCAAGAGCATTACAGAAGAAAATATATTTACCAATTTCTTTCCACGCATTTGTAGTAGGCACTTGGATGTTTGCAGCAAAAATACGTCAAAGATGGCACAAACTAACAGCAGATTACAATCAGCAAACAATTATAGTTCCGCAGACAATAGGCAAAAAAAAGATTCAAATTTTTAGGCTTTGGGTGCAAAATTATTCATAGAAACATTCAGATTTTGAAGATTATTGGAACAAATTTATTTAGAATAGTTTTTCTTCAAATAGATTTAAGCAGAGGTGAATAATCACTGCAGAGAACAGATTTTAACACACTTGAATAGTAACAGCAGATTAAATGATGGTGGTTATTTTGTGGTTTAAGAAATATGACAGAGATGGCACCAAGTAACAGCAGATTACAGTCAGCAAACAATTGTAGTTCCGCAGAAAATAGGCAAAAAAAAACCGGTTCAAATTTTTAGGCTTTGGATGTAAAATTATTCATAAAAACATTCAGATTTTGAAGATTATTGGAGCAAAATTATTTGCAGTAGTTTTTCTTCAAACAAATCGAAGCAGAGTTGAATAATCACTGCAGAGAACAGATTTTAAATTATATGCATATGTTTAAAGCTCACATATTAAAATAAATTTAAAACATAGAATTAAAATAAGTTTTCAATTAAAAAGACGTAACATGTTTGCAAAGCAGATTTTAAGCTTTTGTTTAATTGCTGACCTAGGTCTTTGTACGAATTTCAATTTATTTTTAAATCAGATCTTAAATTGTGTGATAGAACCCCTCCAGAAATTGAAATTTATATGCCAAGGCAAGTAAATAAAGAGTTTTTTAACTTAAGATAATTTAAATCTATTGCATTACAGCAATGTCCACACAACTTATTTTAATTCTACATTTTAATTTTATTTTAATATGTGTGCTTTAAATATACGCATATAATTATTACCATATATGCTAACATAAAATATGCGCACATACACACAAATACCCTTTATATACCAATTAAAGATTTAAAAAGAAAAACATAATCACACCTAAAATATTAAAAGTCAAAGTTTGTATTTTCAAAATGAAATGTGATGTAATAGACTTTTCGCATGAAAAATATAATTTCCAAAGCTGACAAATTTAATCAAAATGTAACTGAACTAGTCTTTTGAGATACCTGCTTAGTTTTATTATGACATACTAATTATTTTGTACTGCTAGAAATAGAAGTTGTTGGGATTATTTTTATTTTTTGACAAGGTTAATATGGGATTTTTTTTTTTCGCAGATGAATGCAACATTAAACATGCACAAACTTTCAGGCAACATTTCAAAATTCCGCCCTTAAATATCTAGTATCCATCTTTTCGGCCATCTTTTTTTATATTCAAAATGATAAAAATTTGGAATATCCCAAAGACGGACCATGAGGCAGTGGAGTTCCTTCAATGTAAAAGTGTTCTGCCCTCTCAAAAAGTGTGCGTCAATGGCCATGAAATGAAACTATGTGAGTCCAAGGGCACAATGGAGGTGCACTTCGGAAAGGAACCTGGTTTGAAGGCTGCCAATTGTGATTCGTCACAGCCATCTGAATCATTTATTATTGGAGTAGAAACCAATTAACCATACAATCAGGGAAAAATGGTTTGGATTTGAACAAGAGTGTCGTTGCATGGAAGCAATATTTGAGAGAATCCTGTAAAGAAAGTCTGCTATCTTGCCCATCCTGCAAAATTGGAGGCCCAGGAAAAATTGTAGAGGTAGAGGAAACTATTTACTAAACATAAAAACCAACAGGGAAGAATTCTTCCACAGCAGTGATTATTTGGTGGTTTATGTAGAGAAATGAAAGAATGTTTCCTTGTCGCTATTCCATGTCGAACGACATCTGTTCTTTTAGATGCATTAAAGAGCATAGCATCAGGATCCTCCATCTATTCTAACTGCTGGAAGGCCTACAAGAGAGGAATTGAATGCTGCAGGTTACCAGCATTTCAAAGTAAATCACACTTATAATTTTGTTGATCCTTCTACTGGAGTACATACACAGAACATAGAAAGACTTTGAGGGCTATTGAAATGGCGCAATAAAAGAGAGGGGGATCACTTGATGTCACCTGGAGTCTTACTTAGCCGAATTCATGTGGCGTCGACTGCATCATGATGAAGATATATTTGATGAGATATTGCAAGCCATTATTATACCATCAGTGTAAATTTTAAAATTTCTACGTTGCTATCTTCTGCTGTTCTCTAAATAATTTTGCACTCAAAGCTTAAAAATTTGAATCTTTTTTTTTTTGCCTATTTTCTGCAGAACTATAATTGTTTGCTGATTGTAATCTGCTGTTAATTTGTGCTATCCTTGCCGTATTTTTGCTGCAAACATCTGTCTACTACAAATGTGTGGAAAGAAATTGGTAAATATATTTTTTTCTGTAATGTTCTTACTGCTTTTTATTTTTAAAATATTGATGAATTTAAATGATATGCCATAATTTCAAAGCAGCGAAATATTAATTTGATAAATTGAACCCGGGGGCGAGGGGGTATAAAAAGCGCTGCTTTGGGATCTGTTTGAAAAGTACTAATTTTTTATGATTTGCATAATTTCAAAGCATATTTGTAAATGTGAAAGCTAAATATTGATGAATTTCTGTTTTTATAATTCCCGCCCATCGGCCATTAATGGAGCTTCGAAAGTGTTTCTGTTTTTGTTGGAATTGGAATTTTACATTTTCTTGGTTTTTTTTTTTTTAAATTTGTATTTTAGAAGATTTTGTTAAATTTATTTTGCTTTAGGCATTTCACTTTGTCCATTTCAGCAAACATTTGTTTATTCTGGGGTAGGGGGAGTGCTGCGTTTGATGTATACTCTTCAGCCAATACAGTATTGAAAATCATAGTAATTTTTAAAAAAAAATGTACTGTATTACCATCATTTTTTGTTTTAATGCTCTGTGCAGGAGGGGGGAGAGTAGATCTATATTTAATTATTTACTATGTATTGGTCTTTATTTACGGTTTTGTGAATTATTATTATATCTGTTAGATAGCGTTTTGATTTCAGCTATTTTTTTTTTTGTCCATCGATCATTTCAGCAATTTTTTTTTTTTTTGGTTTTTTTTTTGTCCATCGATAATTTCAGCATTTTTTTTTTTTTTTGTCCATCGGTTATTTCAGCATTTTTTTTTTTGGTCCATCGATCATTTCAGCAATTTTTTTTTCTCCCATCGGTGATTTCAGCATTTTTTTTTTTTCCATCGATGATTTCGGTGTTTTTATTTATTTATTTATTTTTTACATTGATGTTTTCAGCCATTTTTGGTTAGATGTTTATCACTTGCATGCTTTTTGTGGGTTGTTGATGGTACCACAGCGTCACCTCGTGGCCACATGACACAGTCGGAACAACTATCAAACCAGAATTTTCTGGCCAGCTCTTTAAAAAAACTACAAACCAAACTAAAATAATATTTTTATCCAAATCTTTTATAGTCTTGGATTACTGAGATGACAATAACACTAATTTGAAACCTTTTTTCTTATCTCTTGATTCGAAACAATTTTAATCCCTCCAAAAGCATTTTTAATTAAAAAGTTACATGTGGAAATCTTATCAAAGATTTTTAAAAATAGATAATATAAATGTATACAAGCATTAATGAAAAGATTTTCAAAAATAAATCATGCTTTTTTTTTAATTTTCAAAATTAGAATAATAATAATACAATATTAATATTTATTTAGACCTTTTTAAATGTTTTAATTTATAATAAAAAAAATTCTGAGTAGTTTTCTATTCTGTCGTGTCAGCCATTTGATGGTGTTGATGTTAATCAAAAACACATACATATTATGAATCTGGGCTGGGCTTGTGATTCTGTATAAATATCGGCTTTAGTTTTGTAATAGGAAATTAGAGTAACTAATAGTAAATAATATTACTATTTAAAAAAACAAAATTTAAAAATTCACATTAAATTTAAAAATGATACTTGAATAATTTACGTTTATTGGACAGTAATTAATCATAAAATGGGTTGTTTTTGTTTGTGTGTATCTATAAAAAGTTACGGTATTTTTTTTTTGTTAGTGTGTATATATAAAAAGTACCGTTATTTAAATACTACATTTAAATATGATACCCGACTAACTTGCCTTTTTTTTTTTGGGCAGTAATTAATCAGAAACTGTATTGTTTTTGTTAGCATGTAGATATCAAAAGTAATATTATTTAAATACTAAATTTCAAAATGGTACATGACTAATTTTTTTTTTTTTTTTGGTATAGACAGTAATTAATCAGGAAGTGGGTTGTTTTTCTTTGTGTGTATATATATAAAAAATTATGGTCTTTTTTTAAAAGAAAATAAGCAGTTCTACATTATTTAATTTGCCCACAACATTTAAAAATTCACACTAAATTTTAAAATGATACCCGACTAATTTGCTTCTTTTTGGACAATAATGAATCAGAAAGTGTGTTCTTTTTGTTAGTGTGTATATATAAAAAGTACCGTTATTTAAATACTAAATTTAAAAATGATACCCGACTAATTTGCGTTTTTTTGGACAGTAATTAATCAGAAAGTAGGTTTTTTTTGTTATTGTGTATATATAAAAAGTATCTTAATTCAAATACTAAATTTAAAAATCAAACCTGACTAATTTGCCTTTTTTTTTGACAGTAATTAATCAGAAAATGGGTTGTTTTTGTTAGTGTGTAGATATAAAAAATAATATTCTAATAGTAAATGTAAAAATAATACCAGACTAATTTTCTTTTTTACAGTAATTAATAATCAGACCCTGGGTTGTTTTTGTTTGTGCATATATATAAAAAGTAACTTTTCATGGGCTAATTCTCGCGAAAATGTTACTTTTAACGTGATCGTCAAAATACTGCTCTGCCGCACTCTTAAAAGCAATTTTTGAGGGTTACACATTTGTAATGGAACCTTCACGACATTGTTAATAAAGTTACAATGTAACAGTAGGTTAGAGTACTTGAAACAAAATACCTCTGTAATGAAATTTTAAATAATTACTACAGGCTAAAATCCACACACTCACACAAAAGTATAGAGAAAATAGACATTCTAGCATTATGATAAAGTTAATAACATAACCAATTATGGCAGCCACTTATAGCATAGAAAAAAGCCAGAGCGGCTACCCGGCAGGGACTCTTTGTGTTTTATCGTAGAAAGAAGCCTCTTAGGTTGGGTGAGGCTGCTGAAACGGTATATTAGGTTGGCTGAGGTTGCCGCCCAACCCGCTGCAAGGACTTTTTCTATGTTTTATCATAGAAAGAAGCCTCTTAGGTTGGGTGAGGCCGCTGAAACGGTATATTTCTAGGAAATGACCTAGAAATAGTGCCATCATGTGCTGATACTAAAGAATAGAAAACAACCAAATTTTGTTTTAAATTCAGAACTTTAACCTTCTACAGTCATTATTATTCCAAGGAAAGATAGAAAATATCTACTAAAATTTTTGTCTATATATTTCTATTTTTTCTTTATGTATATATATGTGCACTCACACATCCATGTTGCTGTATGAATATATTCAATCTGCTATTAGAAACAAAACAAAAAATACAGTCTTATATTTATCTCAAAAATATATTGCTACATTTTTTGACTGTAAATGTTGGGGAAAAAATATGTAAATTGGCTTCTAATACACATTTTTCGTATAACAAATTATCTTTTAGGGTAAATCACTTACTCCTTAGCAGTCATAGATCACTGCTATATTTATTTGTATGAAGTAGATAAACTTAATTTACAAATGTCTTATTTTTATTAATGAGTATTTATTTTAAATAACAATCTTTTATTTCTAAATCATTTTTAATTAGGTTTAGATATCGTTTCTTTAGTTGCAAATAGAGATTTATTAAAAACCCAATTTTTTTTTTTTTTTTAAACACATTACTTCAGGTTTTTCATGTGCATGATTTTATATTTCTAGAAATTAATTTGATTTCTATATTCACTTCAAATATATGACTGTGAACATTGGGGGAGGGGGTACTTTCATGCACATTTGAAAATTAATAGATATATTTAATCTTTATTAAAGTTTAAAGTCTATATTTAGAATTAAAAAAATTGTAATAATTTCTAATCTAATAGTGAATGATTTAGTATTATTTGTATTGTAACCGATCGCCCATCTAACCGAGATTCGGGTTGAAATAAACATGACAAGCGAAGGCTTTTATTTTACTCATATCGAAGTTTTAACATCCACACAAGGGGGCTCCAGTCGATTATTTAGGGTTTTAATTCCGCTCACCTTACATCTGTCAAAACGATTCGAGTCTAATCCCACCCACTAGCTCAAAGCCCCAGCATGGACCAACAAGTTCCCAAGGCCGACAGATTGTTCGGCGGCCCCCCGAAAAGCGCTTGCCGCTAATGAAAAATCGTTCTAATTAGTCGACTACAGCATAAGATTCATTTTTGGTTGCACTGACCAATGAGGGTCAAGGTTCTCCCCCGATCTATCGTATAACATAATTATTTGCGTTTACTTCGATTGATTATAGCCCCCCCGCTTTTAATCTATCTTAACTAAGGTTAAAATAAGAAACTCGGCTTACGGCACGATGTTGACATAATTAATAAAGTAAGTAAATTGAAATGAAAATTAAATTTAACTAAATATACTTCAAAGATAAGTCATTAAAGAATAAATAAACTACGATTTTGAGTGTGTGTGAAAAGATTTGAGAAATGCTCGACTTGATTAGATATTGAACAAATTTATTAAATATGAAAAGAAAACATTATTAATTGATTTATTACACCGCCATACCATTCCGCCAGAGAATCATAATTAAACATAACATAATGTGAATATCGAGATAAAGTTCCTTTCTATTTGAGAAAAATATATTATCTTTCCTTAGATTCACTTAAGTTCAAAGTTCATGTTTACAAAGTTCTATAACAAAGATAAATTATCATGATGAGGAAAGTTTTAAGATTTGTTTGTGCAAATTTATGTTGGTTAATTACGAGATTGCCTTACGAGTTTATAAATTGAGTGAGTGAACATAATATAAAACATATTTACCTAGGATTTGTCTTGGTTACAACGAACATCGATTGGTCTGGACGAGTTTGGGTATTTCACGGAACATTTCTATTATTAGGAGCATTAACTTCACGGATGTTATCAAATTTCATAGCTTCGGAGATATTTCAGAGCGGAGCGCCGATCAATCGCTGAAGGGTTTATTAGCCCCTCATTTGACGCCTTTGGTATTAATTTCATAATGATCATCTTAAATACTGAGGAATAAATCAAGCTAATTCAGAACAACTCTATTGTTGAAATAAAAGCATAAGCATCGGAATAAAATGAGCAGGTGATAACTCGGAATACAGAGACTCGGAAAATAAAAACAACAACAGCAATGATAACGTATCAATCGAAATGAATCGAATCGAACCATTGAATAGGTTTTGACTGGTATTTATAAGGGTTGGTCCATATCTTGGGATCCAATCTACCCCCAGAGTTCCCTGTTCCTGGAGTTGTCGTTCAGGTCCGCGTTTGAGGTACCTGTTCACTCACTCTTTGTGCTAAAGGCAATATTTATTTTGAGACAATCTCATTTTGCAATCTCACTCAACCAACCTTATTCCTTCACACCTCGAATGCATGCGTGTGTGCGTGTTTTACCAGAACAATACAAGCTATATTAAATTTAGAAGTCGAGCATTTAATCTTTTCCTCAAATCTTTTCTATAAGTTTTATTCTAGTTAAAACTATATTTCTAAAATAAACATTTTTAAATACCCCATGGTGTTTTTGTTTGAAAATTATATTTTAATTTTTAAGAAGGGAAATATATTTTTATTTATTAGGGGAGAAAATATTATTTTGTTATTATTTTTTATTATATAAAAATTTTAATAATTTTTTAAGGGGTTTCTCTTTTTGTTTTTTAAATATTTTTTAAATTTTTTTTAAGGGGGGAAAAAATAAAAAATATTAAAAAAAAAAAAAAAAAATTTGGGTTGTTTGTTTTGTTGTTTTTTTTTTTTTTTTTTTTTTTTTTTTTTTTTTTTTTTCTTTTTTTAAATTTTAAATAAAAGTGAATGATTTAGTATTATTTGTATATTTGTAACTTTCTTTTCATTAGCATATTCTGTTGGTAAAAATTATATTCTTGTTTGGAGAAAAAGTTCTTTATGAATTTTTCTATAGTCAATTAAGTATTACCGTGGAAAGTATTACTAGTATACTCAAATCTACTTCTTTGCACTAGTTTTTTATCTTTTACATATTCCTTCACCATATATCAACGAAGTTGCCTCACAGAAAATGTATAAAAATTTGTAAATTGATTGGATTTGCCAATAATTCAAGATGTAGTTTTACCATCTAAGACTTGTCTTAAATCAAGATTTTTTTTTTAAATGTTAAACCAAGAAGTTGCAATTGAAGAATTATGCCATAAAAAATGAATTCTTATGAAATTCCAAACAAATTAATTTTTTCAAATCCAACAATAAAGTCAGCTGGATTTGATCTTTTATTGGATTGTCTAACATATTCAGGACAATTTCTGATTGTTGCACTCAATTTTGCAGCTGATCTAGTAAATGTGGACCAAAATCATGAACCATATACTTAATAAATTGAATCTATGGTTATAGTGGTAAAAGGTTCTAATAAAATCAAAAATGGATGTATCTCTTACTTAGAATCTATGATTATTTTATCGTACTTTGTTAATATAAGCTGTCTATGGGAAAAAATCATATTCTAAAGAAATTATTTCCTAGTAAATACTGGTTTAAAAAGAATAGCATTTTCAATTTAAGTTTATTGAATTCACCCACACACTTTCTGTACTATTAAAAATATATTGTCTTTTTTTTTTTAAAGAACCCAAAAGAACTGTCAAGATTTTGAGTTGTCTCATAAATTTTTATCGTTTCTTTTTTTCTCGGATTGAGGTTTATGAAAGCATTAAAGCTGAAAAGGTAAGATATCTTTCTTTTTTTATTTTATTGATTTGTTAAGAGATATATTAAATAAATTTAAAATTTGCTTATGCCATTGCAAAATGTTGAAAATGTTGAATATTTTTACTTAAATAACTAAAGCTTCTATATCTTACTTTTCTCCCCCAGAATCACTTAAAAAGTATACAATTAATTAAAAAGACCATTTATTTATCAGTTTTGATTAAATGATGGCTAGGATTACAAAAAAAAAAAAAAAGGAAATGGAAAAATAATTGTATGAAATGGTGAGTTCTACGTTATTCATGAGTTCTGAGATGAAGATTAGGCTTTTATTAGTGGTTTTTTTTTTGTAGTAATAGTTATCTGCTGTGATTAGTGATACTGATTATTAAGAATGTTTTTAATTTTGTGATTTTCTATATATGCTGCCATTAGCACTATTTAGGAGAGAGCTTAAATCGTAATTTAACTTATTCTATTTATATTTCAAAGCTTGATCTGAAAACTTTTTAGCCTTGCACTTAACTTTTTAACTATTTCTCCATTGGATATCAGAAGACAATTTAGTTGACTGAAATTTTATAAAAGTCTGTTGAATGGATAAGATTTATCACTAACTCAAAACAGTTTCACCACTATGTTTCGACACAGTATCTTTTTTAGATGTTCAATTAAAAAATTTAAATCAAAGAAGAATTACAGTATCAGAAATGAGCTTCATATAAGATCTCAAACAAAATTTTTTTTTCCAGATCTAATAATAAAATCAGTTGGATTTATTCTTCGTAGACATTATTGGAATCATTTATAAGTTCAAACCCATCCACAGTCACTGCTTTCATCTACAGAAATGAAGTTTATTAGACTTTGACTTGTATAGCTGCAGTCAAACACAAACTAATATTGTACCGGTCAGAATTGTATGTTTGTATAACAAGAATTAGCATTGAGGCAAAAGTACATTGAGTCCAATCATGTGCAAGATACATAAGTCAGGAACAATCATGAACTCTGCCCTATTGCCTATTTTCCAGATCTATAATATTACGAACAACATTTCTGATGATAACAAATGAAATTTTATTTATTTCTGTCCTGAAGCAACAGCGGAGAAACGAGATCTATAGAGAATGATAATACTACTAGGTTTCAAACCCCCACCCTCAACCGAATGAAATAGCTTAAAATTATAATTAGTCTTTTCATCAAAATTCATTAATAAATCTAGAAATTGGCCTAAGGTCAATGGAAATGATTAACGATGTGTATGCATAAATGAAGAGGCAAAGCAGAATTAAATACTAATTATATAGTTAATAATTTATTAATATTAATTAGAAAAATGAATAAACAAATAATATACAATTTAATAAACAGTTGTGAATCTATTTACCTATAACACTAATAGAATTATGGGTTTCACTTGATTATGAATGCTGATTTGCATATTGAAGGAATTACATAATAGAACATAAGTTATAGATTAAATAATATGCAAATCTGCGATTGAATACGATTCAAAAAATGTACAGATATTCAAAAGATCCGGCTTAATATGCTAACAGTAGATACCAATTTTACCACATTATATAACTTGGACGCTATGATTATTTTATGAAAAACGAGTGACCCTAAAACAGATAAATGGGATATAAGTTACATCAATTTACTATGGTTCATTTGAACCACACACGAAAATATTTTATAATTTACATTATTCACTTAAATAGTCATTAGACCTTAAAATGTTCAGACAGAAAAGTTATTTGTATTTTATTCTATTCTTTTCTGACTGGAGAGAAGTTATTTGACATTGTTTTTAGCGCACTCGAACATTGTTTCAATGAGAGGGCGGGTAGCTTAAATAAGCTTTAAAATGATATTCCCTAACTTATAATATAAACGAAAATATGAGATGGATTTACAAATCTTGGCATTACGTCTTACAGATTTAAAGTGGGAAAATATAAGAATATTAAACAAGAATCGCGGTGCTGACTAAATCATAATGCTAGAAAAGATTGAGTCCATTTTAGGACGAATGCTTCATCAATTTTATAAGAATATGAAATGTGCCTGTACACGTGACAGGTTAGCATTGGAAAAGGGGATGGCATAGGAATACCATGGTCTATTTTCCAAGGTTAACCCATGCAGAGCCTAAATGACCACCTGACAATATCCTGGAGTCGGTGCTTCCAAACCCCATTCATGGATATACCATAAGTAAAAGAATCCAGTTCCTCCGGGTTTAAGTTTCATAACGTTATCTAAGCCAAGCAACACTAATAACAAAAAATAAATCAGGTTCTCAATGACGCTAATATGTGGATTAAGGCCCTCGTTATTTAATAGAATCTAGCGTAATGATATGAAATAGTTCCCTTCATTAAATAAATATTAATACGCTAACTAGAAATTAATTCCATAAAGAATTACCATGCTAGATGGCATGATGGGCAAATGATTGATCATGTAATAAAAAAAAACATTAAAGGTAGGTCATTAAGTTTACTTTAAAATATAATATGAAAATAAATCAATAGCATGAACATGGTAATAAAGTGATAGATTAAATGTAGCAGCGAATAATCTGCCACTAAGCAAATAGAATAACTTAAAAATTTTATTCAATCGAGCGAACTTTTAGTTAGGTAAGAAAGCTTACATTTACGATTTAACATCCCATAATATCGAGGATATCTAATAACAAAATTTAGGATCGGTTCGCTAGATTGAACTATTAGCATATTAAATTAAATCATACAAAATTTATAATATTGAAATTAAAAGTTTGCCACATTTAAAATATTAAAAATAGAAATTGTGAAACCCATTAAAGAAATGCATTAAAAAAAATAAAGTTATAGATTCGTGCATTAGATTTTTTATAACAGAAATAGAAAGTCATTACTTTATAGAATTGTTACAATTAGCATTACAACACCATGTTTAAATAAAAAGAGAATTACATTATAAATGATTTAGGTTTTAAAATGAAAGTTTGAAAAAGTTCATATTAACGGCATGATTAGGATTTTACCTTCCATTACTTGATGTCTTGACGTCCATACGGATTGGTAAGTGTAAATTTATAAAATGAGGAAAACACGATTAGCAAGGCAACGTTTAGAAAAATAATGGCTGGCATCTTGAGAGTTATTTTAGCATTTAATTTAGGCAGTCTATAAGTGGAGACGGTAGGTTAGCATAGCAATATGGAAATGATTTTTGGAGAAGGAAGGGGAAGCAAATTTAGTCCCTCTACTCCAGATTCATATTTCAAAATTTTGATTGTCGTGGGTCTGTTCTGCAACACTCATTAAAATGGCGCACTAAGAGACAGCCTAAAATTTCGGCTCTATTTATATGTTAGCAAGATCTTCTCGAATGTTCTCTCTTTCCGCTTGATAAGGCCTGGATGTTTATTAACTGGCCTGAATGCACTTATTGTTTATTTTCAATGATAATGCAGCAAGTTCTAGATAGTATTGTTTTAATCTATTTCGAGAATGGAAATAGATTCAAAAGATATAATTTCCATTAATATTATGTTTGCTAAGGGATTTTAATTTATTAATTACCCTTTTTAAATTAAATCTACAATATTCTTTTATTTATAAGTTTCAGAGTTATTTTGGTACTCTAACTCGACCTGCATAATATCGAGGATATCTAATAACAAAATTTAGGATCGGTTCGCTAGATTGAACTATTAGCATATTAAATTAAATCATACAAAATTTATAATATTGAAATTAAAAGTTTGCCACATTTAAAATATTAAAAATAGAAATTGTGAAACCCATTAAAGAAATGCATTAAAAAAAATAAAGTTATAGATTTGTGCATTAGATTTTTATAACAGAAATAGAAAGTCATTACTTTATAGAATTGTTACAATTAGCATTACAACACCATGTTTAAATAAAAAGAGAATTATATTATAAATGATTTAGATTTTAAAATGAAAGTTTGAAAAAGTTCATATTAATGGCATGATTACGATTTTACCTTCCATTACTTGATGTCTTGACGTCCGTACAGATTGGTAAGTGTAAAATTATAAAATGAGGTAAACACGATTAGCAAGGCAACGTTTGGAAAATAATGGCTGGCATCTTGAGACAGTTATTTTAGCATTTAATTTAGGCAGTCCATAAGTGGAGACGGTAGGTTTGCATAGCAGTATGGAAATGATTTTTGGAGAAGGAAGGGGAAGCAAATTTAGTCCCTCTACTTTGGATTCATATTTCAAAATTTTGATTGTCGTGGGTCTGTTCTGCAACACTCATTTAAATGGCGCACTAAGAGACTTAGCCTAAAATTTCGGCTCTATTTATATGTTAGCAAGATCTTCTCGAATGTTCTCTCTTTCTGCTTGATAAAGCCCGGATGTCCATTAACTGGCCTGAATGCACTTATTGTTTATTTTCAATGATAATGCAACAAGTTCTAGATAGTATTGTTTTAATCTATTTCGAGAATGGAAAGAGATTCAAAAGATATAATTTCCATTAATATTATGTTTGCTAAGGGATTTTAATTTATTGATTACCCTTTTTAAATTAAATCTAGAATATTCTTTTATTTATAAGTTTCAGAGTTATTTTGGTACTCTAACCCGACCTGCTATGTGGCCGCTAGAGGTGCTATTTCTGTGTTAGCACATAGAACATATAGGGTAGGGGCCTCGAAAGCAGATGACGCTTTTTCCTGCCGCTATGTGGCGCCGTTCACCATGTGTACGCACAGGAACCTTCCACAAGCTAGCTGGCAGCTTACATTGTCTGCTACCAAGAACCTAGGTGGCACTGATTGCCGTAAACACATCTAGCTTATGTGTCGTCTGCTATCAGAAACTACCAAGATTCTAGCCCACTATGTGGCGCTGTTTCTCCACGTTACACACGGTAAAAACAGCAACCTCTAAATGCCTCCTTGATAGCGTTTATGAACATAGTACTTAAAACATTCAGGGCTTATAATGTACAGGGTGAATAATTTATAAGTCATAACTATTTAAATATACGGTCAAACATAATAGTTTTACATTCTATTTCACCATTTCATGAATCGATGTATTTTTAAATTATGCCTTTGTAAAAAGCGATCTTTTTTTTTTAATTATTTACTCTAAAAGTGGGTTTTTTGTTTGTAAATAAAACAAAAGGTAATTTTTACGACAATCTAAAAATCGGTCTGTGTTTTTTTTTTTAAAAAAGCTAATTTTTTTTCCCTACGACAGTATTTCTTTCAAAACTGTATTATTTTAAAAGATTATTGTTTGTAAAACTTTTTTTTTACACTTTCAATTAATATTTTCAATAAATTTTAAAATAATACAAATTATATTTCGGTTTATAGATTACTATTTCGAAAAATAAAGTGTTATTTGCGTGCTGGGTATACCGCGTGCTTGTTACTCGCAAGCAATAATTCGAAGATCTGTTTATCAAAACTTCCTTTCACAATAATATTCAAGGCATAAATATTAATTGAAATTGTATTTAAAATTTTAGAATCATTTTAATAACTAAAAATGTCATATACTCACAAGGAAATTTCAAAATAATAGGTTTAATAAGTACCGTATGAGAAAAGTAAGATATTATACAGTCAGAAGAAAAAAAAAAAGATTTAGAGCAAAATATATATACATTTAATATCTTTATTGATGGTTGGAATTTAAAAAGTTTCTTTCAAAACTGATGCTCGTGTTAGGCTTGTATACTGTTAAAATTAAAACTATTAGTCCTCATAAATAATTTGGAAGACATTGCCTGCCAAAATTGGATGATCATTGAAAATTATATATGATCTTAATAGCCTAAAATTCTGAAGCCTGATAGTACTGTCTTTGCCAGTGCACTGTTTCTTTCTTTCATTATTGATACATAAGTAAGAACAGGTAAAACACATTTATTAAAAATCTTTTTTTACAGACACATAGGTATATTTCCTTTTAGTATCAAGTCATTTCTACCAAAAGCACTCCAACCAAGTTTAATTCTATGATTAATTTCATCCATTATGTTTCCATCTGTATTAATAATCTGACCAAGGTGTTTGTCACTGTTAACTTCTTCTAACTCATCATAATCAATCTTTATTTTCATATTTTGAGCAAATCCATTAAACATTACTTTAGTCTTTTTAACATTTATCTTTAGTCCTACTTTCATCTGGTAACTCCTGCAACATTTCCTGCTGCTCTGAAGCATAAGTTGCAAAAACAACTACATCATCTGCAAAATCTAAATGACTTAAGTAATCTCCATTTACTTTCACTCCTTTAGCTTCCCATTTTAATCCACAAAATATTTCTTGCAGAACTGCTGTAAAAACGTTTGGAGATATGGAGTCACCCTGTCTTACGCTCTTCTCAATGTTGACTTTAATAATCTTTGTTAAAAAATAAATTTACTGATAAAGATTTCATAAGAGTTTTCCAATCAGCTTCTAAAAGCTTATAACTAAATCCTGTAATTCATTCCCAGACAGAATTATTTAGACTGCAAGTGAGACTTTGTTAAGAGAAAGCAAAATTATGCTGGAAAATGAGACACCAACAATACAAATCTAATATCACTTACGTTGAGAGAAAAATCTATTAAATCTTAAACTAGACAAATCTATAAGCATTCTTCCTGCTAACAAGAGCAATGTAACATTTGTAAATGGATAATAGTAATTATGATACAAAAAGAGCTTCTCCCAACAGACTAAAAGTCCCATACTAGCTATGAATCACAACTGTAAATATTATTCAGAAAGCATCCCTGATCACAGCTATTGCAATGATTCAGAAAAAATTAGATTGACATATTTTGGCAAAAATTCCACATCTTTGTGGTCATCTAAAATCAATAAAGGCCAGGTTTCATTAAGATCTATTGTTAATTCTGAAAACTCACTATATCAAAAATTCTAATGTTCTTAGTCCTTTGGCATACAAGAGACCGTTCTGTGTTAGAGATTCTAAGAAAATTGTAGAATTAATCAACATGAAAAGTGAAAGAACTGACATATTGGTAAATTTTGATGTGAAAAACTTAATCACAAAAGTACTCTGTGATGAAGTATTATCTAATGTAAAAAAAAGATTAAATAACAATAGTAGTGTACAAACCAGAATAATTCTTCCAATTGATAGTTTAATTACACTTAACATTCTGCACAGCATACTATTATTATATACTATAGAATTCTTCCAACAAAATCAAAACATGCTTTTTGATTTCTTATTGCTATCTCTGATCAGCAATATTTACATGGAAGAACTTGAAACTACAACCATAAATAAAATTCTATCTACAATTAAAGTCTGGCTTTTCTATGACCATATGGTAAAGTATTACTACAAACATTCTGGATACTATCAATAATTATGTTCTTTTAATTAAATTCACAATAGAATTAAAACAAAAACAGACACTACAGTTCTTAATTTTCTTTTGACAAGATTCCCTCATAGCAAAATCAAACCTACAATCAACAGAAAACTCACACACTAATCAGAATAAAAATTCTTATTCAGAAACCAATAACTTGGAAAAAGAAAAATCATATAGCATAAACCCTCATGAAAAATACTTATTCATCAGCTATCATTATGAAATAGTCAACTAAAAGAAACACCATAAGAAAAAACAATTATAGGTATTAAAGCGTATCCATAGATATTAGTAATTGCAGCTAAACTAAAGAAAATCTGTGATCATTATATTAAGATTCCTTTCCAAAGTCATAAGTGCCCTATGAAAAATTCTAACTTTTATAAAACACAAACTGCATCTATGAAATACCATGTGAATATGGAAGAACATATATGGCTGAAATCATGTGACTCATTTCAAAATACGTAATTAAAAGAGCAAAAAGTAATGATTAAAAAGAAAAACCAAATGCACCTAAAATACATTGGACAAGAAAAGGAACGGGCAGAAAGTAAAATTTGTATAAACCATTCACATTTATAGTAGATAACTTCATAAATCAGTCTAATGTAAATAATTCATAATATTTCAAAACTACTCATTAACCTTGCCCTTAAAAAACTGGAGAAACCAATAGAATCTTCATAGATAAATATATAAAATTTCTAGTGACTTGATATTTCAGAATAGCCTAATTAGTAAGAGCAAGCATTACCTTAAATTCACAAAACTAAAAATCCAAGGTTCAATTTCCATGCTAGTACTGTCACTGGTAAGGCCAGCAACATTTGAAGAAGAGATGAGAAAAAAACAGCACTCAAAATGTTGTAATAAATTAATCTGTATGCTTTGCTAACAGTTGAATGTATTTAAAAGTTTAAATAAAGTTTGATATCTTTTAAAAATATTTCATAATTAATAACAGGTGATGGAAATAGTTCAATATATAATTACAGGTAAAATCCCTATCATCACAAATTTTCAGATAAACATTTCCTGTTTCCAAGTCAATATGTATAATGCTTGGGACTGTTTTTGTATCTCCAGAATAGTCTAAAGACTTATTTGAATTGAAATACCTATTGTAGTAAGGAATTTGACTGCAATGGTATGTTGACTAGATATTTTGAGGTTTTATTAATCAACTATCTGGCTGGGGGATTTAACTATTAATGGGATGTTGTTTATACACGTATATCATATTTTGAAATTCTGAAAAAGCTAAAATCGGTAACTTTTGTTAAATTCATTTATTTTTGTTTTTATAGAATATTTGCTTATCAATAGTTGTTCTTTATTAAAATTAAAACTGCAAAATTTTTATATGTTCATTCATCACCTGTGTTATTCACCTCCAAATCATAAGTCTTTGACTTAGTAAATGAGACTTATGCAAAGCATTACAATCAGAATGACATTGCTTTGGGTGAGATGAAAATCTATCAGAAGATAAGTCTGTTTTATAGCAGTCAAGATAATTTCAGGTCTAATGATGTATATTAAAATCACTGTTATTAAAAAGCTAGTAATTGTATTTGAGTTGACCGAATGCCAGACCATTGATTCTCCCTCCCCCAACACACACACAAACATTAATTTCTTGAATATTTAGCACTGCACATTGTGCTCTTGATTGAATGCCTCCAGTAGTTAAGTGACCAAATTTATACTTAAATAAAATTGGAGTGAATAAGGCATGGGCATTCACTATTTTATCCTAGCTCAAATTAATAAAAAAGGATCAATGGTCAAAGATTTTCTTTGTCTGTTTTCTTTTTTTCTCCTGAAAATTTTTTAAAATTATTTGTTCCCTAATTGTTTTTAATTAAGATATGAGCATTGAAAGTCAGAAATCCAATGCACACAGTAATTGTTTTTACTATAAAGTGCTATTAAAATGGTTTAGTATCTTTGGACTTCTCCATAGAATTTCATTTATAACTTGTACTGCAGCTACACCTTAATTTTGTGACTGGGCAATTATGTAGCCTACAACTATTGTAACTATCCAATTTTTGTATACTTGAACCTAAATATTTAAATTATTTGACTAATCTCATGAAAATAAAAATTACAAACATCCTCAAATTGCATTAGGGAAGGGGGAAGCATAATTTGTGACTCATTTTACAGATAATAATATCAAAATAAAACTCTAATTTCATTCATATCTAATTATGTACCAATAAAAGCTAAATACCTAACCATTTAATAACCTCTTAATTCTTATGATATTTAAGATAATTTAGAGTTGAACCTAACAATATGAAAAATTAGGTGAAAATATTATTCATTAGTAACTCTTTTGTCTTACTTTCAAATAATTCAAATTAATGATACGAAAAAAGATATAGAAAGTATCTTTCATATTAGGAACAAAGAAATTATAATTCTTTAACATACCACTCAAAAGAAAATTACTTATTATATTTATTTATATTCATTAATTATAAAATTGTTAATTATAAAGCACCCATTACATTAAATATTAGAAATATATTTCAAATAATATATATAAACATGCTTTATAAAAATGTTTTCAATTTAATAATTCAAGGAAATTACTTTAATATGTTGACTTTCCCAGTATCATTATCTAATCCAATTGTTGCTGTTGCATTTTTATAAATATTCTTTAAAATATGACAATATCTTGTATCTATACCCGAATGATATCTCTAGAATCATTATGATGTATTATAGCATTTTCCGGTAGATTTCAACAATTATTAACTTATGGGGTTGTGATCAAACAGAAAACAGTGGCAAACTTAAAGGAGATAATAAGTATAGTTGAATTTATTTACTGGTTAGAATCTATACAGATTTTCTAATATAATGTTTGTGAATAGTTAGGTGGTTTAATGAATCTATAAATGAATTTCTAAATAGACAAATTTTAATATATATCACCCCACAGAAACACTTAAATATTTACCAATTTCACAATATCAACTAATAAACTATAATTTACTTTAATTAATCATTAAGATTTGATTTAATGCAAGAAATTGTCTACACTCAGGAGGTTACAAATTTCTTGCCATCCTATTAATTGAAAGGAAACCCTTTGATTCCTCTTGGAGACCTTAAAGAAACTGAGCAAGGCAAATTCTTAATGGCCACTCCATACATTCTTGTCATTGCAGCTGTTATTACTATGTGATTATTCATATAGTATATAAACATGGATGGGCTGATCACCAACACGCATTAGCCAGCGCGACGAGGTTGTTGGATTTTTACCTCTGAATTTACGATAAAAAAACACCATGGACTTTCTTCTCAGTTGCCCGATAAGGCAGAATGAATGCTTGTGTAAATGATAAATATTTTTTCAATATATATACAATTATGACAGACAAAAATAAATCATGGCCCTTATTCCCAGGAGTCTGTAAAGTCACCAACCAAGGCAGCAGTTGGTGGCCGAAGGCAGAGGCTGCTCAGAATCACCTGATTGTGGACACAGGCTGTCATTTGATGATACCTTTTTTTATTTAGGTACTTACAACAGCAGATCACTTTCAAGTGAAGGAAGATTGCAAGAGTTAGAAGAAAAACTGTCTTATATTAAATGGGATATTATTGGACTTTGTGTAGTTAGAAGAAAAGGTGAAGAGACAATTGTTTTAAAAAGTGAACGTGTACTCTATTATAAAGGCACAAATATTGGAAATACAAGTGGAGTAGTATTCATTATAAATAAAAAGTGGAACAACATTGTGGAGATTGATGGTGTATCGGACAGAGTGGCAAGATTAGTTATACAACTTAATAGCAGATACCAAATGCAGATAATTCAGGTTTATGCTCCAACAAGTTCTCAAAGTGATGAAGTAGTAGAAGATTTTTATATGGATGCACAAAAGGCTTTTGATCAGAGTTAACAACATTTTAAAATTGTTATGGGAGACTTTAATACTAGAATTGGTAAACAAATGAAAGATTAAAGTGCTGTAGGTAATTTTGGTTATGGTTATAGAAATGAAAGAGGACAGAGACTTGTGGTGTTTGCAGGAAAAGGAAAACTTTATATTATGAATTATTTTGAGAAAAATGTTAAAAGGAAATGGACATGGAAGCATCCAAATGAAAATACAGCAGAATTGGATTATATTTTGACTAACAAAAAATACATATTTCAAGATCGTAATGTTCTTAATAAATTTAACAGAGGAAGTGATCATCGGTTAGTAAGATGTGAAATACATGTTAATGCAAAACTAGAGAGACAAAAATTATTAAGAAAAACAATATTTACAGTTGATATTCCTAATTTTCAGAAACATTCCAATGAACTTAAAATAGAACTTACAAATAGGTTTCAAGTATTAGTAGATTTTGAACATGATTCAGATTTGAATGAAATTAATATGAAAACAACTGATACACTTTTAAAAACTGTAACAGCACTTGATCAATAACATTTCTACTGAGGCTAGAGAATTTATGAAGAAAAGAAGGAATATGAAGATATACAAAAATGATGCGTTAAAAAGAATTGAATATCTCAAATTTTGTAAAATGATGCAGAAAAGATTTGAAAATGATATAAGAAAGTATAACTGTGAACTAACTAGCAAGGAAAGCAGCAGAAGGGGGAATGAAAGTCTCAAAAGTGTAAAACAACATTTTGGTATTGGTAGGAAATTCATATCTGCAATAAAAAAAAAGCTGGAATTATTACTAAAAAGATAGATGACATCATGAAATGGATAGAAGACTTTTATAAAGAATTATATAGTAATCAATAGTCAAATATGTTTAAAAATACATATATACAAGCAACAAAGATTACAAATTATAAAATTATTATATAAAAACCTACATCATGTATAATAAAAACAACTGTATGAATATATACAAAACATCCATTAAGTTAAATAATAAGTGGTTAATGGATAAAGAATGGATAGTTAATTAATTAATATATGTGGATATATATCCATTCAATATATATAACAGAGTAATTTTGTAGTAGAATTGAGAGGGAAAAAATCACATAATAGATCATGTCAGATATCCATTTGTTTATCTATCTTCTCTCATGTGTTTATATAGATGTCGCTGTATGTGCTTTAAATCGTGGAGACATATTGAAAAGGGCAAAAAAACATAATTTGCCGAAAAAGGCTTTTATATAATAATTTTATAATTTGTAATCTTTGTTGCTTGTATATATGTATTTTTAAACATATTTGACTATTGTATACTTGAAGTGCAACATAAAAAAAGAATTGGTTTTAATTCTGATTCTTTTTCTGTATAGTAATTTCGATATTATATAGTAATAAAGAACAAATACCTCCTATATCTATGACATCTTCTGAATTACCCAGAATTTTAAATGAAGAAGTGAGACATGCAATTAAATATATGAAGAAAGAAAAGACTCCAGGTAATAGTAGAATATATTAAAAGAAGCAGGAGAAAAAATAGAATTTTTTTTAGCAATGTTATATACCAAATGTCTAAATGATAAAGATGTACCAGATGATTGGAAGAATGCAGTATTAATATTAATATTTAAAAAAGGTGATACAGAGGATATTAGAAATTACAGACCTATCAGCCTTTTATCAGTTACATACAAAATTTTTACCAAGATAGTTACAACTTGTCTACAGAGAACATTGGATTTTCCCCAACCAAGAGAACAAGCTGGATTTAAAAGTGGTTTTAGTACAGGAGATCATATCCAGGTATTGAGAGAAGTTATAGAAAGGACAAATGAATATGAGTTGCCATTATGTTTTGGATTTGTAGATTATGAAAAGGCATTTGAATCTATAAACTTTTCTTCAGTGATTAAAGCATTGGATCATCAAGGTATAGACCCAAGATAATGTCAAATTTTAAAGAATATTTAAGAAAAATGCAACAGCAACAATTAGATTAGATAATGATACTGGGAAAGTCAACATTGAGAAGAATGTAAGACAGGGTGACTCCATATCTCCAAAAGTTTTTACAGCAGTGCTGCATGAAATATTTTGTGGATTAAAATGGGAAGCTAAAGGAGTGAAAGTAAATGGAGATTATTTAAGTCATTTAGATTTTGCAGATGATGTAGTTGTTTTTGCAACTTATGCTTCAGAGCTGCAGGAAATGTTGCAGGAGTTATCAGATGAAAGTAGGACTAAAGATAAATGTTAAAAAGACTGAAGTAATGTTTAATGAATTTGCTCAAAATATGAAAATAAATATTGATTATGATGAGTTAGAAGTTAACAGTTACAAACACCTTGGTCAGATTATTAATACAGATGGAAACATAATGGATGAAATTAAACTTGGTTGGAGTGTTTTTGGTAGAAATAACTTTATACTAAAAGGAAATATACCTATGTGTCTGTAAAGGAAGATTTTTAAAAAATGTGTTTTACCTGTTCTTACTTATGTATCAATAATGAAAGAAAGAAACAGTGCACTGGCAAAGACAGTACTATCAGGCTTCAGAATTTTAGGCTATTAAGATCATATATAATTTTCAATGATCATCCAGTTTTGACAGGCAATGTTTTCCAATTTATTTATGAGGACTAATAGTTTTAATTTTAACAGTATACAAGCCTAACACAAGCATCAGTTTTGAAAGAAACTTTTTAAATTCCAACCATCAATAAAGATATTAAATGTATATATATTTTGCTCTAAATCTTTTTTTTTTTTTCTGACTGTATAATATCTTACTTTTCTCATACGGTGCTTATTAAACCTATTATTTTGAAATTTCCTTGTGTGTATATGACATTTTTAGTTATTAAAATGATTCTAAAATTTTAAATACAATTTCAATTAATATTTATGCCTTGAATATTATTGTGAAAGGAAGTTTTAATAAACAGATCTTCGAATTATTGCTTGCGAGTAACAAGCACACGGTATACCCAGCACGCAAATAACACTATTTTTCGAAATACTAATCTGTAAACCGAAATATAATTTGTATTATTTTAAAATTTATTGAAAATATTAATTGAAAGTGTAAAAAAAAGTTTTACAAACAATAATCTTTTAAAATAATACAGTTTTGAAAGAAATACTGCCATAGGAAAAAAAAATTAGCTTTTTTTTTTAAAAAAAAAAAAAAACACAGACCGATTTTTAGATTGTCGTAAAAATTACCTTTTGTTTTATTTACAAAAAAAAAACCACTTTTAGAGTAAATAATTAAAAAAAAGGATCGCTTTTTACAAAGTCATAATTTAAAAATACATCGGTTCATGAAATGGTGAAATAGAATGTAAAACTATTACGTTTGACCGTATATTTAAATAATTATGACTTATAAATTATTCACCCCTGTACATTACAGGCCCTGAATGTTTTAAGTACTATGTTCATAAACGCTAGCAAGGAGGCATTCAGAGGTTGCTGTTTTTACCGTGTGTAACGTGGAGAAACAGCGTCCCATAGTGGGCTAGAATCTTGGTAGTTTCTGATAGCAGACGACACAAGCTAGATCTGTTTACGGCAATCAGCGCCACCTAGGTTCTTATTAGAAGACGATGTAAGCTGCCAGCTAGCTTGTGGAAGGTTCCTGTGCATACGCATGGTGAACAGCGCCACCTAGCGGCAGGAAAAAGCGCCATCTTCTTTCGAGGCCCCTACCCTGTATGTTCTGTGTGCTAACACAGAAACAGTGCCTCTAGCGGCCACATAGCAGGTCGGGTTAGAGTACCATTATTTTAATTACTCTGTAGAACTTTCTTTGGTATTGCATCATAAAGTAAAATACGCGGACTATAAAATAAAGATACATAATATTTAATAACTAAAAATATATTTTTAGTAATATCCAACACACATACATGATTATTTAAAGGGAATGGAAATTTAAATATTTCCGACTTAAAATTATTAAATATTCTTTTATAATAAAACATTTAACTTATGAAAGTACTAAAACAAAGGAGAGTTTTAAAATGTGTATGCGTGTGCTTTCACTCTCTAGTCATTTACCACATATATAGCTGGGTTTAAACCTCTGATTCAAGGTTTTGAATCACCAGACTGAAGCAAAAATGTGTATAACATATTTTGTGTTTTAATATTCCCCCTAATTACAGGAACAAAATAAAAAAAATGGTTTTACTTCAAGTAATTTCAGGTAGCAGGAAAACACATGATCTATCATCTGTCAAATCATCTTTAACATAATTTATTTATTAACCCCTTTAATTCATGTTTCAATCATGAACTATACACATTTTTTCTTACGCAAGTATTGTACTATGGAATGGTTGTCCCTGTGATTGCTTTTTTTTTACATGACTATTGGTCATTTTCCTTATTCAGTCTATCCCTTTCTATGATTCTAATGTTATCCTTCCCCTGATTTTTTTACTACCTCTGCTTCACTTTGATCTTCACAGTAATATTTCTTCCTTATCAATATCTTCCCAGTCTGATGTATCAACTTCAAGTTCTCTAACCTCTTTTAAACACCCAAGTAAGTTTTCTTGAAATTCAGTAACATCTATTTCACCAATACTTCTACCATCTTCATTATTTTTCTCTATGATCCTTCTTACATGAATATTTCTCACATTGGATAACTGCAGGTTGCTTGTCCTCAACACTAATACTTCCATCATCAATAGGCTGTATCAAACATCCATCTGGCTTTTCCGTTTTGTTATAAAATGGGATAGGTTTTCCCAGCAGTGTGCACGTTTTATCTGCATAACTGATGATGCCATTATACTGAATAAGAAAATCGGATCCCAAAAGCATGTCCTGTACAAGTCCGGACATAATTATAAATGGATGCACCATAGGTTCTGGGGTCACAGTTACTTCTAACCATATTTGATAACTTTCACTTCTCATCTTCTTTCCATTAGCCAACATTAATGTAATAGGTTGCGCTGGAAGTATCCTCAGCTTCTTTACTTGATCCTTGTAAGTTTGAAACCAAGTTTTGGAAACAGCTGATATATAACTACCTGAGTCTAGCAAGGCAAGTACATCATAAGTGCCAATTCTAACTTTGATGGATGGATGCACTCTCTGAGCTTCATTTTCAGCCCGTTTTTCATTTTCGTGGTTTACATTACAAATAGATTTATCCCCATCTTCCTTGGCATGCCGTGAGGAGTAACTACTTGGTAATACATTAAGAGGCATTCTTTTATAATCTTGTTTAATAGCAGTTTGGTTGCCGACCGCCTGCCATCCATGATTTCTATCTGTATTATTTTTACCAATCATATGCACACATGCTTCCTCAAGTTTCTTAGACTTTTCTGGAGGTTTTGTGGCTGGGTCTTTAAACAAGGTCATAGTTTTACTTTCTCGAACTGGTATACCTTAATTTTCTTTATATAGTTGTGGATGATGATCTTCCGCTTCCATCCTCTTAATATCGCTGACTTGAAATGATCCATTTTGATCATGTAACGGGGTTTCAGGTCTCAATTTTATCTCCTCCAGTTCCTGATGGAGATCTTCAACAGTGTCTTTAAGCTCTGATCGTATCTTTTCTTGGTTTTCCTGGAATCTCATTTATATCCTGTATTTCTTTCTTTGATGTTTCCTGATCATGTGTTACATTTTGTGCCATTTCATGCATTTGACTCTTGATCTTTATTTACACATCTTGAAATTCTTTCAATTGCTCATCCTGTGCCTTGATATCACATTGAGTTTCTGCTAACATTATTTCTGAACACTGGACCTGTTTTTGTTTCTGATGGCACTCATCCTTCACATCTCAAATAGCGAGTGTTGTTTCATTAAAATTCTGTCTCATCCAATCTTCCATCTTTTGGCTTCTCTCCTCAATCCTTTGGAATCTCATTTATTTCCTATTTTTTTGTATTTCTTGGCAACATGACTGGGACTCCTCCCTAGCTTCCTCGTTTCCTAGATTCTTCCTCTTGTTTTCTTATTAATTCCTTAGTTTGCTCCTTGAACATGCTGTGCATTATCATTATCAAGGTATGGTTGCTCTCTTCTGTTCTCAGTTCGAAATTCATGCTTTCCATCCTACCAGTTTTATAGCTAATACTAAATCTTTATTTATTATTAATTACAGGTTATTTATTTCCCCATCTTCCCTTGATCATCTCTCCTATTAACTCTCCCATCATCTTCCCACATTACTATTTCTGCCATGCTGTACTTCACTAATGTCAACCTATACTATTATCCATCCCTGCTCTATTTTATTGCCTATGTGTCTATATCTATCATAAACAATGCAATTATCAAACAATATATATAAAAAAATTTTTTACCATGCCTCCCTTCTGTTCCATTTGTTTCCCTGCACCTGACACCAAATGCTAATATCTTTCATTAGTTTGCTATATATATATATATTGTAACCGCTCCCTTCGACGGCTTCCGTGCCGAAAGCACATTAAAGTCACTTCTATGAATCTGCTGTGTTCTTGCGTCTGGGGGGTTACATAATGTTCGGTGAAGATAATTTCAAACACATATACACGTACGCTTTTATTTATTTATACGTAAATTCGGATCGAATCCAAGTAGTAGGCGCCAGGAGAACTTTACAAGAGTCCGCCACGTATGTGCATAAGCTCACTCAACTATATCACAAAACATGCCCGTGCATCACTCCAGTCGGAAGCAGGAAACGAACACAGCCAATATCACCTTTCAAATTATATCGCATATGTGACCTTTCAATCGCGATCAATCAGACTTAACGTATTAGGGCCCGCCCTATATCCCACAGAACAAATCAATCAAAGCTTAATATTAATCTAAGAAAGGTATGATAATATAACATAAGTTTAATCAAATCCCAACATCAAAAATATCAAATGCATTCATGACAAAAACACATTGGATCACTCCAACACTCATTCCCTATCATATAAATGTGAGTTGAAATTCCAATCAATCAATAACAAAATGCTAATTAAATAAATGGTTTATTTGAATCTATTTAATAACAATTTTATGCCGGTATATGACTGGCAAGCCGAGATGAATTAACTATAGAATTAAATGAGACTTCGCACAATATATTAAAGGATGTTTATTTGTAGACAAATTTATTCTGGTTAAGTTCTTTAATCATTCATTTATGGTCGCGAGTAATTTTATCATTTAGCTAAATGTTTTTTACTAGTTATTGTTTTTAAAGTTTATCTACTTTGGTGCATAAGTGAGTACGATTAATTTAAAGATAGCTACCTGTGGAACGTAGACAGCCGGTAAGAAGGATCCTGAGCGATGATTTCTTCATTAACTAAGCATTCTGGCAATTTGCGAGGTCTCAAAAGCGTGTGTGGTCCTTAGGTGAAGTTTCTCCGGTGTTACGAGCATCCTAGGGGCAATCAGCTGAACGGAGCGCGGAGGTCCGGCGGTCAAGCTGCGAATTTTAGGTTCAGCAACGCATCTCCGTTATACTATTATACGAAAGTTAGATCTTATTTCTACTGGTAAAAAGAAAACTTTCTTTACCAAATCAGCAACTTAATTATTCCAAGCACATCGGTGATTCTGCTACCTCTTTTTTCCTTTCGCAATTTTTTTCCTTGTAATTTTTCTCTTCTCCCCCCTCACACCTTGAATTTTTTTCATCCAATCTCCCCCTTGCACCTGTTAGTCCCTTCATCCAATAGGTCCATCGAGTATTAACTTAATTCAGCGATTTCTGGGATCGTTTGCACCACTTTGGAATTTAACTCAATTTGGCCATTTTTCAGGCATTGTTTAGCTGGAGACAGAAGTCTGGGTTGTACAATAGCAGTGTACACTTTCTCACTTCTGTCTCTAAATTTGGCTTATTTTATCTAGACCTTACCGACATATATCCGGCTTATTGTTTCATTTTTCTAATTTTACATTTACTAATTACCCCCCCCCCATTGAAAATAATTTTAGATCGCTTGGAATTTCAGAACATATTGCAACTTAATCAATTCATTTTCTCTTTATGTTCAAACATGATTTAAGTGACTTAATAGAATGTCAAACCTGTGTTCAATCATTCATCTTTCTTTTTTAAAAAAAACAAAAAAAACAAACTTACAACTAATAATTACATATTTATTCTCAAAAACAACAAAATAACAAGAAAAACTCTTATTTCAATAAATTTGACAGGTACTCTTATATAGCTGCGATCGTGTTCTAGAAACGGGTGTTTCTCGTTCATTATTAAAGCAAAACCTTTTTTTTAAAAGTTTTGTACCTGTCATTCATTTTGTCAATTGCATATATATTTAATCTAACATCATATGCCTGGATTCAAATCCCATGTAACGCTATTCCGTTACAATATATATATATAAAACATACAAAATATAATGACTCTTTTTTATTGTTTATTCATTCTCAGATTTTCATATACACAATTGTTTTGCTTTTCTTAAGTGTTTACCAGTTGGCAAAATTTATAAATGTATAAAATACAAGGGCGCCATGCCAACACAGTAGAAATAATACTCAATGTAATATTTGGCCTGCTCATGCACACACATCAATAGATTGCTAAATTTCCTTGTTATTGTTCATATCACATAATCTAATACTAGTCCCAATCCTAGTCTTTTTTTTTTGAAAGAATATCATAATAAAATAATCCCAAAAAAAAAACGTTAACATTTCACACATTCTCACTACTAAGGTAAGTGAGTTTATAATTCGAAACCTCACGATGGTGTGCCAAGCCCGGAGAAACAAATATACATATCTTTTTTTTTTTTACTATATATAATCAAAATCTATTACTCAGGGTATATTTAATTTATTATTTGGACCCACGTTGCACGCCAAGCCCGGGAAAAAATACCATGTACCGGTCAGAATTGTATGTTCGTCTAACAAGAGCTAGCATCTAGATAAAAGTACCTCGAGTAATCATGTGCAAGATACATAAGTCAGGAATCACGAACTCTGCCCTATTGCCTATTTTCCAGATCTATAACATTGCGAACAACATTTCTGATGATAACAAATGAAATTTTATTCATTCCTGCCCCAGTGCAACAGCGGAGAAACAAGAGATCTATAGAGAATGATAGTACTACTAGGCTTCGAACCCCCGCCCTCAACAGAATGAAATAGCTTAAAATTATGATTAGACTTTTCATCAAAATTCATTAATAAATCTAGAAATTGGCCTAAGGTCAATGCAAATAAGCTATATATAACGCAATCCAATTAACGATGTGTATGCATAAATGAAGAGGCAAAGCAGAATTAACTACTAATTATATAGTTAATAATTTATTAATATTAATTAGAAAAATGAATAAACAAATAATATACAATTTAATAAACAGTTGCGAATCTATTTGCCTATAACACTAATAGAATTATGGGTTTAACTTGATTATGAATGCTGATTTGCATATTGAAGGAATTACATAATAGAACATAAGTTATAGATTAAATAATATGCAAATCTGCGATTGAATACGATTCAAAAAATGTACAGATATTCAAAAGATCCGGCTTAATATGCTAACAGTAGATACCAGTTTTACCATATTATATAACTTGGACGCTATGATTATTTTATGAAAAATGAGTGACCTTAAAACAGATAAATGGGACATAAGTTATATCAATTTACTATGTGGTTAATATTTTATAATTTACATTATTCACCTAAATAGTCATTAGACCTTAAAATGTTCAAACAGAAAAGTTATTTGTATTTTATTCTATTCTTTTCTGACTGGAGAGGATTTATTTAACATTGTTTGTCAGCGCACTCAAACATTGTTTCAATGAGAAGGCGGGTAGCTTAAATGTTTAAAATGACATTCACTAACTTATAATATAAACAAAAATATGAGATGGATTTAGAAATCATGCATTATGTCTTACAGATTTAAAGTGGGCAAATATAAAAATATTAAATAAGAATCGCGGTGCTGACTAAATCATAATGCTAGAAAAGATTGAGTTCACTTTAGGACGAACGCTTAATCAATTTTATAAGAATATGAAATGTGTTTGTACATGTGACAGGTCAGCATTTGAAAAGGGGATGGCATAGGAATACCATGGTTTGTTTTCCAGTGTTAACCCATGCAGAGCCTAAATGACCACCTGATAATATCCTAGAGTCGGTGCTTCCAAACCCCATTCATGGATATGCCATAAGTAAAAGAATCCCGTTCCTCTGCGTTTTAAGTTTGACAAAGCAAAACAAGTAAATTTCGTAACGTTATCTAAGCCAAGCAATGCTAATAATAAAAAATACATCAGGTTCTTAATGACGCTGATATGTGGATTAAGGCCTTTGTAATTTAATGGAATCTAGCGTAATGATATGAAATAGTTTGATCCCTCTCGAAAGGTACCCAAATGACCTTTAATATTAGTTAGGATGTCACAACATAAAAGTGGGAATATTGTTCCCTTCATTAAACAATATTAATATGCTAAATGCTAGATGGTGTGATGGGCAAATGATTGATCATATAATAAAAAAACCCAGCAAAGATAGATCATTAAGTTTACATTAAAATGTAATATGAAAATAAATCAATAGCATGATCATGGTAATAAAGTGATAGATTAAATGTAGCAGCGAATAATTTGTCACTAAGCAAATAGAATAACTTAAAAATTTTATTCAATCGAGCAATCTTGTAGTTAGGTAAGAAAGCTTACATTTACGATTTAACATCCCATAATATCGAGGATATCTAATAACAAAATTTAGGATCGGTTCGCTAGATTGAACTATTAGCATATTAAATTAAATCATACAAAATTTATAATATTGAAATTAAAAGTTTGCCGCATTTGAAATATTAAAAATAGAAATTGTGAAACTCATTAAAGAAATGCATTTAAAAAAATAAAGTTATAGATTCGTGCATTAAATTTTTATAACAGAAAGAGAAAGTCATTACTTTATAGAATTGTTACAATTAGCATTACAACGCCATGTTTAAATAGAAAGAGAATTACATTATAAATGATTTAGGTTTTAAAATGAAAGTTTTGAAAGAGTTCATATTAGCAACATGATTAGGATTTTACCTTCCATTACTTGATGTCTTGACGTCTGTGCGGATTGGTAAGTGTAAAATTATAAAATGAGGAAATTACGGTTAGCAAGGCAAAGTTTGCAAAAATAATGGCTGGCATCTTGAGACAGTTATTTTAATATTTAATTTAGGCAGTTCATAAGTGGAGATGGTAGGTTAGCATAGCAGTATGGTAATGATTTTTGGAGAAGAAAGGGAAGCAAATTTAATCCCTCCACTTCGGATTCATATTTCAAATTTTGATTGATGTGGATCTGTTCTGCAACATTGACTAAAATGGCGCACTAAGAGACAGTCTAAAATTTCGCCTCTATTTATATGTTAGCAAGACCTTCTTGAATGTTCTCTATTTCTGCTTGATAAGGCACGGATGTCCATAAACTGGCCTGAATGCACTTATTGTTTATTTTCAATGATAATGCAACAAGTTCTAGAGAGTATTGTTTTAATCTATTTCAAGAATGGAAATAGATTCAAAATATATAATTTCCATTAATATTATGTTTGCTAAGGGATTTTAATTTATTACTTACCCTTTTTAAATTAAATCTAGAATATTCTTTTATTTATAAGTTTCAGAGTTATTTTAATTACTCTCTAGAACTTTTTTTGGTATTGAATCATAAAATAAAATACGCGGACTATAAAATAAAGATACATAATATTTAATAATGAAAAATATATTTTTAGTAATATCGAACACATACATGATTATTTAAAGGGAATGGAAATTTAAATATTTCCGACTTAAAATTATTAAATATTCTTTTATAATAAAACATTTAACTTATGAAAGTACAAAAACAAAGGAGGGTTTTAAAACTTGTATGTCTGTCCTTTCACTCATTTACCACATATATAGCTGGGTTTAAACCTCTGATTCAAGGTTTTGAATCACCAAACAGTGAAGCAAAAATGTGTGTAACATATTTTCCGCTTCAATATCATTAGGTTTGTGACTGTTGAGTGAATTTAATTTCTCGTAATTTCTATAGATATTTTTGTAATGATTGTGAATAGGTTGATTTTTAAAAAAAAAATCTATATATTAAGTAATAAATGCCAACTCATATGCCTTCCAGAGCAGATCTCTACCCTCCTCCAGTGCCACTTACTATAAATCTGAGTAATCAGTGGACACCCATCATCACTGAGTATTTATGATTCCAAATCAAAACTAATGCACTTTTGCATTCAGCAGCCACCTTTTACTTCCATATGTTATTTAGATCAACAGATCAAAATTTAAAAACTCAATCCAAGTCAACTTGCTTGCATAGAAGGTTATCATCAGATCAATTTCTACATATGTTAGTGACTAGTTTTATGTAAAATGTAGATCTACCATTTATCTAAGAAGATTTTATTATCAAAAAAACATGAGTTTCTCAGCTTATTCATTTGCTTCCTTCAAAAAATTCTTTTAATCCTACTCCAGAACCATATAGTGTAAGCATGGTGTTCATTGGACACCAATAGTAGTTATTAGCAGCTGATAATGTTATACCAATAATAGTATTTGATATCAATAGTATTTTTAAATTCTTATTAGTGATTGTCTCTTATAAAAGTAGCTGAGATTGATAATTGTTTTTGTAGATGCTTATGATGATGGTAATTTTTATTTTTACTATTTTGAATATTGTTTGCTTGTGGTGTTGAGTGCTACTTATTGTATATTCATTATATTTTTGATGATATCATTATTTAGGAAATCGCTTATTTATCTTTTTTAGTGTTATTATTAGTTGTATTTATTGATAGCAATTACTTCTGGTGCTATTGAAGTAAGTAAAGATTATGTCTGCAAATTTTTGATGATGATTTGTATTTGCATCAGTTTTCATATTAATGGAAGTGACTGTTTTTTTTTTTTGTTGTGAAATCTCTTAATAAAGATAATTTTTTTTTTGTGACAATGTTTTTATGACAATAATTTGAATGTATGCAGTTTATTGTAATTACTAGCAGTCATACTGTGCTTGTTATGGTTTATATGTTTAATTATAAATTGTCAAACCTATTCTCTGTTCAAGGAAAATTGTGCTTTTGAAATTGATTTCAAAGTGCACAAAAAATAATTACCAATGTAAAATCTACCACAACCCCCAAAATTGCTGAAATTGACAAATTATGTCGATGGTGTAATACTTAAAAAATAAAAGATTTTCAACATTTGCAAATCATTTAAATTCATCAATATTTAAGAAATAAAAAGCAATACACAAAAAATAATGTCTTTCCAGGAATTTCGATGATTGCACTTTTTTCGGTTCAAGAAATTGTTTTTCATGTGAAAAGCTGATACCGAAAAGCTATGACATCACATTTTGAAAATACAAAGATGTGACGGGAAATAGAAAAAGATTATTTGCAGCATAAAAATCCATTAGCTATCAAAAAATAAAATGAATTAAATATCCATTAGCTTTTACAACTTTTCTTTAAAATTATAAAATTTAGCTTTCTAATGTTAAACTTCTTAACATTCCCAATATAATGAAAAATGGTGCTGTGAAGAAAGCATTTACTTTCACTCTAAACCAAATTTATTTTTAAAATTACCATGTAACATACCTGCAAATGTTAGAAACTGGTAAATAGTTGCTAAACATTTCATCATATATGTATGTTATATGAGATTCTTAGGAAAATACTGAATTAAATCCATACACATACCAATTAAAAATTTAAAAAGAGAAATATAATGGCACCGTAATATATTAGATCACAGTTTGTACCTATTAATGAAATATGACGTAATAGACATTTCACATGAAAAATATAATTTCCAAAGCCGACAAATTCAATCAAAATGTAACTGAACTAGTCTTTTGAAATACCTGCTTAGTTTTATTATGACGTGTTAATTATTTTGTACTGCTAGAAATACAAGTTTTGGGGATTATTTTTATTTTTTGACAGTTAATATGGATTATTTTCTTCGCAGATGAATACAACATTAAACATGCACAAACTTTCAGGCAAAATTTCAAAATCCTGCGCTGAAATATCAGTCATAGCTTAAATTTAAGTAGCATCTTTTTTGGCTCAAAATGGTAAAAATTTGGGATTTCCCAAAGACAGAACATGAAGCAGTGGAGTTCCTCCAAAGTAAAAGTGTTCTGCCTTTTCAAAAAGTATGTGTATGGCCATCAAATGAAATTTTATGTGAATCCAAGGGCACAATTGAGGTGCAATATTTCTTCATGTCAACGTTCCATAGCACTTCGGAAAGGAATCTGGTTTGAAGGCTGCAAATTGTCATTTGTGACAGCCTTCTGACTCATTTACTATTCGAGTACAAACCAATTGACCATGAAATGGGGAAAAAATGATGTGGATCTGGACAAAAAGACTCGTTGCATGGAAGCAATGTTTGAGAAAAGCCTGTAAATAAAGTCTACTATCACACCCATCCTGCAAAATTGGAGGCCCAGGAAAAATTGTAGATGTAGATGAAACTTTATTCACTAAACGCAAAAACCAACAGGGAAGAATTCTTTCACAACAGTGGTTATTTGGTGGTTTATGTAGGGAAATGAAAGAGTGTATCATTGTTATTATTCCAAGTCGAACAGCATCTGTTCTTCTAGATGCCATTAAAAAATATGTGGCACCGGAATCCTCCATATATTCTGACTGCTGGAAGGCCTACAAAAGTGAAGAATTGAATGCTGCAGGTTACCAACATTTTGTTGATCCTTCTACTGGAGCCCATATTCAAAATGTAGAAAGATTTTGGGGGCGTTTAAAATGGTGCAATAAACAAGAGAGGGGGACCACTCAATGTTACTTGGAATTAGGCAAATTCATGTGGCGAAGACTGCATCCTGGTGAAAATCTATTTGATGTTATATTGCAAGCCATTAATATACCATCAGTCTAAATTTTACCATTTCTAAATTATAATCTGTTAATTTCTGCCATCTTTGCTGTATTTTTTTTTTCAAATAATCACTGTTACTTAATCTTCTGTTACTATTTAAGTGTATTAAAATCTGTTTCAATATGCTTCAAAATTTGAATTTTTTCGCGGACCTATAATTGTTTGCTAATTGTAATCTGCTCTTAATTTCTACCATCTTTGTTGTGTTTTTTAAACCAAATAACCACCGTTACTTAATCTTCTGTTACTATTTGTGTTAAAATCTGTTCTCTAAAAATGTGAACTCTAAATCTAAATAATAACCTTTTTAATGCATTTTTATACTGAAAACATTCAAGTGCATACTAAGCTAAATTTTATAATTTTAAAGAAAAGTTGTAGAAGCTAATGGATATTCAATTCACTTGATTTTTTGATAGCTAATGGATTTTTATGCTGCAAATAATCTTTTTCTATTTCACGTCATATCTTTGTACTTTCAAAATGTGATGCCATAGCTTTTCGGTATCAGCTTTTCACATGAAAAACAATTTCTTGAAGCGAAAAAAGTGCAATCATCGAAATTCCTGGAAAGACATTGGTAATTATTTTTTGTGTATTGCTTTTTATTTTTTAAATATTGATGAATTTAAATGATTTGCAAATGTTGAAAATCTTTTATTTTTTAAGTATTACACCATCGACATAATTTGTCAATTTCAGTTATTTTGGGGGTAGATTTTACAGTGGTAATTATTTTTGGTAGTTGTGGGCGACGTGCTCGATTGCCACCAGGCGACGCTGCGGTACCATCAACAACCAGCCCGAAGTTTTGCAAGTGATAAATTTATATCCAAAAGTGGCTGAAAATTGACAAATAAAAATGCCTGAGACAATGTATATCCAAGAAATACATCGAAAGTACAAATTATAAAAAAAAAATCAAGAAAAAGCTATAGAATTTAAATTAAAGAAAACAGAAATCGATGAAAATATGACAAAGACACCCCCCCCCTTTGCTAAAATCAAGAATTCTTAACATAAATCGAAAAATAAAAATGCCTGAGGCAATGTATATCCAAGAAATACATTGAAAGTACAAATTATTAAAAAAAGACCAACTACCTTATTTTTTATGTATTGCTTTTTATTTTTTGAATATCCATAAATTTGAATGATAATGCCATAATTTTAAAGCAGAGACCAAATAAGTGCTTTTGAATGCGATTGCAAATACTTATTTGCAAATTGGAAGCTAAGTAATTTGATGAAATTCTGTTTTTGGATTTTCCGCCTTCCACCATTGTTAATGGTTTCATATTTGGGGGAGAGGTAGAATTTATGTTGGTAATTATTTTTTGTGTATTGCTTTTTATTTTTTGAGTATCAATGAATTTAAATGATAATGCCATAATTTGCAAATTGGAAGCTAAATAATTTGATGAAATTCTGTTTTTGGATTTCCCGTCTTCCACCATTTTTCGATTTAAGTGAAGAATTCTTGATTTTAGGGGGGAGGAGGTCTGTTTGTCGTATTTTCACCGATTTTTTTTTAATTTGAATTTTATAGCATTTTCTTGTTTTTTTTTTAATAATTTTTACTTTTGATGTATTTGTTGGATATACATTGCCTCAGGCATTTTTATCTGTCAATTTAAGTGAAGAATTCTTGATTTTAGGAGGGGGGGTGTCTGTGTTTGTCATATTTTCACCGATTTCTGCTTTTTTTTTAATTTGAATTTTATAGCATTTTTTCGTTTCTTTTTTATAATTTGTACTTTCATTGTATTTGTTGGATATACATTGCCTCAGGCACTTTTAATTGTCAATTTTCAGTCACTTTTGGATATAAATTTATCATTTGCAAGCTTTGGGCCGATTGTTGATGCTACCGCAGAATTGCCTGGTGGCAATCGAGCACATCCTCCACAACTACCTTTGTTACTTATATATGTTAATGTAATAATTAATGGACTTTTATTATTGATTGTAGAGATTATTTTTAATATATTATGTATATTTTAATGTTTATCTGCTACCAAACCAATTGGAATGTTAATTATAACGGATTATTATTTATTTATTTTTAAATTTTAAAAATAATAATTTATATAGATTTAAAACACTGTTACACAAGAAGAGGAGTTATTATTGTCAATATTTTTACATATTAATCATTCCAACATTCAGATCAAGATTGTATATAAATATACAAATTGTGGCCACCTTCCAAGTACTCATTCCATAACTTCTAGAAGGAAAATACGTCTCGTGCATACTTTTATTTATACTGGGGAAAACCCTGGGTGCCATCCAGACAATTTGACTGGCATATTCATGAAATTAAGGTATAAAGCATCTCAAGTGCTTGATTCCACGCTAGCCCAAATGAAGAAGAAACTTATCTACCTTAGACAATGGATATTTAAACATTAACAGTACAATTGACAAATCTTTAGCTTTATTAATTAACTGTTATTGGTTGAGGTACAGAGAGAGTGAATTAAGCCAAATTAACAACTTAAAACAGTATATTTACTTTCAAAAAGAAAACATGGTAGTGTTCTGTTCTATCGTGTCAGCCGCTTGATAGCGCTATTTCTAGCTAAATTGCTAGAAATATGCCATTTTTGTGGCTGCAGCCAAGCAGATAACCTTTCTACGATAAAACACAAAAAGTCCGTTTACTCGGCTGTCGGTTACCGCTGTGGCTTTTTTTATGCTAAAAGCACAGAAAAATGTCTTCATTGGCTGCCGTAGTTGCTGTGTTACACACTTTATCATAATGCTGGGTTGTCTATTTTTACTGCAATATTGTGTGAGGATGTGTTGACTGCATTGTTTCTAAATAATTGAATTTTTCAGGACCAACTTTTTTTTCATGTGAACTAACCTACTAGTACCTTCTAACAGTTTTAACAGTGTCATCACTATTCTATCAGGACTGTAACTCTCACAAATTGGATTTTAGGATGCAGCACAGCATTATTTCGAAGATCCTGATGAATGTAATGTATCATGAGAAATTGTCTGAGACAAGGAAGATGGCTGTTTCGAACTCTGAAAATTGGCAATTGCCACACCCCGGAGTTGGCTTGCATTTTAATAGTTTGTTATAATTATTAACTTTAGTGGGTAATTGCAATCTAATTTACTTTTTCCCCCCAAAATGCAGTGTCTGATTAATTACTGTCCAAAAAAGAGTAAAATTTAATTTAATTTTTTATTAAAAAATACCTTAAATTTTGCAATCCAAATACACACATACACACACAAAAGCCCGTCTCTGATTAATTACTATCCAAATAAGTCTCCGCTATATTTACTATTATTTGTTATTAAAAAAAATAATGTAATTTTTTATATACACACACAAAAAAAATGCCATTCTTATTAATTACTATATCAAAAAGTCGGCTTACATTTTTATATTTTGTTTGAATTTTTTAATTTTATGGAAATTATAATATAATTTACTTTTATTTACTATTCCAAAAATAAAGCCAATGGTTCTATAGAATCGCTGGCCCGGATAATGTTATATCTATGTGTTTTTTCTTAGCATCCTTGCCATCAAGTAGCTGATACGATAGAACAGAACACTACCAAAAACCTTATAACAACAATAAAACAAAACTAAAACTAATTACAGAGTTGTTTAATATAAATAAGTTCACTTTAAAATAGGTTTCAATTACTTCTAATTTTATGAAGCTTTATAAAAGAATGAAATTTTAACTCTGTATCATTTTACGTCTAGACTATGAATTATTTCTTATATTTACAGGTTTTTCTATAGTTTTTTTCTGGAGTGATCACCCCTCTTCCTGAAAGTTTATAGTGTTTATGGCTAGCACTCTTGAACAAGTTTCCCAGTTTTTTAACAGCTTGTTGCTTATTTCTTCCAGGACAGCATATGTCTGTGTGATTTTGTACAACTCAGCAATGGCATGACAATCATATTTGTCACATTTCAGCTGCCAAATGCATAGGAACTGGGTGGTGAAAACCGAATAAACACTGTTGTAAGTTTAGCACTGCATGGTGAAGTTAGGGCAACTGCATAATCACTGAACGATGAACTAATCATTCTCGAGAAAGGAGTCTGCAAAATTCAGTAAGTGATAAGTTTTCCAAACAGGATAAATAATAGCAGAACAGAATATGGTGGAAATTTACTATCTTTCATATCCTTGGCAGTATCATTGTCTGAGCCTACCCGCATCATTCCTTAGCTTTTCAATTTCTTTTAATTAGTTAATATCTTTTAATATCTATTTATTTATGTTATATCCGCAAGAATGTCTTTGCGGTCATCAAATAAATATACACAATATTTTACTGTCTGAATAGCGAATAGTTTGCAACACTCTATCTCCATAGTTCTCTGGCAACGGATGCTCTTACTCTGTAACAAATGCTCTATTCTGCAACTAATGCTCTACTCTGCAACGAATGCCCTGCTCGGCAACGAATGCTCTGCTCTGCAACTAATGCTCTTCTCTGCAACGAATGCACTACCCTGCAACTAATGCTCTACTCTGCTGCGGTCTCCCCATTTCTGTGGGCTCTTCCAGCTACACCCGTGGACTACATTTCCACTGGGCACTGGTCATTTACCGCAAGCACTGACGCGAGATATCTCTACTCAAAACTACTAGTCATCTACTGCTGTTTTACTCCAAACATGGCTGCTAATAACTGCTTTCCTCTGCGTAGTTGTTGCACTGTCTTTTATTGCTTGCTGATAACTGTAGCAATTAATCCTTGTCCAATCAGGTAACGTCTTTTATTCAGAAATATTTGCAATCAGCAAATATCTCTTGGAATTATCGTCCGCCATTACGTTACTTAACTTCCTCCGTTATCAGCGGGCGATCTACAACAACCACTCGAACAAATTCTAGTCTTTCTGGAGTGCACAAACTTGCATTCAATTTTTACAAAATACAACAATTTAATTACAACATTAATTATAGTATTGATTATCTAATTAGTTGGACATATTGATTTTCATTAAAACAATCCTTCCTGATTAGACAATTTACAAAATTATTTTGATCTTTGATTAGTTCGTAATTTTCTCTAATTAAATAGTGTTCATAATTTTGTAAAATCATTTAGATTACAATTCTCTTGGTTGTTTTTGTTTCCTTTTTTTACAATTAATTTTTTTAATTTAAATTATTTCTCCAAGTAACTTTATAATCTTTAAGTTAGCTTTACATAATTAGTTTTTTTTTATTTCCTTTATTATACCTCATAACATTTTGGAATTTATACTTTTAGTTAAAAGAACAATAAGCATTTTTTCAAATAGAAATCTAATTAAAATTACTAAGCTATGTTATCTTTTAATTGTATTTTTCTCTCTTCTATTTTTTCCTTTGATTATTAAATTGAGAGTAAAATGCTAAGTTTTATTTTTTCTTTTGTTTATTTCCTAACAGACTTTTGATTTATTTTAAAATCTCTTTACTTTATTTATTAAACTAACATACTTTTTTATTTATTAAAAAAATAATAATATTGTATACATTATTATTATTTTTTTTTCTTTGAATGTTCTTAATATACTTTTAAATGTTTCATATAACAGATATATTTATGCATCTGTTACAATATTGATTCTTATAATTTTATTATGAAAACTATTTTCATTTGTGGAGTTGTATTTTATTTTAGATAAGAGTAGTTATTTTTTCTAAATTCTATTTTTTGGACTTTGCTATTTATGGGAATTAAAAAAAAAGTCTTTTTAGATTTTTATTTGTTAATTTTTTTACATTTAGTTATGCCTTTTATATGATTTATATTTTTACATTGTCTTTTTAATTATTGTTATTATTTTAGATTGTTCTTAAGGTTTGATTAAATTTTTTATTGTTATTTATTGATAAGCTCGTTAAATGAAAAATTTGTATTGACTGTCTTAAAGATAAAAAAAGAAAATTAAAAAAACTACTAAAGTCGAGATGCCAACAAATATCACATGACCACCACTTCTTAATTAAAAGTCGAGATGTTGAAGTGTAAGAATGATTTTTTTAATAAGTATTTTTAATTTCTCAACAGTAATTAAAAATGAAGTAATGATAATAGTAATGGGATTTAGAAAATACTTTAATTGTGAATACAACATTGATTAATCTTGATGAACTTTTTCATAACAAAAACTAGATTTTTACCAGATGTTAAAAATATTTACATGAAATAGGATATAGGAAGGAAATTATCACTCATACAAATTGCAGACCTCTTGGGATATATCAAACTCCTGAGTAATTGCTTTGCAGAAAATTATTTTATAACCCAAATGAGATTTAATTTAGTTCAAGTAGTTTTCAGTATTTCTCTGATTATTATTCAAAGAAACATTCATCTGTGCCATATTATAACTACATTCATAAAGATAAAGCTATTTGCAGCTCCTATGAGGGAATTGTTTCTGGAAAAAACTCCAAATGAGATTGATTTTTACAGAACAGTGAAAAGGAGACAAAGCAATCAGATAAACAAAATTTTATGCTTATTGTACTTGTTTAGAATTGGAGATGTTTAATAGTTTTTTTTAAAAAGCCTATTCATCTTTTTATAGGATAAATATAAAAATACATAAAAGATAAGGATGCTATCTGTCCTTTATGAATTCAACATTTACTTAGTTGCTTGTTAAATAAGTCTTATTTGAAAAGGTTAATATTGGAAATAAAATGTATTGTTCTGAAAATGTGCTTAGCAAAATGTTACTTTGAGTTGATAATATTTGTCATCATCATTATCAACCATTATCAATCCATTGCAGGATGAAGGTCTCTCCAAGTTCCATCCATCTTCTCCGATCTTTAGCTTCTCTTCTTCACATCACCCCTGCACATTTTCTTATTTCATCCATCCATCTCACATGTGGTCTCTTTCTGGGTCTTTTACAATCTCTTGGAATCCAATTTAATATTTCAATTGACCATTTATTATCATCTCTTCTAGCAATATGTCCAGCCCAACTTCACTTCAATCTTTTAATTTTTTCAATGAAGTCAGTAACACCTGTTTGTTCTTTTACCCATATATTGCATTTTTGATCTCTTCTTGTTATTCCAATATGCACCTCTCCATACTTCTTTGAGTGATCTGAACTCTCTATTGTTCTTCTATTAAGTGTCCAAGTCTCAGATCCATAAGTAAGAACTGATAAAACACATTTACTAAAAACCTTCCTTTTCAAAACACATAGGCATATTTTCTTTTGGTATCAAGTTATTTCTACCAAAAGCACTCCAACCAAGTTTAATTCTATGATTAATTTCATCCATTATGTTTCCATCTGTATTAAAAAAATCTGACCAAGGTATTTGTAACTGTTAACTTCTAATTCATCATAATCAATTTTTATTTTTATATTTTGAGAAAATCGATTAAACATTACTTTAGTCTTTTTAACATTTATCTTTAGTCCTACTTTCATCTGATAACTCCTGCAACATTTCCTGCAGCTCTAAAGTATTATTTTCAAAAACAGTGACATCATCTGCAAAATCTAAATGACTTAAATAATCTCCATTTACTTTCACTCCTTTAGCTTGCCATTTTAATCCACAAAATACTTCTTGCAACAGTGCTATAAAAAGTTTTGGAGATATGGAGTCACCCTGTCTTACACTCTTTTCAATATTGACTTTCCCAGTATCATTATGTAATCTAATTGTTGCTGTTGCATTTTTATAAATATTCTTTAAAATATGACAATATCCTGGATCTATACCTTGATGATCCAATGCTTTAATCACTGAAGAAATGTTTATAGAATCAAATGCTTTTTCATAATCTACAAATCCAAAACATAATGGCAACTCTTATTCATTTGTCTTTTCTATAACTTCTCTCAATACCTGGATATGATCTATTGTACTAAAACCACTTTCAAATCCAGCTTGTTCTCTTCATTGGTGGAAATCCAATGTTCTCTGTAGACGAATTGTAATTATCTTGATAAAAATTTTGTATAAAACTTTTAAAAGGCTGATAGGTCTGTAATTTGTAATATCTTCTTTATCACCTTTTTTAAATATTAATATTAATACTGTATTCTTCCACTCATCTGGTACATCTTTATCATTTAGACATTTGGTATATAACTTTGCTAAAAAAATTTCTACTTCTTCACCCGCTTTTTTTAATATATCAATTGTAATTCCATCATTACCAGGAGCCTTTCCTTTCTTCGTGCATTTAATTGCATGTCTCACTTCTTTATTTAAAATTTTGGGCAATTCAGAAGATGTAATAGATATAGAAGGTACTTGTTTTTTATTACTATATAATTCTTGATTAATGTCTTCTACTCATTTCATGATATCATCTCTTTTTTTAGTAATAATTTCATCTTTTTTCTTATTGCAGATATAAATTTCCTACCAATACCAAAATGTTGTTTTACACTCTTGAGACTTTTATTTTCTCCTACAGCTTTCCTTGCTAGTTCACAGTTATACTTTCTCATATCATTTTCAACTCTTTTCCATACCATTTTACAAAATTTGAGATATTCAATCCTTTTTAATGCATCATTTTTGTATATCTTCATATTCATTCTTTTCTTCATAAATTCTCTAGTCTCAGTAGAAATTTTATTGGTCAATTGCTGCTTTTTTTGCTACCAGCTATCTGTTGCAGTTTTTAAAAGTGTATCAGTTATTTTCATATTAATTTTATTCTAATCTGAATCATGTTCAAAATCTGCTAATACTTAAAACCGATTTGTAAGTTCTAATTTAAATTCATTAGAATGTTTCTGAAGATTAGGAATATCAACTATAAATATTGTTTTTCTTAATAATTTGTGTCTCTAGTTTTGCATTAACATGTATCTTACATCTTACTAATCGATGATCACTTCCTGTGTTAAATTTATTAAGAACATTAAAATCTTGAAATATGTATTTTCTGTTAGTCAAAATATAATCCAATTCTGCTGTATCTTCATTTGGATGTTTCCATGTCCATTTCGTTTTAACATTTTTCTCAAAAAATGAATTTATAATATAAAGTTTTTCTTTTTCTGCAAACTCCACAAGTCTATGTCCTCTCTCATTTCTATTACCATAACCAAAATTACCTACAGCACTTTCATCTTTCATTTGTTTACCAATTCTAGCATTATAAGTCTCCCATAACAATTTTAAAATGTTGCTTATTCTGATCAATATTTGTAAATAATCCTAAAGCTATGATTATAATTGAAGATTGTGAAAAAAATAAATGGGTAGGAAATTGTAAATGTATGTTTTTAAGTATTTAAAAAGTACATTACCTGATGATAGAAATAATAAAAAAACCTTAGAATACAAATTACAATAATTGAACAGACTTAACATGGAGAATATTATTTTTTGGCATATTAAAGTTAGAATTAAGAATGTTTTGTTTGAAATTTTATTTATATGGAGCAAAAACATAAATGATTAGAAAAAAGAAAAATTTGAAAGCTTTTGAGATATCGATTTGGAAATAAAATGGTAGATCATTAAGATAGTATTAATAATATTGAAATAAATGATGAAAATTTATTGAAAAAATTAAGAAATGCAAAAGGATTTGGAATAAGCATATACTTAGAGGTAAAGAATTTTGAAGAATATTTTCAAAGGGTATGTAGAGGGTATAAGAAAAGAGATAGAAGAAATTGATTGATCATGTAAAACATAAGATTAACTCGATTGATTTGAAAAGTAGAGCAAAGATAACAATGTTTGAATAAAGTTACCAATTAATGTAACAGGATAGCCATTTGTTAGATAACTAATAATGACAATCATTTATATTATATAAATGACTTTCTAAAATTTAATTAAAATTTAGGATATAAACTTTTTTATTAAAAGGTTTCAAAAGTAGTATCTCTCTGACATATTTGCCATGAAAAATGATACAACTGTAAACATATAAATAGAGAAAACTATCATCTTTTAAGATTGGAATAGATATAGATAAGTCAATGCACATGTATGTCTCAAGGAAAAAAAATATGTAGTTGATATGTGAGTAAAAAGTTTAGTGAGCAACATAAGAAATCAATCTTTATAATGATTTACCTAAATCATTATAGGCAATGTGTGCAAATGACTTATTTTCAAGAGGACAAAATTTTGCATATCTAAGTCAGTGCTTATTTTTTAAAAATCTTTTTATGTCAAAATGTGCACTTTTTCAAAAACTGAAGATTTAGTGTATTGTTAATAGATATTACTGTGTATTAATATATTTGGTGTTTGATTTAGAAAAGATTTAACAAATAAAGTAATTAAATGTATTAAAACAAGTGACTTTTTAAATTGCTTCAGAATTATATTTTTAACTGTAAGGTTTCATATACTATAAATTGGAAGTGTATTTTTATAAATTGTTTTTTTACCTCAGTATCAATTGTTGTAAATTTGTTTTATTAGTATTTATTTTAATACCAAATATAAATGATATCAAATTTCATTTAACAGAATTATAATGTTTATCATTCATCCAAAATAATTAAAATTGTATAGTAAGTAATCTATCTAGAGCAGTAATTTTCATATGGGTGATTTAGTCTGCAAGTTGTGTAAGGATGGCATAGAAAATATTAGGCACCTGTTACTTCAATGTAAATGCTTGAAAGCAGAAAGGGTACAAATAATGAAGTTATGGAAGATTAAATATGAACAAAGTGATTATACAGAAAATGAGTTATTGGTTTTTATGCTAGGTTTTGGAAAAGATAAAGGGGATTTAGATATGAAGGCCAAGGAGTTGACAAAGATTATGTTGTGGAAATGGGATGGAGCAGATTATGGGAAAATTTAGGGTGGGGAATGGAAAGGGAAGATAAAGTGGCTAACAGGTGTCTCTGGGCATATAGTTGCTGAGAGATTCCTGACTCCATATAAGGAGAAGTCACAGTGCATCCCATCACATTATTGGAATGGGATAAGGGGAAAAAAAGAAATGAACCAGAGCTTGAAAATAACTTGGTGTTAAGGAATAAAAAGCAGATGGATTTATTGTTATATGTAAAAATTTTAAAGAAAAAAAATGTTTAACTTGGATAACAGAATTTCTGGATATAAACCATTTTATGTCACATATAGAGATATTAATTTTTAGATAATTCTATAGTTTTATGAGTAATTTTAAAATTATTGTGAAATTAAGTTTTTTAAAAAATTCATTTATAATTAGTAATGAAATTGAAAGTTATAAAATGATATTTTTAAATCTTAATTTGATTTTGATGTGTTTTTTATTATTATTATCCTAAATTTTTATTTTATAAACTTTTTTTTTAATAATATATATATCTCTCTCTCTATACACAAATACCCATATTAATCCATTATATTCTATATTAGAAAGCATTATTTGTAATTATTATTTTTATTTAGATTGCTGTCAAAGATGAAAGTGTGAAGTTAAGGAAATCTAATGAATTCTTGCAGAATCAGATTACTACTCTGAAGGCAGGTCAGGCACAACAGGAGCTTGAAGCAAAACAGGTTGAGCAGATCATTACTTTAAAAAATATCTATTAAGTTGTAATTATTAAAAAGTTTTATTGTAAACAAGTCTTCAATTTCACTATAAGAAATGAAAATTTTAGTACTTGAAAATTATTTACTATGATGTATTTATTGACATAGGGATGAAAGATCAGACAAAGGAGAATGTAAATAAATGTTGGCAAATAATTTTTTTATTTTCACTGTTAATTAAAAACCTATCAATGCATCTTATGTCTTATATCATTGGCGTATGTGTACATGAATAAAGTTTTTGCAACTATCCATTGGTGTTAGACAAATTTGTAGTTCACAAATACCAAAGGTTGTACTTTTAAGAACTTTATATTTTTTTTTAATGCTTCTCAGGAATAGCAAAAGCTTACTACATCCTAGACAAGCATTGCTGATATTAAATAAATTTTTGAGAAATTCAGTTGTTTTTTTTTTTTTTGCACTTTTCGTAATTCAATTCAATTATCTGATAATTTCAGTATGAAATAGTATAATGCAATTATATATTATCACGCTGAAGAAAATTGCTAGACAGTCGAAATTGTCATGTAATTGAATAAAAAGCATTGAAAAAAATATGCAAAGAAGTGAATTTTTTTGGAGATTTATGATATTACCCTACTTTATTACAGATATTTTTTTTTAAATCTTTTTTTATGAACTTATGTACATTTTATAAGATTGAAACTATGAATACCTTTTATATAATAGTTGAATATATGTTTTGTACAAGCTATAATAAGAAGCAAATAGCAATGAACAAATATTTCAAGTTTTACAACTTTGGATATTTGGACTTTATTCTGACAAGGTTTATTGCTAGGCCAATAACTATATCATATCTAATAGGTGAATACATATGCTGCTTAAATAATTGAACTTAAATTTGAATCCCTTCAAGGTACCTAATCTATCAATCTTTTCACTTATATGGGTTTGAATCACTATCATGAAGCTGATGATTAGGTATTTTAACAGACTATTTTGTATCTGAGCATATAAAAATAAATAGTTATGTTAATGATGTTTCTAATTAGTTTTGCAATATGCAGAAAGAAAATTGAATATTAGATGTTCTCCACCCAGCAAGAGTCGATTTTAACATGTGATAAGAACTTATTAAATATGCAATATGTTAAAGGGATTTTTTTTAGATGTATTATAATTAATTTAAATAGATTTGTCATAATTATTTATCCCATATCCTTTAGATGTGAAAAAACTTTTCTATGTAAGGAATTTTAGAAATTTAAGGACAAACTTGATTCCATTTACTAAAATCATTTGTACTGTAGATTTGCAATGTTTTCTTTATTTTATTTATAGCAGAGAATTTCTCCATAAAGTGCAAGTTTATGCTAGTGGAGGAAAATTTTCATTGACAAGTACGATGGAATTTCATTTATTTGTAAACTATGTGCATATATATTTGTCCCATATGAATTTAATTTTACTGATTTTTTTATTTTTGAATTGAAGAAAACCGTTTAAGAGATTTTTTTTAATATTCTTTAAATGATACGTTCATTTTTTTTTGAGTTTCTTCCAATAACAAAAAAGTATTTTGACATTCAATGCTTGTTATTACAATGTGCCACTACACGGTAATGACTAAGACTTGTTTTGAATAATTACTTGAAAATATTTGATGTAAGATAAACACCTGATGTGATTGCCAATTTTCTGGAGACTTCTGATGGCTTGGCATACCTATGAATTATTAATAGAAATAACTAAGGTTGAATTTATCTGCTGAGAACATCAAAAAATTATAATAAGTGATGCTGAAATAATCAGAAAAAAGACAAACTGCAAATGACTTATAAGTTTCAAACACACACAAAATAATAATAATATTGTCTAGCATTGGTGGTCGAGAGGTCAGCACGACTGCCTTACAAGCAATTGTCCTGGGTTAGCGGGTTTGCTTCCCTGCTGATGCTATGACACATGGAAAATAATAATAATATTGCCAATAAATGAAATAAAAAGAATGTTTAACATCTGAATTTAAACAAAAAAAAAAAAAATGAAAGTATTTAAAAATATTGCTATGGACCATATAATTATGTCAAAATTTGATATTTTGTGTAAGGAATTAATTTTTGACTTATCTATATATTGTTACTTATCATGTTATTATTTATATATATATATAAAACAAATAAAATGTCTGTTCATTTAAAAATATTGTAATAATATAAATAATAAATATAATGGTAATTAAATATAAATATATAATCTTTCAGTCTCTTCACTGCTGTTAAATTCAAAAAACATAATGGAAGCAAACATCATCAACCCATATTCCAAATTTTAACATTAGCAACTTGTCTATTAATTATATTTATTTTATTTCTATTTATTTAAATCGCCTCCTTAATTTTTCTTTTATTATGATTTCTCTCTTCATGAAGAATCTTAACACTTTAAAGATCAAACTTAAATTTAAATGTACATGTGTTTTCTTAATCCAAGAAAACCGAAGCAGTCACTAAATTGTTATAATTTTTATTTTTCACATGGTTATATAACAATTCATGTTCCTTTAATCTTTTCTCTATACTGCAACTCGATTCACCTGTATATGATAATACACATCCATAAACCAGAACATTACTTTTTTTTAGAATTATTCAATGACTTATTAACATTACTTGAAACACAAAATGAAACATTAAACACATCCTTATATATACCCTTAAAATATTTCACTTGAGCATTTGAAATATATGGAATAGATATCAATTTTTTATTATCAATAAAAAGTATTAAGTATTTGGATTTATTTATTACAAGAAATAATAATATGTTAAGTTATAAATTAATAATCAAATCATTGCAAAAAAGGGGATATATGAATTGTAAATCAAAAGTATCAATTATGCATAAGATGGCAAGTTTTTGATCTTTTTGTTTCATAAAGAAAAAATATGCCATTACCAAAGTGATAAATTAAAAAATATTGAGGTATTTGTCAAGGAATTGCTTGAAGTTGATTATAAGACTAAACAGAATAATAATACTCTATGTCACTTTAAAAAGAGGAATAATGATTTAAAGGACTTGAAGATTGATAATAAAAAATGGATATTTATTTTATATATTTCAAATGCTCAAGTGAAATTTTTAAGGATATATATATATATATATAAGGATGTGTTTAATGTTGCACTTTTTTCAAATAATGTTAATGATTCCAAAAGAGTCATACCCGGAGAATTGAGTTGCAGTATAGTGAAAAGATTAAAGGAGCATGAATTGTTATATAACAATGTGAAAAGTAAAAATAATAATGATTTTATGACTGCTTCAATTTTTTTGGATTATGAAAAGACATGTAAATTTAAGTTTGATCTTGAAAGTGTTAAGATTCTTCATGAAGAGAGAAACCATAATAAAAGAAAAGTTAAGGTGGCTATTTTAATAAATAGAAATAAAATGAATATAATTAATAGACAAGCTGCTAACGTTAAAATTCTAATTCATGGGATTTTCTTCCATTATATTATTTGAATTTAGTGGCAGTTAGAGAAGGTTAAGGAATTAACTAAAAGTACTTGTGCAAATTGAAAGACTGTTTATTTATATTTAACTACCAATATATTTATTATTTATATATATTGTACCCTCACTTCCAGGAAATATAATATATAATAAAATGGGACTAGCTCAGATAAATAGTTATGCTCAGCTAAAATGCATTAAAATGATAATAAAGATATTCTATATTAATGTCTATGGTTTAACTAGTTCTAATTAATAAGAAATAATAATATGGTTTGGTTCTATAAACTAAATAAATAAATATTTATTAAATCATGAGACCATGAAGTGAGATACAAGTGGTAATATGAATTACATTGAGCCAATCAATATCCCACAGGATACCACCTCAATGGTATAAAAATACTATCCCCCCTTTTATTGTCTCAAATAATAAATTTATTGCATTCTTACAACTTTAACAATAATTAATTAATTAAGATAATACTGATAAATAAATCCTAATCTCTTTATTAAAATAATATAACTAAAATAATCTCAGGTTCTTTAAACTAATTCGAGTTAATTAAAATTTTTGTAGTCAAGCATGATAAGAGATTTGATGTCACCCTCAACTATACATAACTAATAATAATAATAATAAGAAATAATAATAATAATCTTCAATGTATAATTCGATCTCATCTGTTTTTTCCCATTATAGTTATGTTGTATACAGGGGTTACGAACTTTCTATAGCTTTTGTCAAGCTATATTACACATTTTCCGTTTACGAGCTGTATATGCATTTCCGTAAGTTTCACACAATTAAATAGTCCTTTATATGATTAGTTTAATTGTTTTATTTACAAAATCTTAAACACAATAATTGTATACAATATGTTAAAACAGTCTCTGCTTAATTATTACCGGTGTCGTTCCGAGATACAAATGTCACTTATTCCTAAGATTTTATACTGTACATACACTTCAGGTTCTATCACATCCTAGTAGCTATTCCTGGCTTTAAACTAATGCTTCTCTCCCATCTCACAGTCTCTAAATATCTATTGCTTAGAAAAATTATAACCACTTACTTCGTTTTGTAGTTTGACATCCAGCCATCTTTTTTTTACTGCTCCTATCCCTTCCCATCATACCTTTTTCCTATCTATATCCGGGTTTTTTCACTACAGTTATTTTCTAGAGTACGATATCCTAAAATCACTTTCATAGATATTTACACTTTATCGCAGACAAGTCCATACCTTCCCCCACTCTAGAAAATGGTCCTATTTGTTATAAAAAATAGTCTTGCAGTTTGGTCAGAGGGCGTTTATCTCTGATAGGTCTTGTACGAGGTAGATTGGTATTTTCCTTATTACCTTCTTGTCACTAGGGCCTGGTTGCTGAGCTTGAACCTCTTCTTGCAACATTGTCTCCATCGTCGTTTCTTGATCTCCCAAGTTTTCTCCAGGCATTGGTTCCTCCTGCTCCTCCACACTTCTGTCAGCAGACTCTTCTGCTCTATATGGGAAGTCTCCCTCAGCTTGTGCTGGACTTTGAGAACTATCCACATCCAATACATCACTCTGTCGACTTTTCAGATGATTTATGTGTTTTTTCAGCCATTTCCCATTTTGATTTATCACATGTCCTAGGAAATTAATTTCATTTGTGGCCCATATGCATTTAGATGGGTTTATTCTGGCTGCCACTTTGTCCAGCTTGGCACACACACCTAATACTTGTGTCTCCAATTCTCTTTGCGACTTAGCAGTCACTAAAATATCATCTATGTAGGGTATAACTCCCTCCATGCCCTGCAATAAACTGTCCATCTTTGCTTGGAACACATTTGGGGCCACTGTAATTCCATATGGCAGCTTATTACACTTATACAATCCCAGGTGTGTACTTATAGTCAGCATTTTTGCGGTTTTCTCAGTCATTGGTATCTGATGGAAGGCTGACTTTAAATCGATTTTTGAAAAGAATTCTGCCCTCTGCAGTGATGCCAATACTTCGCGTACACTCGGAACTGGATATGCCCCTTTATTTATGTACTTATTCACCGTAATTCGGATGCTCCCATCCGGTTTTACTGCTGCTACCACAGGAGTTGCCCATGTTGACTCCTCAACTGGCGACAGTACACCTCTATTCACCATATCCTTGATGGTCTCCTCAATTTTTGGTTTTAGTGCAAATGGGACTTTCCATGGTTTGCATACGATGGGCTGTGCTTCTCCTAATATTTTAATATCCACCGGGCTTGTTTTTAGCTCTGCTAGTCCCTGTTTAAACAGATCTGGAAATTTCATTCTGACTTCAGTTTCTAACTGTACTCTCTTAATGATTTCAAGTCGTATTCCTGATGGATGAAACCAATTTCTTCCTAACAAAGGGCTAATGTCTCTTCTCACTATGTGTAGTGGTAATACTGTATTTTTATCTCATACTCACTGGTATATTCAACTTTCCACAGATGTCAATCTGATTGCCATTTACATCTGTAGCTAGTACATTTGTACTCTGCAATGTGTACTTACATTTTCTGCCATTGTTTAACTTCATCCAGTCTTTATATGACATCAAGGAGAGTCCTGCACCACTATCTACTTCCATTTGAGTTTTTCTCCACCCCACTATAACACTTAACATAATACGGCCCTCTGCTGTATCTTCAATTTTATTTATATACTTTTTATCATATCTGCCACCCCGCGATTTAAAGTTCAGGTTTGGCTGGAATTCATGACTTTGGTTCTTATTTCTACAAACTCTGGCTAAATGTCCTTTCATTTTGCATATTGTACATTTGTCAGTTTTGTATCTACATACTTTCTTAATGTGGCCTTTGTCACCGCAACAATAACATGTTATTTTTTCATTTACTGTAGTCCTACTAGCTTCTGTTTTGTACATAGCTATCGCATTACTTTCAGTTTTTACAGATATCTGAAATTCTGCTGCTTCTTCCCCAATCACTTCATGTGCCACACATTTCGTTAGAGCCAACTTATAATTTAAGTTTGGTTCACTTAACAAGGTTTTTCTCAGATTATGGTCCTGCATTCCATAAAGTAATTGGTCCAGTAGCGTATCCTCTATTTCAGATCCGAATTGACACTGCTTAGCGAGTGCCCTTAGTGCTATATCATAGTCAGTATAGCGTTCTCTCGGTAATTGCCGTCTCATCCTAAAACGCAGACGAGATATCCATTTGGATGTTGCCAGCTGGAAATATTTAGCTTCTCTTTTACTTCTTTGTATGCTGTATCTTCCGGGGTTTTTGGCTCATATAACTGTTTCGCAATTTGGAAAACGTACTTTCCTGCTAATAACAATAGCGTAGCTACTTTTTGTTTGTTCTCATCTACTTTATTCGCTAGCATATGGCATTCTATGTGTTCGACGTATGCTTTCCAATTCGTCGTATCTTTAATATCGAATTCACGGATATTACTATTCAACATCGCCATTTTGTTTGGATTCATGAATTTTTTTACATAGTTAAACAATATTCTCGTATTTTTACACGGTTACACAATATTCTTGTATTTTTACACAGTTACACAATATTCTCGTATTTTTATACGGTTACACAATATTCTCGTATTTTTTTTTCCCTTTTCACTATTTTCCTTTAGATATTCACTAATTGGATATTCTAACCATTCAATACATAGCTATTAATTTTTTCCTCTATGTTTTTTGATTTCGTCCGCCATTTTTTAGTCGATCTGCGCCATTCTGCTGTATACAGGGGTTACGAACTTTCTATGGGTTTTATCAAGCTATATTACACATTTTCCGTTTACTAGCTGTATATGCATTTCCGTAAGTTTCACACAATTAAATAGTCCTTTATATGATTAGATTAATTGTTTTATTTACAAAATCTTAAACACAATAATTATATACGATATGTTAAAACAGTCTCTTCTTAATTATTACCGGTGTCGTTCCGAGATACAAATGTCACTTATTCCTAAGACTTTATACTGTACATACACTTCAGGTTCTATCACATCCTAGTAGCTATTTCTGGCTTTAAACTAATGCTTCTCTCCCATCTCACAGTCTCTAAATATCTATTGCTTAGAAAAATTATAACCACTTCGTTTTGTAGTTTGACCTCCAGCCATCTTTTTTTTACTGCTCCTATCCCTTCCCATCATACCTTTTTCCTATCTATATCCGGGTTTTTTCACTACAGTTATTTTCTAGATACTGATATCCTAAAATCACTTTCATCAATATTTACACTTTATTGCAGACAGTCCAAGTTCTTACCAATAATAATAATGATAAATAAATATTATAGCATAATCTTTTAGCTTTCATGTGGCATCTTAAATAAAATATGTGATACAATCTTATAATCTGAGAATATGTGGCAACGGATAATATTATAATTCTGTGTAATAAATTATATAATTAATTTGTTTTCCTAAAGATAATAATGATAATGTAAATGAAATTTCTCAAATAAATCATCTTAAGAAAATACTATAATTCTTAAATAATAATTTTATTCATATTGTGCAAATATTATGTTTTAGTTCAAAACATCTGTGATCATATGTTTGCAATTGTGCCTGTCAAAATCATATATTCATTCAACAAGACCAATAATCCAAGGAAAAGTACCTTGAATCCGACCATGCACAAGATACAGATGTCAAGGCAAGGGTGAATCCTAACCTATTTGCCTGAACTTTTTCCTCTGACTAATGGATAATGTTTGTGACGACACTAGCAGTCCTTAGTTTTATTCCGTCCCAGCTGGAGGTCACGGTTCACAAAGAGACTCGAAATAATAAAGGGTTCATATAAGAAATTAATGATTTAGTGTATTCTGATGATTGCAGAATGGTACAGATGTGATTTGATATCGATTACTAATGGTTTGAACCGTAATTAATTATAATTCTTTCTGGCAACATTGCAAAGAAGTGAATTTAAATCAAAGAAATATTATAAATAACTAGGGTAATTAGTATTAGAGATTCTGAGTGATGACAAACTAAGCTAATTTAAAATAATATTACAGGAATTTATTAAGAAATTGAGTTATTGTTATACAAAATAAGTTGAGTTTTGTTTATACAACTAGGTTATTATATTTCTTGAATTCGTTTTGATGCGGCTAAATGCAAAGGATTTGATAACAAAGTAAAAATTTGTTAATTGGTCTGCCAAGAACCAATCAGCAATAAAATATTAGCCCTCTTTAAGAGATTACAAATAAAAATCTATTTTATATATAAATAACAAGACATGAGCGATGTGTATTTAAAACACTATTACATTTAAATCAGTTGTCTATAATGAGTGTGGAAAGCAAAATAGTTCATTTTAAATTAAATAATCAGATTTAACTAATTAACAGGATTGGTTGGTGAAAGGTCATCGCGGCAGAGAGCATTTCAAGTTTGTAAATAAATAAATATATATATATGTATATAGAATGATAAAGACAGTATGATATTATAGATTACAACAAAAGAATAAATGAGGTCTATTACGAACCTCTGGGTGGCTTTGCTAATAGAAATCCCTGGTACATCCAGGTAGATGAGAGAAATGTTGGACCTCCAGCCAAAAACATGTCCCTGAATAATAATAGATTTGATGTGCTGGACTTCCCATACACATTTTAATGGCAATGCCTGAAAAAGGGTTCCTTAGTAGGAAGTACGTCTACTTTGAGGGAAAGTAAAAGATTGGACTGGTCATATTTAAAATTCCGAAGGTCCTAAGAGGTAATTAGCAAAGCAAGAACAATAATAATAAATGAATGGTTGTAACTACAAAATACATAATGCCTTAGACATATATATAGATAGTGGATCATTAACGATCATAATAAATTAATTTCTGAATAAAATAATCGGCTCCCTGACTTAATAGAATGTTCCCAGAAACCTTGGGCCATTAAAGAATAGATCATAAAGTATAATATAAAAGGAAAGGCAAGAAATAAAACTAAAATATAAATTGTTTTCCACACTCTCCAAAATTTCATTTTTTAGTGAGTTATCAAATAGTTCATCATTGAAGATTACAAAATCATTCAGTCTTTTAATTAACAGACAGACTGGGCATTGAATATCAAACTCACTTCTGGTGTAGTTTGACAATATATATCATAATAAATTAGACATCACAATTTTACGATTTTACTGATACAAATAAAAATATACACGTATGAAATATATATTGTTAGTAGTTGATATGAAAACGCTATAATTGCAGTGCTTTAAGTGATTCTCTTTTAAGATATTTGTTTTACAGAAATTGTAATAGATTTTCCTTAACTGATTTAATAAAATAAATTATTCTCCAAGATAATTACAAGGGCACTTTTAAGTTGGAGATAATAATAAGATACTGAAACAGTAAGATTCGTATTCGAATCTTAAGTTTCACCTTTTTCTGTCGTCTCTCACTGACCGGTCTATCCCGCCCAAATTTAAACTTTTTGGTATCGAGTTGTGTGTGTAGCAATATTAAAAATGTATAAATATATGTAGAATTCCACATAAACACGCACACATTTCGATCTCAAAGGCAATAAATAGGGATAAAATAATATAATTTAGATTTTTTTTAGTTATATAATTTTGTATAATTTTAATCATTTATTTTGGATTATAAAGTTCGTATTTATTGCTTTGTTTAAATTTCGTTTAATAATAATTCTAAAAAAAATCTGATGTAATATTTAACTAAAAGTTAAAATGATCTTATGTTCCCTTTTTGTCTTTGAAATTTAAAAGCATCGGTCAGTGATAGATAATAGATTAATTAAAGAAAAATTCCCCAAAATGTAATTAGTAAATGTAAAATGTAAACAATAGAATGGCAGTTTTTTTTAATTAAAACCAACAAAATGCATTGATTATCCTCAGGGCAGATTAAGTAGAACCTAAAAATATCTTAACAAAAATGTGAAAGATCAAGATAAAAAAAGAGGCCATCTTAGACTTGCTGGAGACATTCACTTAAACTTTAGTTTTGCTCTCGATCACTGAGAGTCTCCAAAAATATAAAAATAATTTGTTCCTGCCAAGGTATGACCGAGTAAAGCACTTAGATTATTCTCCATCGGGAGATGGCCTATCGGATGCCGAACTTTCCATTGCCCGTCATAAATTCACCATGAAGATCTGCTGCCTGAAATAAATGAGAAAACTGCTGCTGCTGTGAAAGTAAATGAAATATCTAAATACAAGAAAGACTTGCCACTCGTGAACTTTTTGCTGCTAAACTAATGGAATCAGAAAACTTCTTATAAACAGGTACTGTCGGTGTTCAAACTCTAGAGTACTCTAATAATATGCTATAGCTCTTCTTGATACTACTTACCTAAATTATAAAATTAAAAACTACCATATGTATAACTAAAACTGAATAATTAACTTAATGTGTAAATTTCTCTAATAATCTACCTTACCTCATTCTATCTTTCTTGGGTGCGTATTTCTAAAATCTACATTTTATTTATATTTATTATTTAATTATTGCATGCTCACAATTGTTTCTATTTTTAAAGTTTAAATCTATGATCGTTTGAAACAGTGAATGTGTGTCACATTTTCATTAATATTTACTTTCATAAATAACTTTCATATAAATTGACACGCATTCAGTGCATCATTTATTGTAATGCAAGGTCTACTACTTCGCAAATGGTTGGCATATTAGTTGTAATAACTCCCAGTTTATATAGGTTTTGTATTTATTAAATCTTAATGAATAATTCTAGAAAATTACATTTCTTTGAGAATCGCCAACGTTCTTTAGTAAATGTTGATAAGGTAGGGCCGAGTTAGAAATCTATTTAAATCTCATCATAATCATTTATACATTATACATGTGTTACATTTTAGAGACGCGATCACCCATTCCGCATTGAAATTTCTGGATTCTTCAGGGTTGAAATTAACCCGTCGTCCTACACAAGCGGGCATAATGGGTGCTCCAGTAGGACTTGACAACGTCATGCAGCCAGCCGGCAAACTGCGACACGGACCGCTTGTCCTTGGTTATGTTTATGTGACACCTTACTTCGTCGGGCCGATGGCAGAGACCAGCCCGACATTCTTATAAACTCATTCACGGCATTGCAGTTTCGATATACTGCCATTCCATATCGCCTTTCTAAAGCGTACCACGTGTTCCTTTACTTAGTTTTATTATTCTATATATCACTCCGCCTCTGCATTATCTTCGTCATTCACTCTCAAATAAATGTTTGCCCTTAGTCATAAAATAAATATTTTAATTAAATAAATATAGGTCCGCCACTACTCTTAAATCTTACTTTAGACTTTTGCATTGCAAAGGTATAAATTCCCCAAGGCATGCATTAGAAATACTTACTCGAGAATTTTAGGTAGCTAGATTACGCCTTCAAATAAATGAATTCCTTTTGTAAACATTACAGTATCGGAAATACCGTTACTGAGGTCCTCAAGATAAAATAAGGTCGAAACAAATAAATGTATTCCTTTTGTAAACATTCCAGTATTGGAAATACCGCTACTGAAGTCCTCAATATAAAATAATGTCTAAATAAATAAATGTATTCTTTAAAATATAATAGTATTGCAAATCCCGCTAATGAAGCTTTGAATCCATAAAATATTAATAAATGGTTGTTTTATGAAAATGTATTAATAAATAATTTTAAACTATACGTCTGCAGTTACGTTTCATTTATTCGATACCCATTCTATATAATATTTCCTCGATTATGTAAATATGAATGTTTAATTAATATTAGTTTGATTATTGGCTAACTCGAAAATAAAATCATGAATCTCTTGCATATCCCTGACCACCGTGCCTAAAGAAATATTTACTAATGTCGCATCAGATGCGTTGTTTCGTGGATTGTATTGTGGAACCGATAAACTATGTTCGAACTCAGTACCACGGGTGGCTTCGCTACCTCGATGGTGCTGCTGTTCTGTGTGGTGGTCGAATTCTGCACTATGTTTACGAGTCACACGTTTTCTGACTGTTACATAGTAAATTTTTTTTTTTAGCGTTTGGCGCTTTCCAATGTGGAGCTTTCGATACAAAAAACCCATATATACCCTGAGCAAAATATAACGCATATAAATTTCTTTTAGCGTTCGTTACTCGAGTTAGCTAATTATTCTATATATATACGATTTTGTTTTGATAAAAATAATGAAAAAAAAAATAAATTGAGTGAAATAATGTGCGTCGAGTGAATGAAAGGACAGAAGGCGTAATAACAAATTTAAGGAAAGCAGGGATGTGTGTGTAAGTTAAGAAGGAACGAAAATACTCGTTTCTAATGAAATATTTTTTTTATATATATATGTCAAAAAAAAAAACCAAAAGTAATCAGTTGCTAAATGAGAAAGCAGGTAGCATTGAATAATTTATTAAAACACTGTTATATATATAGCATAGACAGCAGAAGCTTGTTATATATGTTAATAGTAAATATTTTGTTAAAGTACAAATATATATATCATAGACAGCAGTGGCTTATTATATGCGTTACCAGTAGTTCGCTATAATATATATGTTAAATATGTTAAACGCAGCAATATAGAGATAGGGCAATGTAGAGTAGGTGAGGGCGGCGAAAGAGTGTTATAGGGCCAATATACCGGTGGGGAGTAGTCAAATGCTAGTAGTATAAAATAAATAAATAATATTAAGAAAAATGGGAGCAGAAAATGACAGTATAGCATCAATGAACTTCAGTGTAAGGTTACTTGAAATATTTAGACAGAGTAAAGAAGAATGGAGGAAAATACGCGAGGAAGCCAGAAGATATGAAGAACCAAAAACGAGACAGGAAGAGGAGGAGATAAGAGTTAGGGAGCATCAGAAAATTGATAGGGATATGTTGATATATCTTGAAATGATCAAAGAACATTATGGAATATCCCCAGTTAGTAAAAGGGAAGAAGAAATTAAAGATGTGGAAAAGGAAAGGGAATTAGAAATACTTGACAAACCTATGATAATAGATGAGCAAATAGACCTTACTCCAATAGATGAAGGCCCACAAGAACCGTTGAGTGAAAGCAGTAAAAAGGAGACAAGCATGGACGGGGACAAAAGAATAGGACCAAAAGTCACGGAAGAAAACATGAAAACGGACAGTGGATACCAAAGCCACTTAACAAAGATGGTCCACGTTAAAATATTTAGAGTGAAAATAAGGGAAAAACCTCAAACCTACCTAGAGAGCTTACAGAAGTTCTTAAAATTTCATAAGAAAGGGCCAGATGTGCAGATAGCTATAGCTAGTTACCATCTGCAGGGATCTTCCAAAAACTGGTGGAATATGGGGAAGTGGAAATTTAGAACAATGAGGCATAGCATGCTGCTAACCATCCAACCATTAATGACAGGCATTCAAATAAAAGATATAGGAGAAATGATTGAATTTCCTACTACCGTGGATTTGAACCATTGGGCCAAAGAGCCACCTGACTAACCCAAGGCCGCAGTCATCGATGACGAGAGATCGGTATTATCCACCTGACCCGGGGTTGTAAAAATATTAGACTATTAGGACGGTTATTAAACATATATGAAAATATTAAAATGAACTTGATATAATGAACTTGGTTGAATGGAATGTACTTTAGTCAAATAGGGTTTTAGATAGAAATTTTATTATATATATATTATTGTTTTAATTACTATTACTCTTAAAATTTTTTTTTTTATATTATACTAACTAATCCTATTCTAAGAATTTTTTTTTATATATATACATTCAGTTTAACTAATTATTACTATGATTTTAACCAGACACGGCCAAATTAGGCCATTTTAATTAAACTATAAATTCTAGATCCGGGTATATAAATTGTTCGTTGCTTCATGTAATCTCTGCTTTCTATATTTCAATATATCTGTAAAAAAAATAATAATTTTTTTCGTATTTAAATTATGTAATGTAAAATTTCTTTTTCTTGCCTCCTTTGTCCTTCCTTAATTGTTCACGGGAAGTACGGGGAAATGAAACAGTAAGATTCGTATTCGAATCTTAAGTTTCACCTTTTTCTGTCGTCTCTCACTGACCGGTCTATCCTGCCCAAATTTAAACTTTTGGTATCGAGTTGTGTGTGTAGCAATATTAAAAATGTATAAATATATGTAGAATTCTGCATAAACACGCACACATTTCGATCTCAAATTAAAGGCAATAAATAGGGATAAAATAATATAATTTAGATTTCTTTTAGTTATATAATTTTGTATAATTTTAATCATTTATTTTGGATTATAAAGTTCGTATTTATTGCTTTGTTTAAATTTCGTTTAATAATAATTCTAAAAAAAATCTGATGTAATATTTAACTAAAAGTTATAATGATCTTATGTTCCCTTTTTGTCTTTGAAATTTAAAAGCATCGGTCAGTGATAGATAATAGATTAATTAAAGAAAAATTTCCCAAAATGTAATTAGTAAATGTAAAATGTAAGCAATAGAACGGCAGTTTTTTTTAATTAAAACCAACAAAATGCATTGATTATCCTCAGGGCAGATTAAGTAGAACCTAAAAATACCTTAACAAAAATGTGAAAGATCAAGATAAAAAAAGAGGCCATCTTAGACTTGCTGGAGACATTCACTTAAACTTTAGCTTTGCTCTCGATCACAGAGTCTCCAAAAATATAAAAATAATTTGTTCCTGCCAAGGTATGACCGAGGTAAAGCACCTAGATTATTCTCCATCAGGAGATGGCCTATCGGATGCCGAACTTTCCATTGCCCGCCATAAATTCACCATGAAGATCTGCTGCCTGAAATAAATGAGAAAGCTGCTGCTGCTGTGAAAGTAAATGAAATATCTAAATACAAGAAAAAATTGCCACTCGTGAACTTTTTGCTGCTTAACTAATGGAATCAGAAAACTTCTTATAAAACAGGTACCTGTCTGTGTTCAAACTCTAGAGTACTCTAATAATATGCTATAGCTCTTCTTCATACTACTTACCTAAATTATAAAATGTAAAAACTACCATATGTATAACTAAACCTGAATAATTAACTTAATGTGTAAATTTCTCTAATAATCTAGCTTACCTCATTCTATCTTTCTTGGGTGCGTATTTCTAAAATCTACATTTTATCTATATTTATTATTTAATTATTGCATGCTCACAATTGTCTCTATTTTCAATGTTTAAATCTATGTTCGTTTGAAACAGTGAATGCGTGTCACATTTTCATTAATATTTACTTTCATAAATAACTTAACTTTCATATAAATCGATACGCATTCAGTGCATCATTTATTGTAATGCAGGGTCTACTACTTCGCAAATGGCTGGCATATTAGTTGTAATAACTCCCAGTTTATATAGGTTTTGTATTTATTAAATCTTAATGAATAATTCTACAAAATTACATTTCTTTGAGAATCGCCAACGTTCTTTAGTAAATATTGATAATGTAGGGCCGAGTTAGAAATCTATTTAAATCTCATCATAATCGTTTATACATTATACATGTGTTACGTTTTAGAGACGCGATGACCCATTCCGCCTTGAAATTTCCGGATTCTTCAGGGTTGAAATTAACCCCAATCGTCCTACACAAGCGGGCATAATGGGTGCTCCCATAGGACTTGACAACGTCATGCAGCCAGCCGGCAAATTGCGACACGGACCGCTTATCCCTGGTTATGCTTATGTGACACCTTACTTCATCGGGCTGATGGCAGAGACCAGCCCGACATTCTTATAAACTTATTTACGGCATTGCAGTTTCGATATACTGCCATTCCATATCGCCTTTCTAAAGCGTACCACGTGTTCCTTTACTTAGTTTTATTATTCTATATATCACTCCGCCTCTGCATTATCTTCATCATTCACTCTCAAATAAATGTTTGCCCTTAGTCATAAAATAAATATTTTCATTAAATAAATATAGGTCCGCCGCTACTCTTAAATCTTACTTTAGACTCTTGCATTGCAAAGGTATAAATTCCCCAAGTCATGCATTAGAAATACTTACTCGAGAATTTTAGGTAGCTAGATTCCGCCTTCAAATAAATGAATTCCTTTTGTAAACATTACAGTATCGGAAATACCGTTACTGAGGTCCTCAAGATAAAATAAGGTCGAAACAAATAAATGTATTCCTTTTGTTAAACATTCCAGTATCGGAAATACCGCTACTGAAGTCCTCAATATAAAATAATGTCTAAATAAATAAATGTATTCTTTAAAATATAATAGTATTGCAAATCCCGCTAATGAACCTTTGAATCCATAAAATATTATTAGTAAATGATTGTTTTATTAAAATGTATTAATAAATAATTTTAAACTATACGTCTGCAGTTACGTTTCATTTATTCGATACCCATTCTATATAATATTTCCTCGATTATGTAAATATGAATGTTCAATTAATATTAGTTTGATTATTGGCTAACTCGAAAATAAAATCATGAATCTCTTGCATATCCCTGACCACCGTGCCTAAAGAAATATTTACTAATGTCGCATCAGATGCGTTGTTTCGTGGATTGTATTGTGGAACCGATAAACTATGTTCGATCTCAGTACCACGGGTGGCTTCGCTACCTCGATGGTGCTGCTGTTCTGTGTGGTGGTCGAATTCTGCACTATGTTTACGAGTCACACATTTTCTGACTGTTACAATACCTAACTTTTAAAATAATTTCAATCATTTAAAACAAATTTATAATATAAGAGGTACAAAATTAAATGAGCTTTCTTTCTTAATTAATTTAATGAAAATAAGTCTCGTGTAATGATTTTTAACTGGAGAAAATAAGAGGGAGAGGGTTTAAAGTTAGTTACTCGTTGAGTTTTAGACCTGGCAGTTTCAGTAAGTCAATATTATAAATAAACCAACAAAAAGTAATCTAAATTTGCCGCATCAAAATAATGTGAGATTTTTATAAGAATTGATATTTTTTAAATTTAAGAGGAAAAAATTAAAAGACGCATTTTAAAATTAAGTTGTATAAACATTACAGATATATATATAATATAAATTAACATTGATTTAGAAAACAACATAAGCTAGAATCAGAGGCTGGCGGCAAATTGGAGGTGACCTCAACCAAACGGTAGACGTTACATGGCTTGAAACAGGCAGTTATAAAATCAGATCAGTTAGCAGGCTTCCTTGACACAGTAGTCTTGGGCTGGGTGTTGAGAGTACTGGAATGGCATTGTGATGAGGTGGTGGAACAGGGCTCTGAAAAGCAAACGGCCAATCGTTTTACTCCCTTATTCTTTAGGTACAATGTACTATAAATCTCTTCAGTGAACTGTTCTTCAATAATCCCTTATCAATATTTTCTACTAGGATTCAATGTACATTGACAACTACCAATTGCAATTGCTCTTAGTGGTTCTCTGAGGTTGGGATCTGCTTGGGCGGTAAATCTACAATCCTGCTTTCAACATGCCCCAAGGGTTCATTCTGCTAATTAAAAGAAAACAGCAACAAGCATGATTAAGTTTATCAGTCATCGTATTAACAAATCCTATTTAATTAAAATTAAAGAAAATGTAGATTTTATTCACAAAATTTTTAGGAATTTGGTATATTCTATAAATAATACGATGACTTTCAAACCTGATATTTGATATAAAACAGAAATACAAATTTACAAAATTCCTTACGAATATTAGATTGTTTACATAATTGATTTTTTAATTTACATTTATCAAAAGATAAATGTAAAATGTTACCAACTGATTAATTGGAAAAAAAAAAGAACTTTAATGAAAGAATTTAAAATATTTGCAACATTTTATAGATATCTAGGATTCAATTATTTACTCTGCCAATTTAATAAAATGAACACAATATACATTTCTACAAATATAAAATAAATGAACTATTCTAAAAAGGTTAGTTTTAATCATAAAATATAAATTAGATAAAAGATTATAATATTGATTATAAATATATTACCACTTATTATGAGATGGGTGTCAGTTAATATACAAGATTGGGTTCAAACCCATACTAGTGCTGATGACATTGGCACTGGGTGAAACAGAAATATGTACTATATTTCCAGCTTCGTATCCCTCATCTTGAGGGGGAAAACAAAAAAAAACATTTTACTTGGGTGTCCAGTGACAATAGAGGCTGACCAATGGTTTACTGAGATTTATTATATTATTGTAGGAATGGTAACAGTGTTTAGATCTGCTAACTTCTAAATTAGTTTATTAACATGATTCATTACAGTTTTCTTGGTTTATTCCAAAAAAGGGCCTCCCATTTTGAAAATAATTTAGACTTCCCCTGGATCTGGAGGTATTTCATAGTATGGTTTTAAATGTTGAGCATTAAAAGTCTGTTTTTGTTAAAAAAAAATTCCTTTGCTTATTTCATCATCAGCTAGGATGAAGACACTTACCATCTTTCCGATATTTGTCTTTTTTATGTTCTTTCTCTTCTTCCTTGCTCTGTTGTCTATCCTGTCCTTTATCTCAACCTTTCCAGATATTGGGTGCTATTTTTATGACTATTCCTGAAAGCAGTTTCTCTCCTTTTTCCACTTCCAAATTACTATTTAATTCTTGTATATTATCTTTTGCAACATCTTTCAATGTTTCTAATGGAATCTCATTTTTATTTGAATTTCCTATTACATTAACATTTTTTTTGGGGAATTTCTGAGATAGGTTTATCTTCTAATACACTTATTTTGTATTCCTTTTCATTTACTTCAGTATCTATAGACTTCTCAAAGTTCTCAACTATTTTTTGTTGTTCAAAAGGTTCTGGCATGATTTCTAAATCAGGTTTCATCTTTTCCATGTTTTCTGTATTGATTTCAGTATCTATTGTAGTCTCTGAATAGATTTTTAATTTTTCTGGTATCTCCATATTGATATTACAATTATCAATATTCACAGCATCAATTTTAGACTCTTCCATGATCTCAACCTTGATTTTAGATTCTCACAATTTTTAAATCAATTTTAGATTTTATTAAATCAGCTTGCAACTCAAGCAGTCTTTGCATCCATTTTAAACTCTTTTACTGTGTTTGATATTATTTCAGTCTCAGCTTCTGTATATACTGCTTTTTTTTTTTGCAATTTTAGATATATATTTCACAATTAGAAGTTTTCCTGAAGGTGGACTGACAATTTCAATATCATCCTTTGTAATTTCAGTTTCTTTTTAACAATCAAATTTTGCTTCATCAGTAATAGGATATTCAACTTGTGATTCCTTTAAAATATCTTTGGTTGGAAATTCTAAAGTTTCTTCAACTTGCTTTAATTCAACAATATCCTCTGACTTCTTTTCTGTTTTAATATGTTCCTTCACTAAACTGTTTTTTTCAATCATGTCTGACACCTCCTTTTGAATATCAACGTGTAACATTTCTTCTACAACCTCTGAATCAATTCTTTGTCCAGACAATTTAAGTATAATAATATCAGCTTCTTCTTTCTTTGTAATTACATCTCTTGCTGGTTTTATTTCTGACTTTGGTTCAATTGATCCGGTAAACTGTCGTGGATTGCTGTTCTCAATTCCTGTGCATTCCTTTGGATTTGAAACATCATACTATGGAGTAAGGTGATCAGGTTCTCATTTTGATAAGGTATATGCTCTTGTTTGAACTCATGGATAAGGGGAAATGGATCCTTTACCATGACTTCCGAAATTTGTTCCTCCATGTTTTCTTCTTTCACTGGGATACTGGCATCAACATCTTCACTTTCTTTTTCTTCTAGGCTGTTATCCATTTGGATTTCGAAAAGTTTGATACAATAACGGTAATAATGCTGATCTTAGAATTCAAAGTTATTTTACTAAAACTATGGTGCATTGAAACTTTAATACAATCTTAAATAATTAGAACGTAAACGTATCTTTATTTTTGAATTTATACAATCACTAATCCGAGCGTTTGCTTCCCTTTCTCTGTCCACTCTTCTCATCATGCTTTACTGACGATGTCCTTTCTAACCTGCCCTACTAAGTTTCTACCTGTTTTAAGTCTGATATTTAAATAATTATTATTTCAAACTACAACAAAAAAAAAACCACTTTACTTTATTTATCATGAGAACGACTGATTTATTTCTTGATCCTAGCTTGTCCTTGCCTCTGAAATGGACTACAAAATAATCGTTATTTTCAAAATTCAATACACAATCTTATTGTTATGAATATTACATTGCTTATAATTTTATTGTTACATATTACACAAGTTATAAAATTCTTCACTCTCCAAATCTCATATATATATATAAAATTTTTGTTGCCAAGAATTACCATGGTTCTTTTTTTTTTTTTAACTTGATAACAAATTTATAATGGTGATAGGTACTCTCTTCCCTACACCAGGGCACCAGTTATCAAAGTCAGAATGATATAACATGGCTAGCGCTAATATATATAAAAAAAAATATGTATATATATATGTACTTTTATCGATTGTTAACACAGTGTACATATATGAATAAACATTAAATACATCTTGTTACAACCTTTTACACATAAGGCTTATGGATGTAGTACATGGGCTTTTTTTTAAAAAAAAAATGTCTCTTTTTTTTTTTTTTACAAAATATATATATGGTTGAAAAACCAAGCACTACAGCTTAGCAAAATAAGAAAAAAACTTTTACATTTATAGTTATAGTCTTTGGATTTAAAAAAAACTTTTCATATAACATTTTATGATTGTAAAACACAGTCTTTGGTTTTGGTTTTTGACACTCGTGAAATAAACTTTATATCACTTTGATATCACTTTATGATTATTTTACATAGTTTGATTTTGGTATAATTCTAACATTAAGCGAAAACATTTTGCTAAACTTATGTCACTATGCATTCAAACTCAGGTGAACTAAACAAACTTTTAAATATATTGGTCTGAGTATATAAAACTATATATGAAATATCATTTGAGGATGTGAATATTTGTTCAACTGTTAAATCCAGAAAAAAAAATTCTATGCTTGAGATAGAACACAATTTTCCAGACATATGGGTTTCCAAGAAAATATATAGTAATGAAATGCATATAAAAATTTTTCAAACACATCTATTCCCTTTTGAAATATTACACTGTACCTACACATCGAACATACACACCTATGTATACGCAGCGCTACATATATAAGCACATAGATTTTACACACACATACATGTATATACATTACATAATACTACACACTATTGGAAAAGAGAAGAAAAAAACTTTAGAGAAAAAGTTGAAAAAAAAAAATCCATACATGTGCCAAATTCTTCACACTTTGCGTTTAAAATAAACACAAATATTATATACTCTATTAACAAAAAAAAATTCTATACACATATTTCTCCCTTCTCCCCAAAATTTAACAATACCTTTAAAGCAAACACGGGAGAAAAGTCAGAAAAAAAAATTTCTACATAAAACTCGGGAAGGAAAAAAACTCTTGCATATACATTATTAATATAGTAGTTCAAACAACTTTCACATTTTATACAATCTATTTACCCATATGAGTTTTCACTTTTAATTAATCAGTTTATCAAAAAAAAATTACAGATTATGGATGGAAAACATGGTATTCCTCTACTTTATTAACAAAATAGTATTTGATTTTATAAAATTAATATAACAAAACAAGTCATTTTATATTCTGGAAAATTATATATTAAATTGTATATAGCAATTTATACACATATAGCTAATGAATTATTCATGGTGGAGGAATAATTAACCGGCTCCACGATTGGGCATCCAAAACCCGGAAAAGAAATATGTGCACTTTGTGCCGGTCAAAATCGTATATTCATTCAACAAGACCAATAATCCAAGCAAAAGTACCTTGAATCCGACCATGCACAAGATACAGATGTCAAGGCAAGGGTGAATCCTAACCTATTTGCCTGAACTATTGCCTCTCTGACTAATGGATAACGTTTGTGACAACACTAGCAGTCCTTAATTTTATTCTGTCCCAGCTGGAGGTCACGGTTCACAAAGAGACTCAAAATAATAAAGGGTTCATATAAGAAATTAATGCTTTAGTGAATTCTGACGATTGTAGAACGGTACAGATGTGATTTGATATCGATTACTAATAGTTTGAACCGTAATAATTATAATTCTTTCTGGCAACATTGCAAAGAAGTGAATTTAAATCAAAGAAATATTATAAATAACTAGGGTAATTAGTATTAGAGATTCGGAGTGATGACAAACTAAGTTTATTTAAAATAATATTACAGGAATTTATTAAGAAATTGAGTTATTGTTATACAAAATAAGTTGAGTTTTGTTTATACAACTAGGTTATTATATTTCTTGAATTCATTTTGATCCCAGCTAAATGCAAGGCATTTGATAACAGAGTAAAAATTTGTTAATTGGTCTGCCAAGAACCAATCAGCAATAAAATATCATTAGCCCTCTTTAAGAGATTACAAATAAAAATTATTTTATATATAAATAACAAGACATGAGCGATGTGTGTTTAAAACATTATTACATTTAAATCAGTTGTCTATAATGAGTGTGGAAAGCAAAATAGTTCATTTTAAATTAAATAATCAGATTTAACCTATTAACAGGATTGGTTGGTGAAAGATGTGTCATTGCGGCAGAGAGCAATTCAGGTGTCTATATATATATATATATAGTATGATCCATAATAGAATTATTACCAGAAAGGAAGAACACATTTTTGCTTTTAGGGAAGAATCTACTTTATCAGCCATTTATTAAAAATATACAAATTTTAATATAAAATACAAATTCGACAAAAATTGACCAATATGAACAGAAATTATTAATAAAGACTAGAAACAGGAGTGAAAAGTTTGAGTTAAATAAGGTAATTGCTATTCGCAAAAAAATTATTGAAAAAAACATTATATTTTGAAAATCCCTCAATGTACGATCTTCGAGAGCAGAGATGAAGACAAGAATTAAAAAATTTTTAAAAAGGAATACATTCTTACAATTTAAGAAAAGGAAAGTTCTAACAAAGTGTATTTGAAATCACATAGAATTTTACTTAAGTTTTCAGTCGTGCTCATAATTTTTTCAGGCATTTTGTAATCAAGTTAAGAGTTTTCTGGCAATTATAAACAATCATATTTTGTCTTTGAAAGTATTTTTATTAATATATATTATTATTATAAGTATTATATAATTTGACTTTTTTTTTTTTTTAAACAATATTTGTTTTATTTACTTCAGATTCAAAATTTCCTTGAAACTGTTAAGCAAAGAATGGCTGAACATCATAAATCACAGGTATGTCATCGTTCACTATATATTGTAACCTTATGAATAATCTTATCTCAGAGATTTTAGAACAATCGGGTATGAAGACTCAGATACTGATATAAAATGATCATTTTATGAACACTCTCCCAGGGATGGATGTAATAATTGACTAGCTCAAGTTATCCAAGCCAACAATCATTCTCACTATTTCAAATTAATATAAAAAAAAATTTAAACACTATAATTATTTATTGGTAAATTATCCCAAGTGCTTCGATTCTAAAAAAAAATTTTAAATAACAAATACCACCTGGGAAGGTATTCGAATACTGCGACTGGTGAGGCTTTTATGCTCATCCACAGTATCCAGTAATATATCATATCCTACCAAATATGATAAACTATTTTGGTGTTAATAAAATCATTGTATAAATTGACATATGTGTGATGTAAGTTTGCAGTGTTTAAATCATTATACTTTAAATGGGAATGAAAGTACTGCCTCCATTTGATTTAAGTATTGAAATATCGATATATGATTGGATTTGTGTGATAGGATTTTTGGAATTTGTGAGATCCAAACATTAAGATATAGACAAAAGTTTATTAAATTATTAAACTTTATTAACAGTAATAATACTAACATATATTACAATATTTACACCTCTTCAGAACTCCCTTCTTTTAAGTTAAACTGAAAAACAAAATGAAATAAAAAAAATAAATGTCATATTATTAATAAAATGGGATTCACAGTTGCTACTGAATTATATTCTTATGCAAATCGGCTAGTATACCATTAGAGCTATAAGTATGCTAGTGAAATACACCTGGGTCTCTTTTTACGCGGACTTATTTAACACGATTTTGAAGTTACGCGATTCGTGTTTCACTGGAAGTGTGTTAAATAAGTCCGCGTAAAAAGAGACCCAGGTGTATGAACTCCGATATTGCGCTATTACTTTAAATAATAAATTTCGCGCACTTACGTTATATTGAAAGTAATAGCACATTACTGGAATTCGACCTTCATCTTAGTAATTTCAATATTTTCAGTGCTTTATAATAGTAAGATTTTATGCAATAATGAAATTAAAATCATAATTTCCACATTTTATGTATACACACATTAAATTTTACAAGATTATAATGTAAATTTGTTCAAACATTGTACGTGTTAATTTTGCATTTTAAATCACATTCTGTTTTCACTTTTTAAAAAAGAACGTAATCAATTATTAATTATTTAGTGTCCACAAGTTTATTTTTAAACGGTCAGTAATAGCAGTGGGCATAATTAAATTTGACAATTAAAAATTAAAATCTGATTTTTAATTGTAATTAACAATTTAAAAATTACTTACTGCGACTTGAAATTAATGTCAAATTTGATTTTTAAACCGAATTGAAAATTAAAGACAAAAATAAGAATTTAATTTTTAGTTGTTAGTTTCATAAACAATTAATAAAATCATCGTCTCAAAGATTAATTACTAATTACGTTGTCACCAGAAAACCACTGTTACAACATGAGTGTGAAGTTGGCGCTAGTTGTTTGCAAACGAACGTGTCTTTCGGCAAATAGCTATAATAATTAAAACGTGTATAAAAAATGTAAATTACTGTACTGTAAATCGTGCATAAAAATATATTATTTTGAATAAAATTAAATGTTATAGTTAAAAAAAGTTTGTCTTGTATCAATTTTTTTCAAATTTGAAATTTTTTATTAGTCATATTTTACTTCCTTATTTTTTTTTTGTGCGAATTTTAAAGTAATTTTATGTTGGTGCTTTGCTTTTACGCGAATTTTGAAAAATCACAGACCGCATCCCCCCATTTTCAATTATGTTACGTCTATTTTTGCACGATTTCATTTGCGCGTTTTCTGAGGAACCTATCTATCGCGTAAAATGAGACCCAGGTGTATATTTGAGATAATAATAAACAACTATTGGTAATCATCTGAAATCCGGGCATGGCCGCTTGGGGCATTGATGCTATACAAAAATCAATCAAATATAACGTTACCGGGCCGCCACAACTGGTTTTCAATGGGTTAATTAAACAAATTTTTTATTTCATTTACAACATGATTTTTTTTTTTTATTAAACAAATTTTTATATTCATTTTCGTTTTGTTTTTTTTTTTTTTTTTTAACCTTATATTTTTCTTTATCCAACAAATTTTGGTAATTTAATTTTTTGAATTTTAAAACTTTGGACTGTTTCACAATGAAAAAACTTGATTTAACCACGCCAAAAAAATATAATGGGATAATTATTTGGGACTTGTTTCGACTTTGTTCTACCTTTTTTTTTTTTTTTTGGTTGACTAAATTGTTTTTCTTTTTATTAAATCAAAACTAACTTTTGTATTGTTGGGGGTTCAAAAATTGTTTCGAAATCCCCACCTCCACCCTCGTATCAATAATTATAACATAAAGTCAATAATTTTCCTTTTTAAACTTGTTTTCACTTTTTACTTTTATTTATATTACATTTGAATTAGCATTTTTTTTTTACTTCTACAATAAACAGCTTTTTGGGGGGCTTTTGTACTGTTATTCTTAACAAAAAGTCAACAAAAATAGTCATTTATTTGAACCCCACTTGATGAAAAAATATAATGCAATTATTTGGGTATTATTTCGAATTTATTCAACCTTTTTTTTTGGAGGTTGACCAAATTGTTTTTTTTTCTTATTAAATAAAAAATAACTTTTGTGTTTTTTTTGTGGATAAAAAATTGTTTTAAAACACCCACTCCCACACTCGGAAAAAGAATTGTAACAAAAAGTCAATAATTTACTTTTTTTTTTTTTTTCAACAACTTTTTCTCACTTTTTACTTTGATTTATATTTCGTTTGAATTACCTTTTTTTTTTTTTTTTTTTTGGCCTTCTACAATAAACTGCTTTGGGGGGGGGGGGATTTTGTACTTTGTTATTATTAAGTCTACAAAAATAGTCATTTATTTTAACCCTGCTGAAAAAATGTAATCCAAATATTTGTCAATTTCTAATGAAATGAAAAGAAAAAAAAGGGCACAAACTTTGGACTTTTTAAAATTATTTATTAGTTTAGTGCTGTAATAAAAAGTGGACATTATGTGCCTGAAAAAAGGACACAATCTTACACACTTTCTGTTCTCGGCAATTCTGAAGAAAAGTTTAAAAATTGCACGTTTTTTTCAGACCTTTTAGTGGTCTCGTATATTTTCCACGCTGAAACGTGACTTAGCGCATGAGCTTTGTCGAAGCGTGTTCGAACATACACTTTGCCAATTTTTTACATATTAACATTTTTTTAGGGAAGGTGGGGACCATATGACAATTATTAGTAATTAACAACATTATTTAAAGAGAAATGACATTATTAGAGACATTTGAAAAGTTGTACCGACTTGAAATTCAAACACCCTCAAGCGATACGGTAATCAGCTACGAATAGAACAAATACGCGTAAATAGTTTCGAAGCACAAAACGGGCCGTAATATTTTTGTGTAATGTCATGTAAAGCAACCTGCCTTAATGGGTTAATACAATATTGAATGTTGTATTAGCCATAAGACCGGCCGTAGAAACGGCATTTTTATGTGTTTTGTACACAAACAACGCCCCAAGCAGCTGTGCCCGGATTTTAGATGATTACCCAACTATTAACTAATTTTATTCTATGGTTTAACTCTAATTTTCACAAACTTCAAATCTAAACAACATCTCTTAACATACGGTTAGCGACACTGGTTGCAAGAAATCTTTTATCTAACAAAATATACTCGTAAACTAAGTATTAGGTAGAATAAATTCATATGCCCTATTAAATCATTTGAAATATCTCAACACTATAAAATATCCGCTTCCATCATGTTCATACATAAACAATTTTAAATGTTACACAAAAAAAAATATTAGCTCTCTCATAAATCGTATTTACACACACATATTGAGCATAACCAATGTTCCCAACCAGAGTAATATTTATTTCCCTTACCGGTCCACTGAAGATATGCTACAATTGTCAGCTGGAAATAGATGTACATTGCTTAATATAAAATAATTAAGGAATTGTGTTATTTCTATTTTTAAAAAATAAACATTTAAATCTATAATTATCATTGGTTCTTTAGCAAGGTGTAAAAAGCAAAGCTAAATGTTATACATCAATACAGTAAGTCACACTTTAACTCTTATGCGCTATAAGTAAATAATGAGTTCTTAACTCAATCTAATGACCTTACAATCAGTAGAAACACTATCTCTTAATTCTCCCTTCAAATAAGCACATGTCCATAAGGAAAATAACATACAGATCAATATAATAGCAGTGGCAACGACCCAAAGAATAAGAGAGCACCCGTTCCCTCAGGGCTGGGATATATTATGACTTAGTCACTACAAATATGTAAGAATGGGCTTGCACAATGCACTACTACGAAATATAGAAATCATCTTATGTTGTAGCATGATTATAGAGTGAGGAATTCATTCTCTAGCTCTTCATAAAAATATTTTTAACTATTTGACAAGCAAACTATGCTTCATCACCCATATCAAGATGGTGAGAACTTAACTTATCTTGAATATACTAAGACCATTTGCGAACTATCATACATATATATCAGAGATTAGTTTTAACTTACACACACAGCTATTGCATTGATGTATAAACCAATAATTTTGCAAGTTCAAATACGGTTACATGTAAAATAATTTCATATTGTGAACAGTAAAATAAAAAATTAAGAAATGAGCATTGTTCGTATAATAATTTCTACCTCTTCATTCTGGGACAAAGCCATGTCAATGCTCCAAACATGTGCATTAAAATATAAAAACATACTAATCTTGTTGAAATCAAAATGTAAAGTAATAACCCATTCCAATAAACACATTTCAAACTATATACTTGCATCCATCTTTCTCAATATCATTAAGGGAAAGCAACATATTCATATGATAAATGAAGGCGTATTTTGGGCTACCATGCTAATCTTAAATCTAAACAATCCAAATATTTTTTAACTTTTAACTCATAAGCTTAACAATTAGTATTACAATGCATTAACTAAATAGATTGCGAAGCAAATAATCATTAATAATAAAAATTATACTTATAGTCTCTATAGCATAGTCCTCCTGAATTCCTTGCTGATCCTTGTAGATACATAATCCCGCAAAATGATCCATGTGCCCACACTAAATCAACAAGTGAATCTGTGGCAAGTTATTTAAATTAATTTTATGAAATAATCTACTGGGTTCTAATATAATATTTGATTCAGAAGATACGGTTACTAATCCAAAGTGTTTCATCTAAGAGACTTTCACTATCCCATTATATTATCATATTCATTCAAATGAGGTAGTAATTTCCAAATCATCTAGTTTATTTCTTTGAGACATTTGCCATTCCTTCAGCTAGGATTTCATTTTCTATTTTTATGTAATTTAAACAAGTTTTATCACAATTTAGAGGCATAAGATTTTTTTTTTTTTTTTTTTGTCTCCACAATTGCATATTCGGGCTAGTTTACAAAGTTTCACTTATTATTTGAAAGAAAATTCGAGCAATATATTCCTTAATTTCTTTTTTTTTTTATCAACAATATCTCCTTTTGGTATATAACCTACTAAATTTTGATTACATCCCGAATACTTCTTTCATTGATAATTTTTGTTCGTATGTAACTAGTGATAGAAATAATATTCCAGGTGGGATCTAACACGCTTTATATTACAATTTCAGTTCCGCTCTTTTCTTGAATAAGTTTTTTTTAATATATAACACCAACAGTCATATTTATCAAACATAATAATTAATTGATTGAAGGAAATGCTAATACAATTTATGATTTCCATATTTTCCTTAAAGTAACTTTTAGTCTTCGGCAAATACTTGTACTATGTTCCAATCTGTTGTGACTTGATTATTTTGAAGAATCATGATGATGATTAATTTTGGAAAGAAAGAACATATACCTGATATAAAAAGTTTAAGCACTCATTATAATTTAATAATAATATGCCATTTGATTCAATATTTTCCAAATCAGAGATTGAAGTCAGTACAGAAAATAACACTTCTATATTATATAAATTGGAGATTACAGACTCTTCTACAAGCACACTCAAGAGAAAAAGAAAAACAAGAAGCCCCCATCCTAGAAAATGTCCGAGTTTTATTGTCTTGACCTGTCCATCAATCTGATCCCTGCCTTCTGTCAATTAAATCTTTATATCCTAATTTTAATTGGCTATTCCCTATTGTTTTAAAATCAAGTGTCTACATTCTTGTCAGACATCACGTAGTTCCTATGGAATGTTTTCCCGTTGGGAAAGAAAACCGCTTAAGAGAGCTAAATAAAAAAAAATTGTAATAATGATAATAAAAAATAATACATAGTAGACTAACTTTGAACTCAAGATAGATTCGAAATTTAGATAAAATTATTGCTCTCTCAACAGGCTTTCGAACAATACCTCCCGCCTTATTAAGATTGGTTATTTTTTTTGGTTGTAATGTGATAGCTGGGCATGGCCGCTTCACGGCGCTAATTATGTGTAAAAACAATAAAATATTATGAAACCGGGCCAACACTTACTAAACACAATCACTTACGATGTTTTAAATATAATTTGACTAAAATAATTCTTCTTTTAATTATATATAAATATTTTACAAAAAAATATGTTACATTATTATATAATTTCATTAAAATAAATTTGTTTTCTTTTTTTTATAACAAAACGAAGACGGTGTTTTCAATTTATTATTCTATAAAAGATACAAGCACATATTTACTTATTTCACGACTTTTATTTTTAGAATACGTCGTTCAATATTTTTAGATATTTTGTTAAAAATATGTATTTCTAATAAAAACAATAACAAATTTTTTTTTAAAAAATAAAATTTTGGTCAAATACAAACAAGAAAAAAACAATAAATATTTTGGTAGTCTTTTGATTGCCGCTTTTTTTTTTTTACATTTAATTTTGACCAACAAAAGTAGACTACAATTAATAAAAAGAAACAGCAATCCCACCGGGTTTCCAATATTTTTTGTTGAAAAAAAAAGATTCTTTTTCAAATTCATAAAAACAATAACAAATTACCTCCCACCACCCCCCTCAAATCAAATTTTGTAGAACAACATGCAAAAACAATAATGTCTTTTTTTAAATACGATGTTGATAGCCTTTCCTTTCTTTTTATTTTAAAAACAGTAATGTTAATAAACAAAAAAAAACATTTCTTTTTTTTTAAAACAATGTTGATTTCACATTCTGGCCTTCATTTACTTTGATTTGTTTTAGTATCATACAAAAACAACACACTGTATTGGTGTTGAAAGCCATCTCGGACAGAATGCACAAGAACAGATCTTCGTTTTTGTGCAGACGTCGCCACATAAAGTCGGCCAGGTAATTTTGAAGCAATTGTCTGGAAGTTTGGGTTGTTTGTTGTTTCGCCACTTCAAGAGGCCCCAAAGACGCTCCACATTTTGGGTATGAGCACCTGTTGTAGGATCTACAAAGTTGTAGCGGTGATTGACAGTAAGATAATTTTGAAGCAATTTTCTGGAAGTTCGCGTTGTTTCTTGTTTCGCCACTTCAAGAGGCCCCAAAGATGCTCCACATTTTGGGTATGAGTGTCTGTTGTAGGATCTACAAAGTTGTAGCGGTGATTGACAGTAAGATGTTTAAAACCCGCAGCTTCAAGGTTCCTACTTTTGTATCCCCTCCAGCAGTTGGAGGAGATGGTCATTCCGGGCTTAATGTTGTCTTTGAAGGCCTCCAGAAGGGTAGACGCAGAGCGGGAAGCAACGGGAGACAAAGCATTCTCCACTCTCCCTACACATCCCACCAAATATCCATAGTTGTGGAAGTATCCTTCCCTGGTGATTTTTTCTGCGAGTGAACATCGTTTCGTCCACCTCAATGATTAAACCCGGCCCGCCTATTTGACGGCAAGGTCGGGATGAGAGACTTTCACAACACAACTCTCGTAGTCCAGTGGTCCATTCCACAATGGCACTTTTGCTAATACCCATCTCTGAATGTATGGCTTCCTGTGTTAGTTGATCGCGACTCCAGTAATAGATGAGATGAAGTGCTTTGCAAAAATTTATCCTGGAGCCTTCCAACCAAGTTCTCTTTCGAATAGAACATCATACATGACATGACAAACATCGAAATTGCCATATATTTTTTGAATTATACAATTTCATTGTTTCCCCGCACTCGCAGCGCTTATCATTTAGTAAAACATTTTTATTTTGGAAAAATGATACAGCGTCAGAATCTGTGGCTGGCAAGTCGGTCAATTTATAAATAGGAATGTTTTGTTCAGCCATTTCCACTTGTCTCGTATATTGACTCGCGGAAAATGTGATTTTACGTGTTATGTTTTGAAAATCATGTTAGGACCTACTCTTTTCCACTGTTTTAAACATTTACATTTGTGGAGGGAAGGATTTTGACTGTCTTTAAATTATTCATAATTTACACGAAAAAAAAATAAATGAAAAAACAAATATTGTATATTTAAAAAATTAGGTACACTTAAAATATAAACAGCATACGATAGACATTATTCAATTGTTCAAAATACCCTACACTATCGTGAAACCCACTACTGTGGAATGCCATACAGCGGCATAAATAGGCAATACAATGAAAGTGTTGTATTACCTGTATAATATGGCGTAATACAACAGTGTTGTATTACTCGTAATTAACGGCCGCGGAAACGGCATTTTTATGTGTTTTTACACATAATTAGCGCCATGACGTGGCCACGCCTGGCTATCACATTACTACCTTTTATTTTTATAATTAAAATTTTTCATACATTCCTAACATGCTCACTTACACACACGATTCTGTTCGATTAATTCTAAGTTTTTGCTTAAGCCTTAATTTAACACAAATTTCTTTCTATAGATATGTTACTTCCCAAACAGATATGCTTTTCCGCCCCCGCCCCCCCTCAATTTTTTTTTTTTTTACTAATCAACGATTTTTTCGATCCTGTAAAATATTTATCCTTTCCCTTATCTATTCTATTCATTAACAATTATCCCTTAAATATACTCAAAAAATAATTACATATTCATTTTGACTGCTTAGTTACTTAAGCTTCAAGCCGCCATATTGAATTTTTTAAAATACTGGCCTGAGACACACTTTTCACAATAACTTCAGTTTTAATTATGTTAGAGCAAAAACAATTACATTGCTAGAAACTAGAAAAACTAAGGAAAACAATAAGCATAAAATAAATAGTGATAACTTTATAAAAAATATGGAAAAAAAAAAAGAAATTTTTACATCCGAAATATTTATTATTTTATTGTTTGTTCATAATTTGGAAATTAACATTAATTAAAATTCAAATTACATCTTCAGTGATAATTTCTTTGTATTTCCCACAAAATTACCTTTCTAAACATGTTTTACCTGAGATAATCCATAGCTTCACAATGTCCAAAAGAAGTCGGATATGAATTCTTCATTTTTATCTTGTACCCCAAAAGTTCCAAATGTCAAAGGCATCTATAAAGAAAAAGATTCATCCTAATAAAAGATACAAAAGAAATCATCATAGCAATTGGCTTCTTGTCTATCTAAAACTAGAAATTATAGGCTACTGTCTATATCACTGATAAAATGAGTTTCATCTCTTCATTTTATATTTTTTTGTGTATATCAGTGATGTTTATATTCTTTATGGACACCAGTGATGATTATATTCTTTATGCACACAAGTAATGTTTATATTCTTTATGCACAGAAGTGATACTATCTTGTTATATTTATTGTATCACATAGATATAATTTATTTGTGTATAGTCCATTTGTTAGTTATAGACTTGAAAACAATGTTATGAAACATATAGCAAAAACAGAGTGACTCCAAAGCATGAACAAGAATAAACAAAAACATAAACAAGAATCAGAATTTGATTATATGCCTACGTATGCAATCTTTCTATATATATTTGATTATTAGTTTTATAACTCATTACTTGTAAACACAAACATATTATATAAACAGAATTATAAATAATAAATTATTTTTATAAAATAAGTGGATTAGAATTTTATAAAATTATGGTATATATGAATTCTATATGAGCATAAATAAATATATAATTTACTAACTACAAACTAAAATTAATAAGAAAGATAATTTTTTCAAAAAATTAAAAAAATTTTAATATTATTAAAAAAATTAAAAATTGTTATACTTACGAATCATTATGTTGAACCTCTATTGTAGGCCTTGTTTGTGAATAGCACTGGAGAAATCTTCATTAGCAGGCTGCAAACCATTTTTTGTCTTTTATTGCTTCATGATAATTACAAAAGTTATCAAAAAACAAAAAAAATTAAATACTCTGGTCGATTAAAACTACTGCCAAAAATCCAAATTTCAATGGATATTTTTGAGGTAGACATTTTTGTAATGATGTGGCAGAGAGCATTTTTGGTTGATGTCATACTTATACTTTTTATGTCAGTAAAGAAAGAAAACAACACATCATCCGACGAGCGCTCACAGCCCTCAAAGAACGTAAGCTAAGACGTTATATTTCTTTTACATTTTTATTAACGAATAAGCCACTTTCATTTCGAGCATTTATGATTAAGGTTGCATTACGTATTAAATAATCGCTAAAGTTTATCCAAACTTTAGTGTTTACTTAAAAGTATTATTATCTAAATACTTTTATCAGGAATTTAACATATTACATGAGGAAAATTTTTTGCTAAACTACTGGTGAAAACCAACAGTTACAATATATATGGACAAAATTTTTAATATAATTCCTTAGCTTTTAGAAAGTGATTATTTACATAACATAATCAACATTCAATAGAAGCATAAATAATTATTAGTTTTTTAATAGTTATACACTAAATGTAATGAAACTCAGATATATTTATAATTCGTTATATAGATACATGACCAACTTTACGTTTTAACTGATGACTTTTTTTTATTCCTATGTTACTTCATACTTCTAGGAACTATATTCACTTCTCATTCCTACTTTCAAATTACAGTTGCAGTTATTGGAAAAAAAGTGTTAATGTGTGTTTATTTTGGGGTTTTGCTTGACTAAAGAAAATTTATATCGAAAGCCATTAGCATACTTTCTTTAATGTCTGTAACTATATTTGAGAGTAGAAGTGAGTGGTAATTGTATTTTCTAGAAACATAATAACAAATCACTTGATTTTTTACTTTATAAAATATGATATAACAAGAGCAACTTTTTTTTTATTATCTGTAACAAGTTTGAATAATCAATGATTGGCAAAACTTAGGATTAAATTTATTATGGAAACTGAAAACAATGACCAGTAAATAAAGATGGTTCTTTACATCATGCTATATACATACCCATATGAAAATATTTACAATTTTCTTCTCATCATTCAGCTCAATAAAATTTTCATGACTAAAACATTGTTAAATAGAAAAAAAAATTCTAATGGCATATATATTTACAAAATATCTTTTTTATTAAAAAATGTTGTTTAGTTGTGATGGTTGCTAGATAGATTAATTGCTTTACTTCCACTTTGAATCCCAAGCCTCATTGACAAAGGTAAAAGCTGGAACCTGGTCTGGGGATAGGGATTGAAATGGACTATCATCTAGGAATTACTTATTACCAATCTTAGATATGGCCGTAGGGTAGAGAGCTGCTTCAAACGAAGCCATCGACTCCCACTAGTCCAGCATAAAATTGAAACATCACTTTCATATAAAAAAACCTATGCTTCAATTTGATATTTCATATATTTGTAGATGAATCATTACATATATTATTCACAGACACACACTTTTTTATCATTTCAATTTATAATTTATTTTTTTAAATATTCTTAACTTTTGAAGGCATCAAAACTGACTACAATTAATGGACTAAAGATGAAACTGAAGGAAAAAGAAAACAGTTTGGTGAGTTTTATACAAATATATCCTTTTTTTTCTATTTGCTGAAATCTTCCCTTTTTTCTATACAGTAATGATATATTTCTAAAATCATATTTTGACAGTGAACGGAGACACCAGATGGCAATGCAACCAGAATCTACACTTTTCCATACTCAAATTGAAAATAGATCAGTAAAAATATTTAATTGAATTATGGGGAAAGAATGGAAAGATTTTATAATATGCAAAATTAATGGACAGAAAAATTATTTCTAAATATTATTATAAGAAATAGGAAAAATATGGGGAAAGATGTTAGATAAGTTGACTAGGCAAAAAAGAAATAATCATGGATAAAAAATATGAATAAAAAAAATAGTTTTGAATTACATAAGAATAAATAATGTATGAAATATGAAAGGATGTCTAGAAATACTAGGGAAAGATTATTTTTGGTTCAAAAAGAAGAGCTTTGGATACTAAGAGAAGGAGACAAAAATGGGATAAGATTTTGGCCTCTAAAGAAGGAAGATGAAATTTTTTTTTTTCTCAGTGATGAGATGTTTATTCATCAAAAAAAAACCAGATACAATGAAACAAATGAAATTTCAGGAACAAAATGGTAAGAGGGGAAGGATACATGTATAAAGGGAATGGGAAATGGACAGGGGGAAATGGTGTGTAGTTCAGGCTGGTTAGAAAAGGACATCTTAGAAAAAGGTAGGAATACGGAAATTTTATGGTGAGCGAGGATGAGCTGGGTTGGGAGAGATATGAGGAGTACAGTTCTCGCTTCTCCAGCCAGAATTGCACAATGATTCATTCTTGATGTTACTTGATGAACCACTGTCCGAGAAAAATTCAGCAGAGGAAGGTGAGAGAGTGCGAAGGGAGGAGGATGACGAGGCCCGGGTTGAAGCCAGAGAATTTTTCACTGAAAGAATTCTTTTTTTCCTTGTGTGTTCTGAATGTCTGAGACTTGCCCTTGGTTCAGGAAAAGGATCCATTATGATTTTATCAGGAAGATCAAGGATGGAAATCTGCCTGTCAGAGTTGGTGTCACTATCTGATGGGTTAGGGCATGCACGCTTCTGATGTTTCTTGTTAGTGGCGGAAGGGCCAGAGTTGGTAGACTCAGACAGGATGATTTCTGAGTTTGAATAAGTGTTCATATCCAGGAAAGAGGGTCCTGTGAGCAAGCTGTAACTGAAAGTGGTGGGCTGCGAGTGAGACCAAAATTATGTGGCCTAGAGGAAGCTGGAATCTTACTGAAAGATGAGAGGGTGGCCGAATGCTGAAAGATTGAATTGAAGTGAGGTGGAGGTGAGAGGTTAGCTGAAGGAGGATGTTCATATTTATTGGGGCTGTGCAGAGCACAGATGTGGTTTAGGCCTTTTTCTTTCTGGCAAGAGTTGCATTTATTTTTTTGAGGGCAGTCCCGATTATGGTGATTGTGGTCTTTGCAGGTGAAACATTTTGGCCTCATCCCCTTAATTGAAATGACCAAAGGTGCTAGTTCAGCTGCTATTGTTGTGGGAATGCTTTCAGGAGAAAGACCTTTTTTAAGGATGAATTGAAATAAGGCTGTGTTGGTGAAGGTAAGACCATTGGTGAGAGGATCCCTAAGGTACTCAAATGAGGTAACCTGTCCGAATGCCTCGAGATATTTCTGTAGGTGCTGCCTCTGCATACTTATGTGGCAGTTTTTGATAAACCCTTAAGTATGGATGGTCTATTGGTGTCTATTGGAACCATGAACATATTGTTTAAAAATTTGAATCTGTTTTTGAAGGCTTGTCTTTGTATTGTGTTGTGAAACTCTAATGCCATGTATCGGTCATTAGGAAGGGTGAGGATTTTATGTAGATAATCAGTTAGCTTGTGGAGTTTGATAAGGTCATAGAGCTGCTGTGTTGGAAATTTATGGAGTCCACAATGTAGATCTGTAACCGCCAGAATGACAGAGCTGTCACTCTGGTAGCAACGAAGTGACTTGAGGAGGGGCGGTGGAACTGTTTGGTTAAATTGTTCCGAGATCACTGTGTGATTCTCTGGTGTGAGTTGTTTAGTAGGAATGAAGGTTTCAGAGGTGGCTGAATCATGATTGTTTGGATTGTCCTCATCAAGGCCTCACAGATTTTGAAGGAGCTCCACTTGGGGGGTTTGTATAGTGGTCCTATTAGGACTTCTTGGTAAGATGCTGGATGCAGCCTGAGCATAGGAGTTAGCAAAGACTTGCTGTGGTGATGGTTTTTTAATAAGGGATTGCTCTATAATGTGACTGATAATAGTGGGAGTAGTATTGGCAGACTCGGTTGCACTTGTAGATTGAGATGGGGAATTATGAGTAGCATCATCTTTGGAGTAGTTATTATGTATTAAATTTTTAGAGAAATCAGAGTTGGCTGAGGTTTCTGTATTAAACTTAGGTGTAGCAGGCTGTTTTTTGCCCTTTATAGTGGAGGAGTTTTTAATGTTCCCAGTTTTGCTTGGAGCAACCTTTTGATTGGTGAGATTACTTTTTTGGAATTGCTTCTTGCCTTTGATGGGGCAAGCCTCACCCTGTAGGGGAGGAAAATCCTGAGGGTCTGGGGATGGAGATCGTGAAATAGATTCTGTGCTGAAAGTTTCTTTGGAGTTTAATTTAGTTAACATTTTTGGAAGTTTTGAAGATTTTTGTTCTTGTGAATTATGTTTTTGCACATTTTTGCCGCTAGGGGCGGTGGCCATCTTTAAACTGATTGGAAGAGTTACAGATTATATAAAGAAAAAAAATTGAAGTGAAATCTAAAGAATTTGATTTTAAAAAAATGAAGTAATTTCACACTGGAGAGATTGCTAATGTTAATTATAGTTGGTTAATACAAAAATTGATTAGAAATTAAGGCAGTTTGCTACCCCAGAGGGGGGGGGGTGAGAAAAGAAGATCGTTTTTAATGACCTAAATAATTGGAACAATACATAAAAAAGATTGGTAAAAAAAAGTTTTGAGTGATAAGAGAACTGGAGAGGAAAACCCTCTATGGTACATAGAACAGTGAACCTGCCCATCAAACAGGGGGGAAGAATATGGTAATCTATTGTAGATAATCAGATAGTAGATGCAGTGAAATAATGATGAAATACACTAAAAACTGATAATTGTGAATGAAAAGGCACACAAACAGCAAATAATGTTCTTTAAAGGGACAAATACACATAGGGAATACCTTTGATAACGGAACCTGGCTTTTTAAAGTCTTTTCAAGAGAGCTGTGAAGCAAGTGATCTTCTTTCTAGAAGCAGCTCCACCTACTAATAAAATATTGCAAAAAGATCAAATAATATAAATTGTACAAAGAGTGAAATATAAATATGAAGTGAGGGAAAAATGTAAAGATTTAACAATTTTTTTTTTGTTTATGCCTTTATAACAAAAAATGGACATTATAATAGAATATTGAAACTCGAATAATAGTTTTTATTAAAATGGATGATGTCTGGAAGGAAGTAATAGAAAGAAAGAATTAATTGGGTTTACTATGGTCAGGGAGATTAATTTCTGGCTGTTTAGTCTTCATTTGTTGTTGAACAAAGATATTTGTTGTAACAATATATCCTTTTGAGAATGCCAGTAATTACATTTTTGGTGGCAGAATTTAGGATACATATATCATTTGATCTATCTATCTTATGTTTAATCTGCATTTGACTTCAGTAATCATTTTAATTTCAGGGTAAATTGATAACAGTACCAAAGAAGTGCAAATCTCTGTCTGGCTTTCTATTTTATAATCATATAGCAATGAGTAGATGTTAAACATAGCTTAGATTTTGAATCAAATTATTCTGTTAGATTATTATATAAATCTGCAATTATATATTTTAGTAGGCTTGTAACTAATTGTACTGGCAAATGATTCCTTTTACTTTACATTTAATTTGTCATCACATCAGAACTATGTATAAGTAACAGTTTTTCTATGATTATTGGTATTAAATATAAGCTATCATACTTTGTCTTTTAAGAAATCTTTACTATAAAGTATTTAATAATAAAAATGCATATTAAAAAGATTTCATTTTGGAATTGTAAACATAAGAATAAACATTGTTTTTTTTTAATGCTGCCAGGATTTAGATCACAAAAAATTTATACTAATATTTAAAAGTGATTATAAATAAAAATTAAATATTCAAATTTGTTCACTTTTCAAAACTAAATAAATTATTAATTCAGCTAACAAACAATAAAAATTAGAATGATTTTACAGAAATTATACATAATCTTGAGTTAATATCTAATAAATAAAATAATATTAAAAAAAATTTTTTTTAAAGTAGCAATCCGTTTCATGAAACCATTTGAGACTTTATTTTTATGGTTTATTTGAGACTCAAATGTTTTTTTACGAAATGTATTATTATTACATAAAAGCATTATTTTAAAAAAATCTTTTTTTTTTAATATTTTAGTTTTTATTTTTAGCTATAAATAAAACATAATTTTACTTTAAATAAAATAATTTTCTTCGTGGTCTTTTTTATTGTTTTTTGTTCTTTCCACAAGAGAGCGCCTGCAAAATAATTTATAAAAGAGTAATAAGAAAAGAAGAAATTGTTAAAATTGGATATTTAAATATGCAAGGTGGTAGGAGACCAGAAAAGTGGCTGCAAATAAACAAAATAGTTAAAAAATGAAGAGCAGTAATGGAAACACATCTAAGAGAAGAAGAACCTACACTGGAAGACTTGGTATGGCAGGGTATAAATAGAAAAGAAAAAGAACAAAGGGGTGATGGTATAGGAGTTATGTAAAAAAAAAAAAATTAAATACTGTTAAGTGTCAAGGACATGTATGGTTTGAGATAGGGTTAGGAAGACAAGAATGGATGGTGACTATAATGTATATGGCCACAGTAGATAGTCAAATTATAATGGAGTGGAACAGTAGCATTTATGAATGCCTAGTTAAGGATATACAGAGTTTCAAAAAAGAAAGAAAATGTTTATAGGGGATATGAATGGGCATATTGAAGGAATTGATGATCTGGATAACAAGAATGGACATCTTTTGAAAAAAATTTGTCAGAGTGAATTTGAGCATTGGAAATTTACCAAATATTTATGAGGGACAATACACATGGTGTACAAATAATATATTTCACACAGTATATCATGTATTAATAAAGAAAGAGAGAATCAATAAATTACAGAAAATTACAATTTTTGATAATGAGGAGAGAGTATGTAATAGTGATCATAATTTCTTTATAATAGAAATGATTAGTAATGTAATGGAAAATAGTAATAAAAGTAGAAATGTAGTGAAAGAAGTGGATGGAGAATAAATGATAAGAATAAATTAGAAGAATATAAAATATAAGTATAAGAAATCATCGGGAAGAATTTGTTGGGAATGAATATAAGAACTGGTGTGGTGGAGTAGAAAAACTGGCAAATAGGGTTTTAGGTGAGGATATTCAGAAGAATAAAATAATAGAAAAGTAGAGAATTAATAAAAGTGTAAAAGAGAGGGAAAAAGCATGCAGAGAATATAAATGTGCTATTAAAAACAAAGAAAGTGAAAAAGATTCTTAATATTAAATGGGAAAAATATTTTTAAAAAAAGATATTGATTAAAATAGATAATTATAGAGAATGAAATTAAATAGTAAATTATTGGAGGATATTAATAAAAGTGTAAGAGATGGGAGAAAAAAATTTTGGAAATTATTAAAAGAAGGAATGTAGGGAAAAGAGAAATAGTATTACTAGATGATGAGGAAAAAAAGTGTAGCTCTAGAGAAGAATAAGAGACAATCTTTAATAAGTATTTAATGGATATAGAAAAGATGTTTGATATGAAGGACAGCATGATAACAAACATAAAAGCATATAGTAATGGAAATATTAGATTTACAGAAAATGAATTGAATGAGGTAGGGAAGAAATTGAAAAGTGGATAGGCCAGAGATTTAGATACATAGTCAGCAGAGATCGTGATGAATTTATGAAATAGGACAAAATTAAATCTAATATGTTTTAATAAGATGGCACAGAAGAGAGAATTTCTAGTTAGCTGGAATAATACAAGAATAAGGCTACTATTTAAAGGAAAGGGTAAGGATCATAGAAAGTTAAGCAATTATAGATAGATAGCAGTAATATCAGTGTTATATAAAGTTTTTGCATATATAGTAGCTGGAAGGGTTGCAAAATGAGTGGAAGAAAATAATGTAGTAGGAGAAATACAAGGAGGTTTTCAATCAGATAGATATATAGGAGATAGTTTATTTGTAGTTACATAACTTATAGATGTGAATAGAAATACAGGTAGACAATTATCTGTGGTCTTTATAGATATAGAGAAAATAGAAGTAAGTTTAGTAAATTTGGAAATGAATGGAACTTTAGTGGATATTATTAAGAGATTGTATGAAAACGATTACTATACATATCAATTAGGAATTATAGAATCAGTTAGAGTTAAATGTGGTACTAAGGCAATGTAGTATTTATAAAAATGGTAGACATTTTTGTGCACTCCAGAAAAACTAGAATTTATTCATAAGGCTGTTTTTAGATCGCGCTCTGATAGCTGAGGAATTTAATTAGTGCATTGACGTGATGGTGATCGACAATTCCTAGAAATATTTGCTGATTACAAATATTTCTAGATAAGAGGCGTTACTCTATTGGTCAGTGCATTGATTGATTGTTGCAGTTGTCAGAGAGCGATAGGAACACTGGGTAATAACTAGACAGTGTAATATAGAGAGCAGTCACGCAATTGAGTAAGCAGTTTTTAAGTAGAGATATCTCGCATTAGTGCTGGCGGTTAATGATCAGCGCCCAGTGGAAATGTAGTTCACGGGTGTAGCTGAAAGAGACCGCAGCGGAGATATTGAGACAATTCATTGGAGAGTTTCGTTGCAGACCAATGCGTTGGAGAGCTTAGTTGCAGACCAATTCGTTTGGAGAGCATTCGTGGCAGACTAATTCATGGAGAGCATTTGATGCAGACCAATTCAGCGGAGAGATTGCAGACCATTTCGTTTGGAGAGCATCCGCTTGCAGACCATTCATTGGAGAGCAGTCGGTGCAGACCATTCGTTGGAGAGCATACGCAGTTGAACATTAGCGAACATTATTTGCTGACCGCACAGTATGACTTGCAGTTATAACCTTGGCACAGTCGTAAGTGTGGATTTAACAGGCAAGGATGCCTTATGTTACCTATTTTGTTTTTGTTATATTTGAGAGAAATGGAGAGGACAATTGAAAAACTAGGAAGATGGATAGAGCTACCAGTAATAGATGGCAAGCGAATATATATTATCAGGACTTTTATTTGCTGATGTTATGTTTTTGTGCACAGAAGTTATGCTGAAGACATGTGCAAAGGTTTGTAAATAGATGGGGATTAAATTTAGTGAAGTAAAATCAAAAGTAATGATAAATGCTGGGGAAAGAGAAGAGAAAGAATTTTTATTGAGAATATAAAGTTAAGTGTGGTCAATAGGTGTAACTATTTGGGAATTATCTTAAATAATCAGAGAAATTGCTTGGATGAATGGGAGGAAAAATTGATAAATGAAGCAAAGAAAAGAAAGGGAGTGATAAAGAAATTAGCAGTGTTATCAATAATAAATATGATTTAGTTCGAATTGTATGGAAGGGAATGGCAGTAGCAAGATTAACTTATGGTAACGATGTGTTATGCGTTAGTAAAGGAGTGCTAGATTACTTAGAAAAAATACAAAGACATGAATTAGATGCAGATGTGTGGATGGCAAAGGAGACAAATCAAGGAGAAATGGGTTTGTCAAGTTTTTATATGAGAGATGAAAAAAGCAAAATGAAAATGTTTGGGAGATTGCAATTTATGGATACAAGAAAATAGTCAAAATAGTATTTAATTAAGTTGTGAGTAAAGGACAGGTAACAGGATGGTACGAAAGATAGCACGATATGCAGTAGATTTGGATTAAGAGTTTATGTCTGTATACTTATACAAAAGATGGGATGAGTGTATTAGGGGAATTGTTGAGTGTTATAGTGGCAAGGAATGGGATAGAAGAATAAATGCATTAATACAAAATAGGAAGTTGGAGAGATAGAGAACTAGTATGGAGAGTAAAAAGAGTTTAAATCTATATAGAAGTAAATAGAATATTGGGTGTGAGTTAATTTATGATAATAGCAAGAAAAGGCTAGAACATGATCATTAGCAACAAGGGATTATACACATAAATGGAGAAATGTGGGTGATTTAGTCTGCAAGTTATGTAAGGAATTCATAGAAAATATTAAGCATCTGTTAATTAAATTTATATGCTTACAAGCAGAAAGGATACAAATAATGAGGTTGTGGTTGATTTAATGTAAACAAAATGATTATACAGAAAGTGGTTTCTTGATTTTTATGCTGGGTTTGGAAAAAAATAAGGGTTTAGATATAAAAGTCATATAGTGGACAAAGATAATGTTGTGGAAATGGGATGGAGCAGGGTAGAAAATGATATTGGAAAAATTTACATTGGGGAATGGAAAGGGAAGGTGAGGTGGCTAACAGGTTTCTCTGGGCATAGTGGCTGAGAGATTCTCAACTTCAAGAAAGGAGAAGCCATAGTGCATTGTATAGTTATTTTGATTTTGGAAATGAAAAAAAAAACATAATTCTCTAACATTTACGTTTATTATTTTTTTCACAAAATATTTATGAAATATTCATTATTTCAGAAGAATAATTCAGATTTTAATAATAAATATTTACTTTAAATTAATTAAGTAATTCAGTATTAACAAAATTTTACTCTAGAAACAAAAGTATTCTCAGTTGTTAAGGAGTTTTCTTAAGTATAAGGATATGAATTAAATTCTAAACAGGTCCTGATTTTTTTTCATTGTTAAAAATTTACTAATCTGAATATCCTGATAGAAACACATTCAGGAGAAGTTAATATAAAAGCATTATAAAAATTATGAAATTTTACTATCCTTTCAGACAGTCTCATAACATGCGAAAGTAAAAGAAACTTCAGTCAACTGATAAATGCCATGAAAACTGTTAGAGTTTTGGAGTTCTGGGAGACAGGCTTTGGTATTATAGAATAGTTTTTAAAAGTAATTTGCTGAATTGCAAAATAAACTAAACAGTCAGTCAGTATTCATTTGCTTTTTTTAAACGTTTTTTTTTTAGTTATTTCCCTGCTAACTTTTCAGTGGAAGTGCTATTTCTCTGTGGGCTTTATCATTTCTTTTAAGGTAAACTGTTCATATCAAATGACCTATTTTGTATGAAAATGCATAGCTTGTTTCATTGAATTATACTTTAGATTTCCATTCCCTTATCAAAAAGTCTTATTATTTTTCTTTCTTCTAACATTATGCGATACTCTTTTCTTCATTTAACTTGAACCTATGAAATATTTATAGTTTTTTGGGTCAATATTTTAGAAATCAACATTGATTTATCTAATTTTTCATTTTACCAAATTTTTAATTAAAAGATTTGTAATTATAGATATAGTTCTTATTTATTGTCTTTTTTATGAATTGCTAGAAGTTAAAATATAAACAAAAGATTCAGCATGAAATACATCTATTGGAGATCGTTCTTTTTTACATGTATGTGTGGTCTTGTGTATCGGGTATATAAGATAGAATGGATGACTGAAGGGAGTGAAAGACTTTGTTCAAATCTCCTTTAATTACATCTAGCTTAAGTATATTCACTATGCTTGTATTTAAACAAAAGGTTTGTTCTTTATCCAACAATACTTATAATAAATTTTTTGCTTTTACATTTTTTAAAAAAATAAACTTTATCATGCCTATTCTGTGACTTCTCTATATCAGTCACCATGTCTAGAAATCATAAATCTTCAAATAAACATTGATTTGAAATCCCCAAATTTAAAAATTATCAAGCTACTTATGTCTTTTTTTTTCTATTTATTTTAAAACTCTACAATATATCACTTTATTGTACTTAATTTCGGGAATATTTGTAGTTTTTAATTTAATTTTTTTAATTGTTGCTATTTTTATATGTATATAATGTTACTTTTATTTTGGTCCATGTTTATTGAAATTAATTTAAAGAATGTACAAATTTCCATTTTTCAAAAATTGAAGTGTTCAATCCTGGACTTCACAAAAGTGATAGAAATGTGCAAAAAAAATTACAGATTGGAAGTACTGCTATTGTCTTGTCAAAAAACTAATTGGTTAAGGTGAGTTCATGACTTCCCAGTAATAAAATTTTTGTCTTAATGTGTATAAGAATAATATTGAAATAATTGATATAGCTGGCCCAGAGATTGACATTTTCAATGTTGCTAACTTTAGGCCAATTAACTCTCAGAATGGTAAATTTTATTCCTAAAAATGGTCTTTTTGATGAAATCTTCTAAAAGTAATAATAATTATTGTGAAGAAATGTAATTCATATACTTTTAATACTACTTCTGGCTGAATAATGATTATCCTCATCTCATTCAAATAATTTAAAAGTTATGTTCAAACTTGTGCAGTTATTCTTGTCAATTCAAAAGACAATATTATTTAATGTAATCTAGAGACATTTTTTATTTAGTAATTAATTTTTAAAGAAAACTCAAGAACTTTTATCAGCCAATGATGATGGAAAAATCTTTAGTAATTTTTGGCTTTGGATGGTTGTCAGTTTCAGAATCTGAATCCGTTTAAATATCTTGATATCTTTTGGTATCTTTTTAGGTATGAAAGATGGTACTTGTTAAATGCTGCTGGATTTTACAAGTTAAAAGATAGAGTATTTCTTTATTATGATGAAATACCATAAGTTAGTTGTACATAGAACTATTGTTTTGTACAACTTATTATACGGAAGAGAGATCTGACTCTGTATTAACATAACATAAAGGCATGAATTTTTATTATCTATGGATGCTATATAAGATTTTAAAAATATGATAGCATTCATCAACTTGCTGATTGTGATACAGTAGAATCTAGTATTGTAAAGACTTATCAGTGTTGGATTGGACATGAGAAAAAAATTAAATCATTTTCTAAAAAAGTATTTTATGAAAAGTTTAATCCTGATTTTTCTGAGAGAAGCAGCTCTCATTTATGTTATAGTTTCGTCTGAAGGTTTTTGATGGTGGCATTTTGCATATAGTTTTTTAGAACAACTTTATAATTTTTCCAAATATATTTAAGTGTCAGTAATAATGCACATGTCAGTATCGAATAGAATGTTTTGAGAGATATTTTTCTTTTATTGTTAGTTAGACCAAGTGACAGTGTAGCATAGGTATTGAATAGATAACCTTTAGATGTATGAATACTGAGTTGGTTAGTGTCACTTTGAAAATTCAATCCCTTGTAGACTGTCATTGGGTCAAGCTGTAATAGGAAAGAGAGAAGAAAAATATTACTCAAAAAATTATGTCCTATATTAATCTGTATGATATTACTACTAATAAAATGTACTTAGAAAAAATATAGTTTGAATTTTTTAAAAACAGTTGATGATAGAAATAGTCTAAAATATAATTCCAAGTTATATTATCATCTTAAAGAATTGCAATACTAATTGCTTTCATTGAAAAAATATGGCTGAGAGTAGAATACAATGGAGAGTCACAATTAGGCAGAGTACTGAAGTCTTTCAAAAAATTACTGAAGTTAAAAGACAAAATGAAAGGAGTACTATTTGATAGATATTGATATAATTGTCTTTCAAGGATTGGGTTTGTATCATCATTGCAATTTTTTTAAAAAAAAAAAAATTGTTTTTGTATTTTAGAATTAAAATGATCCTATTCATTAATGAGTGGCTAATAAAATAATGAATGCTTTTAGGATTCTATTTTTTTATTAATTCAATATCTTATATGTTGCTAAACTGTAGGAACAAAAGAGAATGTTAATTGCTAAAGAAAAAGAAAAAGCTGAGCGCTTATCTCTTCAAATAGTTCAGTCACCTGAACGAATGAAATCTGAACTGGAAAAAATAAAAAGTCAAGTTGTTACAGTTAAAGAAACAAAAGAGAAAGCCATTGAGAGATTACACGAGTTGAAAGAACATGCAGCTGGAAGGAAATCTGATTATGAATTGGATCATCTTATATCATTATTAAATAGTATTAATGAGGAAAATGATAAAATGAAGTAAGTATGTTTAAACATATAGATATATATACACACGTACAATACACATTTCACATATATGTAGAAATAAATAATCTTTGTTTAAGATTGCTGAAAAAATCCTTAGGGTATTTAATTGTATGCATGTATATTTACCTTATATTTCAAACAATATAAACAAACATTTGAATATACATTGTATATGTACACTGTAAATGACTTTGGGAATAATGGTCACACATCTGTCCATCGTGCCTATGACTAAGGTTCAGATCTAGGCCAGTTGAACTTCGAAATTTTTTTCAAGGCTTAGGATTTTTTTTTTTCATATACCTCAGGTTATAGTTCAACCATATTAATAATTCAACTATTGGTCAGTAAATAGTAGATTTTTAGGTTGTAAAATATGGATGGAAAACTGCTCAAACTTTCACTATTAGCAATTGCTTCCATCCATTAGTTTCTATATGAGGACCTCATATACTGTTTCTATATAAGAAACCTTTGCCACCCAGTGTGCTATTTAAATGCCTATTTTGGTTGAAATAATCTTACATCTGTATAGTAAATGAATTTTATGCAACACTAAACAATTTGGTGGGTTCACTTACTAAAGCTAAAATGCTTTTCAGATTTGATTAAAGGAAAAATATTAAATTTTTTTACCAAATTTGACAAAAACATAATTAACAATGTAAATTTCTTGTAGTAGATTATATTCAAATTAATTGGCATTGAACTTCATATGTTAAATAATTATATAATGAATGGAATTCTTAACAAATGTGTTTTTAAAATTTGCAGTATAAATATAATAGTAGAAACCTCTATTTATACTATTTCTATTAACATCTTGGATTTTTATTAGAGAAAATTTTTGTTGTGATAAAGAGCAGGATTTTTTATAGATATAGATTTTTTTTTTATTTAGAATTTCTAAAAATTTGTCATATAGATGACTCTTGCACGCACTTACTAAAGGTAAAACAATGTCATATAATGCTTAAGAAAAAAAAATTAATAAATGGGAAAAAAATATTTTTGTTAGCCTATTTTAAGTTTTCATTTTAAATTGGTGCTAAAAATTTGCAAATTAAATATATGTGATCTTGGAATATTTTATATCAAATGTAAATGGGTTACTGTAAGTATCATATTTCTAAGGGAAGAGGTTGTGTATTTTTACATAAAATCTTTTAACCTAAATATGTCAAAGCGTTGCAAGTTAATTAATGTGAAGAAGCACAACTTCTAAGAAATCTGACCTGAAGAAATCATATATTTTATTATCTTTTCAGCATCTTGTATGTTTCAGAAATTAAAAACATTCTAAAAACAAAAAAGAAAATCTATTGTACAACTTTTTAATTGAAAAAACAAATCATGACAAAATATGTCTTTTGTAGAAAAGTCTATTCATTTCTTTAGTGAAAATAAGCAAAGATTTAACAATGTTAAAAGAAATAAAACCAATGGAACAACATTTTGATTAGAAAAAAAACTAGGAAAAAATTAATTCCAGCTAAAAAATAAAATAAAACACACTGAAAAACAAAATTCTTAGTAATTTCTAACATTTCGAAACATAACTTGCTAACCAGTAGAAATGCTGAAATATGATACAATTGTAAGACCCATCGTAGAATAATTTATTTTTCGTGGTATTTTCAAAATTAAACATATTGAATATCTTTTTTATTACACCTATGGGGGCTTGATACATCATTAATAATAGATATAAATAGACTTTTGACAAGAATGGTATATTAGAATAGATTTTTAGCAAATATATATTGATGATTGGAAAATACTATTAACACAAGCAGAAAAAAAAATCATTCTCATAGCCAAAAGAAGGTAATTTTCTTAAGACATATTTTAGATGCTGACAGATTTTTTTAAACCAACTTTGTGGCTTGTTTTAAAAGGGTTATTAATTTTTTTTTTGATGAATTTAATGACTTGAATTTAATTAAAGCATTAATTGTTATTTAAAGTAATTATGATTATTTTTCTTTGTATTCAATTAATAGTCTTTCTGTATGTAAAGATTGAACTGTATGAATGGCTGACAACCAGAAGTTTATGTATTTTTATTTGTATGATGTGAAATAATGGTAACCTTGCTCGCTACATTTGATAGAAACAATTCACATCACTCCTAGTAAACTGTATGAAAGCATGAACTAAATACTTCCATTGTAATAATAAAGTTCAAAATAAATCTGCATTAATTCAGAATGGTTACTTTATGTTATGATCTTTTAAAATAATGAAGTTTGTTGTCATACGTTCTTATTCTCTATAGTTATCTAATGCTATTTTGTACAATATATTTACCATGTTGCTGGATTTCTAAAACATCATCTAAATGGTTTTATCAGAACTAGCACAAGTATTAATTTGTAAATACATACTATTTCCTTTTCAACTTTAAAATGCATATAAATATATTTATTATCTTTTAATATAAATATATAAATTGTTTCTAATGATGAATTGGTTTAACTACTCCAGTCACCATATTGAATTTTAAAAAAAATACAACATTAGGTGTTACAAATTATAGTCTATTTAACACAATACTCTTGTCTAAACCTGTTTGTCACTTTTCGAAGTAGTCCAAAAACACTTACTAAGTGATGGTTTGAACACCTCTACCATTCCCTCCCCCCTCCAGTTCTACGATCACAAAAAAAGACATTTTTTTCATAGAGAGATTTAAAAAAACTACACGAAGTGAGACTGAATGAATATGATTGATAGATAAGCTGGGTCATGCTGAATTTAATTAAAAATTGTTTCACACTCAAGATTTTGAGAGAGGACCCTTTGTTGGGATGGAGCTTGCATTCTTTTGTTTGCGACAAAACAGGATGTTTACGTTTTACCGCATCACATAAAATGTTTTAGAACTTGCCGATGAAATGCCTGACTGTTGCAAACTAAGTTTGAGAGAAAAATGCCGTTTGCATCAAAAAAAAAAAATTGGTGTTGTTTTGAGTTTGGATTTCACTTGCAACACTTTTTAGGGATGTGGTAAATTTAACATTTCAATTAAACCACTCATAAACTTATATTTTTAAAAGATCAGTTTGCTTATAATCTGTTTGAAGCATTATAACTTTTTCTTGCTGTTTTCTGTAAATGAAAATAGAATTTTATGTTGTTTGAACATTTCAGCTATTGCAAAAAAATAGACAAGTATGCAAAATGCTCTACAAAAAAGGATGCTACATGGGTCACGATTTCACTCTGCGATTTGGCATATTGACGCAGAAGGGTTCTGGCAAAAGTATTTAACAGCAAACGTATATACTACAACAGGTGCACAAACCAGAGAACAATCCAGTTACTTTTGGATCCTCCCTCATATATTATTTGTATAAGAGATTAAATGTAAAGTTATATATATTTTTAGAAAGTACAAATATGAAGCAATGTAATCAAGCTGAAAAAATAATTACATTAAAAAAAAAAAAAACTTTTTTAATACTTTTAAATGCTTATTTTTATATAGATTTACGAATTCTGTTAAAGTCATGTTTCTATATGTAATTTTATTACAATCTAAATTTATAGCATTTTGAAAAATTTGGTATATATCACATGATTTACCTGAGATAATTCTTCATTATTAAATCTTCAAATATGTATTTTCTGGATCTTCTTCTCCCATGCAGGTATTTGCTGGAAATGTATCTCTTTCTAATGGGGCAAAAAGAAAATTTAACAATAAATATTGTATATCAAATATTATGGATTGTATGTCACACATTATACAAAGAGAACTTTAGTAAACTGTAATTGATCAAAAAATGAAATTAATTTTAAAATAATTGCAAAAACAATATATATAAAAGAGAAAAGTGAAAAAGTGACAGGATGAAAGTCAAAAGTTTTTCAGAGTGCATGCATAATACATTTCTACACATAAATAGACAAGCAAACATTTTTTTAAAAAATTTAGTGCAATATAAAATATTAATGAGAATTTGTGATAATAGTTGTGCTTTTTATTATTTGTCTTATATTTCATTTACTTTTGTGGATATTCCTAATAACTTTCTATGTAGATGGCTTTATTTTAGGAAAATTATGATCAATTGTTATAATAAACATTATAAGCATAACTTGCAAAAAGTTATAATATTTGTATAAAAAAGTAGAAAAAGTACCTACACATTGCAATATAATTGCTTATGTGTAGATGACAAAAGTTATGTGATTCAGATACATACTTAACAGAATGAGATATGTCAATGCGATAAATTTGATTATTCATTATAGTCACTACAAAAAAATATTACAATATTTTATTAAACAAGTGGAAAATAACTAGACTGGAAAAAATATAGAGATAAAATTGCTTATGGAATAGGCAAAAAAATACAAGGAAGTACATATATATGTATATTGTACCTATATTGATATAGGCACATATAATTTTTATCTAAAATTATTATTAAAGTAATCTTTCATAAAAGAAAAACATAAAATTAAATGTTAAAGAATTTATTGCAGCTTGTTTTCGAAAAAGATAAGAATTAAATAGTTTTCTAGCATTAGTTTTTGAAATAAAAAAGCTACAATTAATTAGTCAAAAGGGGGAGGGGGAGTCTTGGTTTGAGAAATGAAACTAAGGGTTATAAAAGGAAGTAAAGAGTTTTTATTAGTATTCGTAAAAATATAATTTAAAAAAGTTAAAACATACAAATCTCTTTTCATTCAATTTTAATTAAAGAAAAAATAATGTTAAAACTAAATAGTAAATTGTATTAAAAATATATGTGCGTATATATGTGTGATTTGTAAATAAATAAAATGTATGCGAAATAAAAGATTATCATTAAAAACACGGCAATGGCTATTAATAAAATAAAACAACACGTTTATCAAATGATTATCACCGGAAATATTTCGACAATATGTTGCAGATATAAATATACTTTTTTATCGGACAGTGAGTCAGTTCCACAAATTAATTGAGTGAGTTCAGTTCACAAAGTAATTGAGTAGTGCAGTTCAGAAATTAATTGAGCAGTTAACAAACAAAATGCAGTGTTGAGAAGATCTTGGGAACGCACGTTTATCTCCAGCCCAGATGTCCGAGAAAACAGCAGATCTGCCCGTGAAATAATGTCAGCTTAACATCTTAGAAAATCTCTGTCAGTATCTATTTGTCTCCGATGGTAATAATCGTGAAAATCAGGAAACTCAGCAAGGAAACGTCTCAGACGGCTGGAAGCATTCATACTGGAACCATTCATACTGGAAGAAACAACAAACAAGAAGAAAACAAATCTACGTTCAAAATCCTAGGTAAAACATTTGCTTATTGTCATTATACTATAATAGCCATTGCATTTCATTAATTCGTGCGAATCCTCCAAGAGTCTAATTATATGAACTCTATATCATACATAAATGAACTATTGATGTGTGTGATTAAATTTCAAATGCTATGTAGTCCTTTACTATCATTATTATGTGTGTGCATGAGTTAATATGTGCGTGATCACTATATCAATATTTATTAGTTCTGTTACTAAATCTATAAGAATATTTAAACTATTTAGAAATGTTAATTTAAAATATGTGTGTGTTTTATTAGAATTATAAAATGTTTAAATTTAGTAAATAAATGTTAGTTAATAAATTATTTTTAAAATTAAACTTTATTTGTCGGTCAATTCTTTTTATCAATTCTTTTACAATTCCTTTTATAAATTCCTTTTACAATTCTTTATCAAGTCTTTTAAACACTAATTATGTATAATCTATTAGTGATTACAAACAGCTGAGCTAGTCGTGGATTTAGGCGTTGGGTTAGTGGCCATTGCTCAAAGTGCGTTATTTATTCATCCTTGAATAGATAGCTGGCGCCCATGTTTATACACAAACAAAAAAAGGTGCTTTGAACTTGGTGTTGAACTCAACAGCCGAGAAGAAGTTATGTCCTGGAAATGTAACGCTAGTTATATATTTTATAGCTATCGTTTGGGCATACATACTCTCCGAGTATGTTCTTCTCTGCCTAAGAGGCCGGTGATTTGAATCCACATATTCGAACACGGTTGAAATGGCTAGACCCAACCGTGGGGCTGAACCTAAGAAACAATAGTAACGAGGTACTTCGTTTCTTGTTTGAAAAATTTGTTTTATACAAAAGTTAAATTACGTATGTAAAAGTGTTTTAATTTAAAAAAAAAAAAAAAAAAGAATTGACCGAAACTTTCTTTTTTTTTTTTCCGAAATGAAAAGAGATTTTGATATTTATGCTATCAAATCAGAGTCAATTGGGTGTTATGGGCGGAGTTAAAGCATTAAGAGCGAGTAGTGAAAAGGACAAAAGGCTGGAGTTAACATGAGTTTCCGTCTTAGTAAGAAAAATTAATAAATAAGTTGTATTTAAATTTAGTTTAACGTAAGCACTAGTTTGAAATAAAAAATAAAATACATGGTGTCAAAATGGGAAAAGATATAGAGCTGGAGGAAGTAATAAAAAGAGTAGAGGCGTTAGAAAGAGAACATGAGAATGGGAAAACATGGGTGCACATATATAAAATGGAGGCAGTAAATCATCTGCTAAAGATAAAAGCATTCTCAAGGAACAGAGGGGAGAATCCGAGTGATCACTTAGAGAGCTTGGAACGTTATTGCACTTAGAATAGTTTAAGCAAGGGAGCAAGAATTGCTTTAGCTTGCAGTCACATACAGGGAGAAGCCCAACTCTGGTGGAATTTATTACGTGTAAAACTGACAACATTCGGTGAATACAAGTGTTCGTTGTTGGCAAACTATTGGGGGGAGGAGCTGCAGGAAAAGGTTAAGTTTCAAGTAGAGCAGGACAGGTGGCAGACAGGGGAGTTATTTATTACATTTTTTCATAGACAAATAGCGAAATTGAGATCAATCACAGCATACAAATTATCGGAGCAGCATATGCATATAGTTAGGCGTGGTTTACCTGAGAAGGTGGAACAAATGATGATTGGCAAGCAAACGGTAGAGCAGATGGCCGAAATACTAATGGCATTGGACAACAATAGGGGGATGGTGGATGGTCAAGATGAGGATGGAAACGCAGAAGTTGATTCTACGCAAGTTGCGAACCTGGTATGTAGTGGAGAAGAAAGCATGCCCGTGATGGCACCTCAGAGCTGTCCGAAGATAGAGATAAAGGTAGGGGGGTTGCAACTAGTGCATTGTTTGATTCAGGGAGTCAGGTATCGGTAATGTCAGAGGAAATGTTTAATAAAATAAGTGACATTGACCCGGAAATTAAAATATTGCCTTTAAAAACAGTATATGTTTTGTTGGCTAATGGTAAGAAGGTGAAGTTGGGAACCAAACAGGCATGGGTGAAACTGCACATGGCAGAGGGAGAATATATGCACGTTCTGTTGATTTTGGAGGGACTGATTCATGAGGTTATATTAGGGTCGGATTTTATGTACAAAACAGGCTGTGTATTGGATTATAAATGGAGCCGGGCAGAAATAAACAACGTAATAATTCCGTTTACAAAACATCAGAAGGATGAGATAAATAGACAGAGTGATGCACAAAGCGCAGTAATGGAAATAGAGATAGGGGAAAAGGTGGATGAGTCAAAATGCATAAATGACAATCAAAGAGACCAACTGAAGAAACTATTCAATAGATATGAAAGCGTATTTTCCGAGGTTCCGGGGGTAATCCAAGGGTATGAACATAGGATAAGGCTTATGAAAGACCAACCATATCAAGCCCGTGCATATCCCATACCTCATCAATATAGACGTGAAGTAGAAGAACAAATAGACAAAATTCTTAGATGGGGGATTATATCTAAAAGTTCGTCTCCTTTTAATAATCATATCGTAACTGTAAAAAAAAAAGATGGATCAATTTGGTTATGTTTGGACGCACGGCAGTTAAATAAGATAACAATAGCTGATACTAATGCTCCACCGCCTATGAGCGAATTGTTATTGAAATTTCAAAATAACAAAATATTTTCGACGTTCGACTTAACTGTCAGCTACTGGCAAATCAAACTTCATCCAGAGGATCGAAAATATACGGAATTTAAATATAACGGACGTGCATATAATTTTAACCGGATTCCCTTCGGGCTAAAAAATAGTGGGGCAGGGCTTATACATCGTCTGGATCAAGTATTGTCAGATGATATTAAGAATTTAGTTATAATGTATGTAGACGACATTGTGGTGGCGTCGGAAAGTATAGATGAGCACTTTGCGCATTTAGAAATGTTGCTGGGGGAGTGTGAGAGAAAGGGAATTCGAATTAATTTAAATAAGAGTAAGATAATGACTGACGAGGTCAAGTTTTTAGGTCATATAATTACAGAAAGAGGGATATTACCTAATCCTGAAAAAATCCGAGCAATACAGGAATTCCCCACACCCCGGAATAAAAAACATATTAAATCTTTTCTCGGACTCTGTAATTTCTATAATCGATTTTATAGAAATTTTTCACTTGACAGGGAGCCGTTATTGCAGTTATTAAGAAAAGGGAAATCGTGGGTGTGGAATGAGCAGCATGAGCGCAGTTTTCAGAGCATGAAGGCAGGATTTTTAAATAAAGTTATGCTGTCATATCCCGATTTCGACAAACCATTCTTTGTACAAACGGACAGCAGCGGGTTTGGATTGGGGGCTGCGCTATTTCAGATACAGGACAAGGGACAGCACAGAGTTCTTTGTTTCATTAGCCGTTTACTAAGGGGACCGGAAGTGAACTACACTAACCGAGAAGGAAGCCTTGGCTATTGTGTGGGCGTTCAAAAAATTCAGGCAGTATTTAGTAGGCTCAGAAGTGGTAGTAGTCACTGACCATAAGAGCCTTGTATTTATTAATCACAGCTTCTTGAATAATAGCAGGCTAATAAGGTGGAGCTTATTCCTGCAAGAATTTAATTACAAAGTGGCTTACTGTCGTGGCAAAGAGAATATTGTGGCAGACACCTTAAGCCGATATCCGGTAGCTCAAGAACAACACTTGAGTTGCGACAGAGCGTATATAGCTGCCGCCAAAATATATAAAAGAAATGGGATAGAAGACGAGTTGCATAGATTAAAGGAACAGCAAGAGGAAGATAATGATTGCAAACAAATAATAGAGTATTTACGCAATCAGCCTGTAACGAAAACAGCCAGTAATCCACTGTGGAGGGACCGAAATCACTGTTGTTTAAAGGGAGGACTCTTACAGCGTGTGTTATGGAAAAAAAAACAAACACGCATTATTCTTCCGTTCGCCATGAGAGAGCAAATGATTAAATATGCGCATAACACTTTCGGACATTATGGGGCAAATAAAGTGGAAGGATGGCTGAGTCATTGGTTTTACTGGCCAGGAATGAATGCCAATATTACAGACATGATTGGTAGATGCACCATATGTTCAGCAACCAAGCCTGCTAACACATCAGGAGTCTGGCCGCTGCAACCTATATATGCCAACGCTTACTAGCGATAGACTTCTACGGACCTCTGCCTCTATTCAATAAAATGAAGTATCTCATGGTAACATATGACGTGTTTTCGATGCTGGTAGTGGCATATCCAGTAGCCCAAGCGAACGCAAGACAGACTATTCGAGTTTTGGAGCAACAATACTTTAAAACTGTAGGAATTCCAGACAGAATTCTGTCGGATCATGGAACGTCCTTTATATCTAGCGAATGGAAGAAATGGACGGACAGACATGGGATAAGACATATACTTATGTCGATTCGTAACCCTCAGTCTAATCCATGTGAACGGGTTATGAGGGAGTTGGGGCATCTATTTCAGGTTTATATACAGGATGATCATCGCAAATGGGTGAAAGAAACATCACGAATAATCAACATGATAAACTGGTCAAGAAATGAGTCTACAGTTTCGAACCTGTTCGGCTACATTTTAGAAGAAATATTCCGTATCCGTTTGAGACTAAATTGCCAGTGGGGGTAAATCCAATCAACCAGAGAAGAGATGCTAAGCAAGCGCTCAACCGGTTAAGAAAAATGGGCAGGCTATGGCAGCAGAGGCAGGGAAGACCTAAGGCTATATTCAGGAGGAGAGATGAGGTCATGGTGAGAGTTCATCCGGTGAGTCATCCTGAAAAACATATATACAAGAAATTCCAGCCAATATACGACGGCCCTTATATCATCAAACGGCAATACGGTAATAACGCATTTGTGATAGCACAGGGAATAGAGGAAAAAGGAACATATAATGCCCGGTCGTTGAGGTTAGTGAAAAGAGAAAAACAACCACCGGACAGGCGGTAATAATACTAAATGAAATTTAGAAATAATAATAATAACAAGGAGGCATTATTGAATAAAAGATTTTTCCCCACGCACATATTACATAAGAAGAAATGCTTGTAAATAAACAGTTAAAAATCAATAAAATCAAGTTAAATAAGTAGGTCAAATGAATGATCTAAGAGTAACAATTATAGGTATAAATAAATGAATAAAATAAAGGGTTTGATTAAAGTGATCGAATTAAACAAATAAATAACGTCAATAAAATAAAAAAATTAAGATTTAATATTGTCAGAGATAAAATGGTCAAAAATGACGCATTTTACTCTCAAAAGGAAGGGCGGTGTAATGTACCTATATTGATATAGGCACATATAATTTTTATCTAAAATTATTATTAAAGTAATCTTTCATAAAAGAAAAACATAAAATTAAATGTTGAAGAATTTATTGCAGCTTGTTTTCGAAAAAGATAAGAATTAAATAGTTTTCTAGCGTTAGTTTTTGAAATAAAAAAGCTACAATTAATTAGTCAAAAGGGGGAGGGGGAGTCTTGGTTTGAGAAATGAAACTAAGGGTTATAAAAGGAAGTAAAGAGTTTTTATTAGTATTCGTAAAAATATAATTTAAAAAAGTTAAAACATACAAATCTCTTTTCATTCAATTTTAATTAAAGAAAAAATAATGTTAAAACTAAATAGTAAATTGTATTAAAAATATATGTGCGTATATATGTGTGATTTGTAAATAAATAAAATGTATGCGAAATAAAAGATTATCATTAAAAACACGGCAATGGCTATTAATAAAATAAAACAACACGTTTATCAAATGATTATCACCGGAAATATTTCGACAACACGTTGCAGATATAAATATACCTTTTTATCGGACAGTGAGTCAGTTCCACAAATTAATTGAGTGAGTTCAGTTCACAAAGTAATTGAGTAGTGCAGTTCAGAAATTAATTGAGCAGTTAACAAACAAAATGCAGTGTTGAGAAGATCTTGGGAACGCACGTTTATCTCCAGCCCAGATGTCCGAGAAAACAGCAGATCTGCCCGTGAAATAATGTCAGCTTAACATCTTAGAAAATCTCTGTCAGTATCTATTTGTCTCCGATGGTAATAATCGTGAAAATCAGGAAACTCAGCAAGGAAACGTCCCAGCCGGTTGGAAGCATTCATACTGGAAGAAACAACAAACAAGAAGAAAACAAATCTACGTTCAAAATCCTTGGTAAAACATTTGCTTATTGTCGTTATACTATAATAGCCATTGCATTTCATTAATTCGTGCGAATCCTCCAAGAGTCTAATTATATGAACTCTATATCATACATAAATGAACTATTGATGTGTGTGATTAAATTTCAAATGGTACGTAGTCCTTTACTATCATTATTATGTGTGTGCATGAGTTAATATGTGTGTGATCACTATATCAATATTTATTAGTTCTGTCATTAAATCTATAGGAATATTTAAACTATTTAGAAATGTTAATTTAAAATATGCGTGTGTTTTATTAGAATTATAAAATGTTTAAATTTAGTAAATAAATGTTAGTTAATAAATTATTTTTAAAATTAAACTTTATTTGTCGGTCAATTCTTTTTATCAATTCTTTTACAATTCCTTTTATAAATTCCTTTTACAATTCTTTATCAAGTCTTTTAAACACTAATTATGTATAATCTATTAGTGATTACAAACAGCTGAGCTAGTCGTGGATTTAGGCGTTGGGTTAGTGGCCATTGCTCAAAGTGCGTTATTTATTCATCCTTGAATAGATAGCTGGCGCCCGTGTTTATACACAAACAAAAAAAAGGTGCTTTGAACTTGGTGTTGAACTCAACAGCCGGAAGAAGTTATGTCCTGGAAATGTAACGCTAGTTATATATTTTATAGCTATCGTTTGGGCATACATACTCTCCGAGTATGTTCTTCTCTGTCTAAGAGGCTGGTGATTCGAATCCACATATTCGAACACGGTTCAATATATATATTAGAACATAAAACAACTTGTTATTCTAGAATATAAAACAAACCATTATTATACAGCATTATAAATTATTTATATTGGAACAGTAAGGTCCGCTTTGCAGATCTTCGTTTCACCTTTTCTCACCTACTTCCTACCCTCATAACCTAGTTTGAACCCCAATCTATCGTAGTGTGTCTGCAATATGGTTTTATACCGAAAATCTCGCCTAATTTTAAACCACGAGTACAATGCTCATATTATATATATAACTCATTCCCAAATAAATAAAAGATTATAGATTACGTATATGTTCACATAATTTTGATTTATTAAAAAGTAGGTTATATAAGTCGTAATTGCGCACACACTATGATATGCATTTTAAAACATATCAAAATTATAAATTGTTAAAGTTATTTTGTTTGAATCTATTTACAAATATATTACCGTCGTAATATATTTTGATTTAAAATAAAATTCATTTAGTAAATATTCGTTTATTAAATAGATTCAAATATTGCAATTTAAAAAGTAAAATCATTTTCGTTTAATCTAATAAAAGTCATTCCAAATATTTCTTTTAAAATAAATGAGGCACAATAGTTTAATTAGTTAATATTATATAAGTTTATCTAAAAACAGCAGATGTCCACTTAAGGTTTTCTTTAATTAATAAAAGTAATTTTTAATTAAATCTAGTTTGTAATTCGAATGTCGACAGGGAAAGTAACAAAAGAAATTAATTAATGTTGAATTCCTTTAGACATTTGGATGATTACAGCTGATAAGTCCGATATATTTTTGTAATGCTCCAGGGCAGTTCTATTGTTAAATTCTTCTATAAAAAGGAGGTTTTTCTTTTGTTCTCCATTCTTCTAATGTTTCTAAGAGAAATCATTCTGAGGTGTAATGTTTCTAACCAAAATTATAGTAGTAATTTGTAAATCTTGACATGACAGAGTAGAGTGCAAGAAGGCTATTTCTCTCCGAAATGGTCATATGCTGCCGTAGACCATCGGAAGTTATCACACAAAGAACCCCAGATTTTGCTGCTGAATTATAAAACCTGCCGAACATCTACCTTGAAAATGCTTCTCCAGAGGTAATCCTAAATTAACCCAAGAGCTCTTGTGATAACTAACATGCTATAGCTACTTAAAATTGTTTTTCTTATATTTCACATAACTTCATTATGTATTTCTTTAACGTGTTTACTCAACATTTTGCTCTCTATCCTTGGGTTAATATTTTCTATTGATTAAGCTTTCTGTTATTTTATTATGGTAATGTGTCAGAATCGTCTTTGACCGAGTGAATTATTCCCTTTGTTGAAAATAAGACGCCGCTATGAAGGCATATTTTAAATTTCTAAATAATTTTCCAATTTTATTATCTTGCAAATCACTCGTTCGAGGGCGATTCTATTCTTTAATATATAATATAATCACATAGTTTAAAATCTACATGTTATTGATTTTAATGTAATATGAGAGTATGTGCGAGGTCAATGATTAAATGTGTCCCCTAATGCATGATTGCGTATATAAATCTATACTTACTTTTCACACCCGCAAGCATGCATTTTCCTATTTTAATTACCGTGTTCTACTTTAATTACAAAGTTCATCATTGACGTCGAGAATGTGCGGACCCTTTTAAATGAATTTCTGGGAATTTGATTGGGCATTTCTCTTAATCCAAGTAAAACCCATTCAGTATGTTTTGGATACACTCATCTCGTATTGCTGGTAAATGAATTGGTTGTTGAGATCGCTTTTTTGCGGTTTCCAGGCAGAGTATGTCACCAAATGACACACCTGGGAATTAAACGCAATCGTCATCCAGTCGCTAAGTTTCGGCTGTTCATAAAAATACTCTCCTATGGGTTAGCGGCCATATGCCCTCCGTTATCATTCCGGATATTCAATATTGTTTTATTTTGTATTTATTTTACAAAGCATCCGTGACTTAAACATGTCACACCCTCCAACTTTAATAAATTCATTATCAGCAATACTGACCTCCCAATGTAATTCTATTATTATTATTCTCAAATAAATGCTTTGATCACATTCCCACTTTGTTGCTTAGTAAGCTTTTGTCCGTGCTATTCTCGAAATCAATAAATATTTTAGAACTCTTAATTTTCAAATATTTTCTTAGACTTGTATAATTACTCAAAGCACCTCGCACATGTTCCTATCTCATCAAGCACATTATCGTAATGCTATTAACCCGAGGAATAGAATCTATCACTTTGCTTTAAAACCTTTAGTCATTTATTGAAATATAATGCCCACAATTATTTAACACGTGTCCCTGTCTTATATAAGCAGACAGTGGCATTATATATATAATTTATATAAATAAATTTTGTGAAATTATTTAAAACTAAATTTGATATCTTATTTTATTGATTCCTATCACTATCTCGGTATATATATATATATATTTTCTGCATTTCTTTTGTAAATCCATAGACGTTAATTAGCCACCCAAGCTTCTTTTAGTATAGAGTCTTTTGTTTCTCCCTGACCACCAGGCACCGGTCAAAGGTTATACTAGTAGTGGCATCAGATGCGTTATCACGTAGATGGCGCTGTGTAATTTGGACTTTAGATTCGAACTTAGTATATCTAGAAGGCAACCCCTCCTAGAATGTTCAGTTTCGTGTCTGGGGTTTGAATTCTACAGTGTGTTAGCAAGATAGACGATTCTGACTTACAATATCAAAAAAATATGTACTTACAGCTTTTCATATTTATAGTTGGTTAGATACTAAACCTATGGAGTTACATATATATTATACCGGTCAACGCTTATTCCGTTAATATGAGCATGCGCACAAATCGAACATGAAAAGAAATATGGCGACATGTCGGAATAAGGAGAAATTTAAATGCTTTACCATAATATTATTATGGACACAAAAGATACTTATAAAAAGATTGATTCTTACATATCTTTGGAGAATGACTCTAAACCAACCCCTCGCACCACTCCCAGAAGAAAAATTAATTCTCCTGAAAGGATATGCAAGTTCAAATATTATTGGGCATATATGCAGGTAAATAATTATTCAAACAAAATTAATAAACAAGTATCCTCTTGATAAATAAAGATTTAAGACCCGGTAAGATGATTTCCCATTTGCTATCTCAGCGTACTCTATTCTCAGTTAAAAGAATGGAGATAAGAAAACTCACACAATTAATTACTAATATAGGTAGAGAAAGTAAATGACAAAGAGAATTAAAAAAAAATATATGGCGGTAGTCACTTTAAAATTATAATATAAATATTTTATTAACCCATTATCCCATACCATTTATAATATGAATACAAAATTAATATTCCCAGATTGATTAAATATACGAAACAAATATTACACACTATATAAATCATTTTAACAAACAACACTATAATCGTAAAGAAATACTCGTCAAAGCAATCATTAAACTAAATAAAGGAAAATTTCTTTCTTAATAAGAAAAAGTAATTAAATAATTATACGTGAGAGATAGTGATCTGTGGATTATAAACTCACACATGTGCATTAAGCAAAAATTAACAAGTTACATACAGGTGTGTTTATGTACGTGTGTACATGAAATGTATATTTACGAAATGTGTATTAAATTTAAATAGAATAAACACACACAAAAAATAGTATATCCGATAAAGTCTATATGCTTCACCATTCTATGGGATTTGAGTGGGCTATACATCTGTTCATCTACTGTGGCAAGGGCTGCGCTTGACTGTGGCACGAGTTCATGAATTCATCATCATCGCTTGGTGTTTGAATCTCGGCTTTTGGGACAGCAGGAGAGCTGGACGGACGCGCTGAAGGGGGTAGGCTTCTACTCCATAATCATTCTATATACAGCAAAGTGCTTGATTTGCATCTTTAAGCTGGACAATGGATATTACACACTATAAACAGTCTTTTCTTGTTTTACGAATTCTATGTTGATTACAGACTTCAATGGCGTGTTGCACTTAAGCTTCCCTTGGCATCAACTGAGTATATGGTGGAATAATCATCTGTTCATTTAGCTTTCCAATAGTTGGCTAGATAACTGACGTTACTCAACACCACTTAGTAGTCCAATGTTTAAACCGTTGGCTACTCACTGGTTAACTGCTCGAACGGTAATTTGAATGACTGCATGAATTAGTGTCCTTTGGTTTAGAATGACTGAATGAATTTTTAATTAGAGTAAATCCCTCAGATTAGGTTGAATCAGAGTCAGCATGCTTGCTAAAAAAGGTTGCGTGGTTCCATTAAAAGCATTAGCTTAACAATAAAATTAGACTTGGGCTCCTAATAAGATTTGCCTTTGAAAAACAAAAATGAACTGCCTGCTCGCAACTTCAGAACCTATATATATATCTCTTCAATACCTCCTCAATTCAGCTATCCCTCCAAGAATGAAAAATTAATTAATTAAATCTTTTTTATATCCATTCAGATCACATTTCACTAATGAAAATTTTAATGAATGATAACATCTTTTTCATTTTTTCTTTAGTAATTACATTATTACAATCGAAATTTTAACAAAAATATTTCACTTAGATTGGGCATTCTTCTCTCCCCGCATTATCGCAAGTTTAATCAAGTTCTTTTTGTCCAGTCGAAATTATTTTAGAATGGACAGGAAATCAGAATGCCTTTAGGCTTTTCTTAAATTTAAGACAATGACCCACCTCTCTTGCTCAAATGCAACTGAAGAGAAAAACAACCATTAAAACTTCGATTTTGAAATTATTTTTAACTTATTTTTAAATAGTAATATTTCAAATTTTCCCTTTTGCATTAGTTCTAAACATTAAAAAAAAATAAATACAGAATAACAATTTGTTAAATAAATGCCGTTTCTTTAATGAACAAATAATTTTAAAATTATAAATACATTTCGGCGTTTCTTTTTCTTTTTAAAAATATAAAAAGCAAAATTACAAATACATATTTCTAAGCCTTTAAATATTGGCTTTAATCATATACACCTGGGTCTCGTTTTACGCGATAGATAGGTTCCTCAGAAAACGCGCAAACGAAATCCCGCAAAAATAGATGTAACTTACATTGAAAAAGGGGGGATGCGGTCTGTGATTTTTCAAAATTCGCGTAAAAGCATAGCACCAACGTAAAATTACTTTAAAATTCGCGCAAAAAAAAAAAAAAATAAGGAAATAAAATATGACTAATAAAAAATTTCAAATTTGAAAAAAATTGATACAAGACAAACTTTTTTTAAACTATAATATTTAATTTTATTCAAAATAATATATGTTTATGCATAATTTACATTTTTTTAATACACGTTTTAATTATTATCGATATTTGCCGAAAAACATTCGTTTGCAAACTGAGGAAATACAACTAGCGCTAACTTCACACTCATGTTGAGTCAATGGATTTCTGGCGACAACGTAATTAATCTTTGAGACGATGATTTTATTAATTGTTTATGAACTTAGACTTACGATAATAAAAAGACATTTATTCACCACTGCTGGGAAAAATTTAATTAAAACTAACAACTAAAAATTAAATTCTTATTTTTGTCTTTAATTTTCAATTTTAATTGTACCCACTGCTATTACCCATCTGTTAAAAATAAACCTGCGGACACTCTTTTTTAAAAAGCAAAAACAGAATGTGATTTAAAATACAAAATTAACACGCACAATATTTGAACAAATTTACATTATAATCTTGTAAAATTTAATGTGTGTATACATAAAATGTGGAAATCATGATTTTAATTTCATTATTGCATAAAATCTTACTATTATAAAGCACTGAAAATATTGAAATTACTGAGATGAAAGTCGAATTCCAATAATGTGCTATTACTTTCAATATAACGTAAGTGCGCGAAATTTATTATTTAAAGTAATAGCGCATTATCGGACTTCGACTTCCGATGAATTTCAAATCGCGTAACTTCACAATCGTGTTAAATAAATCTGCATAAAAACAGACCCAGGTTTATGTGTGAGTTTATGTTATAGCCACAGTTCTCTCTTTAATTTATAATAATTTAGATTATAATATATAGTATACCCCCTCCCCCATTTAATGGCTTTTTATGTACTTTTGGCCACAAATTTGTCTAACGTTATTTTCTGCTTGGCCACATCAAATGTGCCTGGCACAATATATATACAGTAATCAAATATCTAACAAAAAATTATTTGTCCACAATGTTGTTATAGATATTTACTTAATATAATAATTTAAATAAAATTGAAATAACCAATTTACAATTATTTAATTATCAACCTGGCTTTCATCTCTTATTGAGACGTTTTGTAGATATATTGTTGAAAGTAGAATAATATCCAACAGGTGGAGCAAATGTAATGAATAGATCATTTGATGTATAAAACTTTATATCTTGAAAAGGTCTCAATAAGAGATGAAAACCGGGTTGATAATTAAATAATTGTAAATGTAATTGGTTATCTGTTTCAATTTTATTTAGAATGATTATTATATTAAGTTACTTATATGTACATAGTAGCATCAACAGGCTTATTATTCAACAATACTGAAACACATCAAGATTTTACAGCATTATAAATTATTTATATAAAAAGCAATATGAAAAATATTAGAATTACAGCTGATAGAAATTATTAACTCTGACATTTTTTTAAAAATTACATTTGTTTTAATTTCTTAGTCCTTGGACTTACATATAAATGAATTCACATTTATATTTGTTTTCTTGGGATTAATAAATCATTATTTTTTATGACAAAGAAATCAATGTATTCCATGTGTAAAGTCTTTACTATTTTATGCTATATAGATATAAATTTTCTGATTGGTGAAAATTCTAAAAAAAAACAGTCATGACCGGTCAATTGGAGTGAAGTTGTTTTTAATGTTTTTTTTTTATTTTTAAATTTAGCATTTTGGTGCTTCTCTCATATTTTTAATTATTTAGAATGTGCATAAAGATTTTATACTTATTATTAAAAGTAAATTAATATTGAATAAATTAAGATGAAGAAATCATGTTATTTAATCATGAAATTATAAGAAAAAATAGAGGACAGGAAGAAATGTTAATTTATTAAAACTGACCTAAATATTATAACCAGCTGGTTACATTTAAATTTTCTTAGACTTATCTTTAAAGGGTCATTATTTAACTCAATATTTTAAAATTCCCATATGATAATAAGAAAATTCTCAAACATTAAATATATTTAAGAGTTTTTTTTAAAAAAAGAATAAGAGGGAAGAACAAAATAAGATTTTAATAACTTTGTAAATTTTATTTTTAATTAATCATAGTTATTTTTTATCTCTAATGAAAAAGAAAAATCAAATCAGTGCAATTAATTGATTATCTTGTTTGTGTTTTTGCAAAATTTGGTTTTTAATTACCAAGGAATGTCAAGAATTTTATATTAATGTAAGTTCTTGACTTGTTTTCAGTATCAATGATTAAGACGAAATTGAACAATTGTATTTAAATGTTTTATCTAATTGGTCATCATGAAAATTATCATGGAAGAGACAGATTGTAATTTGCTTGTGGGCAGGATTGTTCTAGAAAAAATATATATGTGGGAGTGTGGATTAATGATAATACCCAAGTGTCTGGAGAGATTATTGGTAGCTTAACTGTTGAAGAGAGCAATCCTAAGCCTGTTACTGAAAAAATAGAAAAAAGTGTTCCTAATTTAGCTGTTGAAGAGAGAGCTGTCAAATCTTAATCCTTTTATTGAAAAAAAAATTTGTATTCCTAACTTAGCTGTTGAAGAAAGAACAACCCAAGTTTAATCCAGCCGATACCAAGATATTGAATAGAATAGCAGAAGTTTTAATCAAGCTTTCAGCATGCTATGAGTTTAGCTTTAAAATGGTTTGTATAATGAAAACCATGTGCTAGATTCAGCTAAAAGCTAGGTATCACCTTTCTCCATATAATCTACCTTCACTGAAACAAAACTGTGGGGAAGAGGGTATTCTCCTAAAGTAGTCTGCAATATTGCCTTCAACCAAGTGCATAAGTCTCTCACCTGGAAATTCAAAAGGGGAATTAAATGGACAAAAAATGCTATTTTCATGTATCTGGAATTGCTACAGACCCAGGAAAGGACAAATTTAACCAGGATCATGTTTAGAAGCCTTCATGGAGAAGGTCCATTGAGAACAACTAAAATTGCAACTGGAAAGGCCTCTACAGACAAGAAAATGATGACTAGATGTATTAATTTTTTATGTGTGTACGCTTTTTTGTGTTAATAGAAATTTTTATTTGTATCATAAAAGTAAAAACAATTTGGTTTTTGTGTTATATAATTGATAATAATAAATATTTCACTGTGTTAAATTATTTCAAATTGTTAGACATTTCTTTTTTATATAAAATCCAGTCTAATTTCTCTTTCAAATAGTAAAATAGTTTTTAACCCTTGGATTAATTGCTTCAAATAGATTCGTGCATGCTTCTAACTCACTCTAATTCACGCAGTTTTTACATTATTGTAACATATTTAGGCTTATTTTAAAGCTGTGATGTGATGTACTGTGACTTCTTAAACGGAGTCAGGAATCTCAGCAGCTATGCCCAGAGAAACCTATTAGCCACTTTACCTTCCTTTTCCATTGTCCACCCTAAGTTTTCCCATAATCTGCTCCATTCCATTTTTACAACATAATCTTTGTCAACTCTATGACATTCATATCTAAATCCCCCTTATTTTTTCCCAAACCTAGCATAAAAACCAATAACTCACTTTCTGTATAATCACTTTGTTCATATTTAACCTTCCATAACTTCATTATTTGTACCCTTTCTGCTTCCAAACATTTACATCAAAGTAACAAATGCCTAATATTTTCTATGCCTTCCTTACACAACTTGCAGACTAAATCACCCATATTTTTCCATTTATGTGTATATTCCCTTGTTGCTAAAGATCCCGTTCGAGCCTTAAACAATAAACTACTTATCTTAAGAAGTACCATAAGAGGCTGCCCTCTCTTGAATTATTTTACAAGTAAAAAATAAATAATATAGGCATTCTTAAGTTTTAACAAAGAGAATTCACACCTTTGTAAATTCTGATTGGCTGCTTCGATTTTTGCCAAACGAAACCGCCTGTCAATAATTGCCATCCCTTCAACTTCTGTTTTGACTTTGAAAATGAAAATTAATATTTTACAATGTTTTTTTTATTTTTCTTACATATTAATTATTTTCATAAAATATACTGAAAATATAGTTATTTTAGAAAAATACTAAGATTCTAGTAAAAAAATGTATATGTTTACATAAACATAAATTGAAAAAGAAACCACCGCTAACAACAATTTTCATACCTGTCAACAGTTTAAATTGCTCCAAGCTCTTTATTTGATTTTCAATTAATAATTGAAAGTATTTTTCTGGCATTTATTTACATATTGTAATGTATTTTGGTAAAATATGCTGAAAATATAGTTATTTAAAAAAAATACTAAGATTTTAGCAAAAAATTATTTACTTTTTCACAACATATATTGAGAAAGTTGATGTATGCAACATTTTCTAATTGGTTATGAACGCTGTTTTTAAATTCCCCACTATAAAATATTTTTATAATAAAAAACAATTGTTTTTGAAAAAACTTTTGTTCACTTTCATAATCTGACAAATTATTAATATACTTTTTACAAACCAAACTAAATTGAATGTAATATTAAAAGATGAATATATTTTTATTGTTGATTCTGTAAATGACCAATCATAAGTTTAGAGTTTTAAACCACTTGGCCAACTAGATTTGCAGTCAACCATAGGGTTAAAGAAAAAAAAATCTGTTGTAAAGTTAATTTTTTTCTTGCTAAGATGACTCAAAGATTGTTATCTTTGATTCTGAAGGTATTGTTGAATTAATTCTTAAATATTTCAAAGAAATTGAAACAAAGATTGTTATCTTTGATTTTGCAAATGGTTAATAAACTCTTTAATTATTTTTAAAGATAGAACCAAATGAATTTAAAGTTAATTCATGAATAAAAATTAATTGGTTGATTAATATAATTTTTGTAAAAATGTATTTTTTTTTATGAAATGAGTATTTGGAATGCCATACTATCATGTCATTTTTGATTTTTTTTTGTTAATTAATTGTAAATTAAATAATTGTGTTTTTTTTAAAACTTAAATTATGTTTTTAGTCTTAGTGTCTTTATTCTGTTTAATTCCTGTTTCATGAAGTGCAGTGTGCATGTGACCTTATAACATGACAGCTCATATTCTAGGATTTAGTTTTTTGGTACTTATTAGTCCTGCAATACGTATTAGTACTGTGGTGCCATTTTACATTCGTATCAATCCGATGACAACTTTGTAATCTTTTATGACAAAAATAGCATGTACATTATATTTTCTCAAGATTTATAAAGGTATTGGCAGACTAAATATGTACATAAAAAAGCGCTGTGGGACTAATATGTGTTGCCGGTGTAATATTAAAACAATTATTAAATTACAACAAAACAAATCCATACACAAGGTTCTTACCTAGTAATATATAAAAATATGAGGAAATATCCATATACGGTATTTATCGTGTAATATATAACGAATTACCATGATGAAACAATCAGTTTGTCTGTTAATACAAAAATACTTTGATATATAATCAAAAATATAGATATACGGTACTTATTGTGTAATATAGAACAGGGATTGTCATAATGAAACAATCAATTTGTTAATACAAAAATACTCTGAAATATAACCAAAAAAACTCTAAAATATTCCATCTTTAAAAGTACATTTTCAACACAAGTAAAAAATTATTGATTTAACATACAAAAATAGGCAAAAAAAAGACATGCCATTTCACAATTCCCAAATGTTACTTTAAATGCGGACAAAACAATTATTACATTACAAACATAGTCTGAAATATCAAAAAACCTTAAAATATACACATATGATACTTATCGTGTAATATATAACATTGTCATGTTGAAACAAGCAATTTAATTTCCATTTTATTTTAAACATCTCGACTTTTTTGACACAAAATGAAGACTAACTGAAAAATTTCTCCCCCTAAATGGACTTTTACTGAAAACGTGATTGCCCAGTATATCGCCTGAATGGGATTTTCTACAGAAATGGTAATAAATGAATGTATTTTTTAAAAACAAAAAAATTCACAAAACAAAGAAAGCTAAATTACAATACTTTTTATTAGCTTTTCATTCCGGTGGAAAATAAATTTTTATGTCGCTTGGTAAGCAAGTGAATGTGCCATTATTTTTATGAAATCTTTGCCACATAAATTCGGCCAAGTATGAGTCAAGGTGTTGCTTTGATATTTGTTGCCATTATGCTGAACTCATGGTCTTTGATTTGATAAGGATTAAGTCTATCATTAAGCATTGAAGAATATACATATATGCTGGGTTTAGATGCCTTACACTATGTTTAGATCAAGGAATAAGTAACACTTAATCATTACTGTATCTGATGGTTTTATTTTAATATTGTGCATACAATGACCACAGTGATATTCCGAATTGAGTACAAAAGCATCTATCGGATGAATTGCAACAAAATTCCATAGGAACATCACATGATCACCATTTCTTATGCTTGCTCATATCTGTTATTAAACAGGCAAAACTCTCCATATGGTAGTGCCATTCAGTGCAAGCCAGAGTAATCAATGGATGCCAGAAGGCTTGTGTACAAAATCCCTAGCTAGTGCCTACTCATCCAATATCGCCAGACTAATTTCTGGCTTGTGTCCTTTAGTGATGAGCCTTGGATCTGAGAGTACTGCACCTAGATCTTAGGATTTTAATGCAACCCTTCAGCAGGCACCTTTTATCTTTACTTAACCACAAAACTATGAGAATCAAATTGAAAACAATATTTTCAATCTAAGCTCATTAGCTTATATAGTCATATGGGTGTGAACTCAGTTCAGCACCCATACATTTTGGTGTCTTTGGCCCTTTTACAACCATAGCCACCGCTATCCTATTAGACAGAATTGATATTAAACCACTGAACATCACATGATCACCATTTCTTATGCTTGCTCATATCTGTTATTAAACAGGCAAAACTCTCCATACAGTAGTGCCACTCAATGCAAGCCAGAATAATCAATGGATGGTAATGAGCTTAGATTGAAAATATTGTTTTCAATTTGTTTCTCACAGTTTTGTAGTTAAATAGAAATAAAAGGTGGCTGCTGGAGGGTTGCATTAGATCCTAAGATCTAGGTGCAGTGCTCTTAGATCCAAGGCTCCTCACTGATGAAGGCCCTAAACCAGAAACTAGTCTGCGGATATTGGATGAGTAGGCACTAGATAGGGATTTTGTGTACACGCCTTCTGGCATCCATTGATTACTCTGGCTTGCACTGAGTGGCACTACTGTTGGAGAGTTTTGCCTGTTTAAAATTTCAGTAATACATGGTCTGTTGATTCACACCGTGGATGGTGCTGTTTCTATGCTAAAGCACAAATATGCTGTTTACAAGGTCACTCATAGATTTTACGGCCTGTAAACTGATCAAACACTAAGATGTTGAAGTGCACCCTTACCCCAACATCTCTAGCATGTTGAACATTATTAGCGATGAGTATGCGACACTTTCTATAGACATTACTCTTGACTATTGTACAGCGTATGATATGAAGGTTATATTAGTACGGATTTTTTTTTTTTTTGCTTAAATATATTGTAATTGATTTGAATGAATTCTCAAATGCTTCTACTTTCATTGTCAGGGGTCAGAATTCACTAAATGAGGAGTGTAAATCACGATTCGGCAAAGTTCACGATCAAGTCGCGCACTTTCCGAGATCAAAACAGTTCAATGGCAGACGACCGTTCAGCGTTGTAGTTTTGAGATTTTCCTGCTACAGAAGCAGATGCAGTGGCCTTCCTTCAATCCCCAAAAAAATATTTTATCTACCCAGAAAAACTGACTTTGTGGTGGTTTAATTAAATTAAGGCGTCAAACATGTGAAATGGAATGTCAATCGCGTCAGTTTCGACAAATCTGTCATGGAACGGGCTTTGAGGGCTGCTGAATCGCGTTTTCGCAAGCGGTATGGCTAATTTATTATTGAAGCTGGTATCAGCTTACAGTGAAGCGTATTAGAGCTGAGTTGGAAAGGTGTCAAAATGCCGTAAAGAATATGACGACAGGTCTAAGAGAGGTCTGTCGACAAAGCCTTGTTTTTTGATAAAAAATAAAAAAAGTTTCTTCAAAAACAATAAAAAAGACTTGTAAAAAAAAAGCTTCTTTAAAAAAAAAAAAGACTGGACAAAAAGAAATTTTTGTTTTCAGAATATTTTAAAAAGCCCCCCCCCCCATTATTTTATTTTTAGGAAATATACATCAATCCGGTTACAAAAAAAAAAAAAAAAAAAGCAACAACAACAAAAAATATAAAAATCAAGCAAATCCAAAAATTAAAAAAAATTTAACCAACAAAATTTAAAAACAGCCCGGTAACATTATATTTATTTGTTTTTCACTAGCAACAGTGCCATAGAGCAGTATGGGTAATTAGATGATGTATTACAAAAATTCCATATGTATATTGGCTTGGATATAAATTTGTTATTATGAAACATCAAGAGAAAATATCTTGCACTTGTCATAAAAATATAAAGTTTGCACAATGCACCATCTCTGGTGACAATTTTTGATCAATATAAATAAATGATTTGTGCTATTTTATAAATTGGGTGTTGTAGGAGTTAATATATTTTGCTTCTTAAACTTTGTCAGTGCAGTTCTTGTGAACTTTGGTGAGTAGAGCATACAGCAATTACAAACTTAAAGATTATTTTCAATTTTGAGAAAATCTCTCAAAACATTTAATCACAACAGATTAATAAAGTTGCTATTGCTGCCATTGAATAAATTAATTGGTATTTCCAGCAATGTATAAATAATATAAAGGTAATTGAGTATTTGCATTACACTTGTTCAGGTAATCATATGATTGGGAAATTTTGTGCAAAATCGTGCATTTTTTTTTGGTCTAGATGTTATCCCAAGAAACTTACCTGATATTTAATTTGTTGGAATAATAGTGCTCAATGTTCAATGATTTTAGAGCATAATATAGTTCATATTAAACTCAAGTGTGTGCAATTAGTTTGGGAAGAAATCATTATTTTTGCAGAAAATCTCTCTGAAGACACCAAAAATTACATTATATTTCTCCATTACTTATCATTACTTCATATTTTTGTAAAGAAAAAGTTATCAATGTACTGACTATTTTATGCATAACATGTTGGTATAGCAATAGCTGTGATAACACTGGGGCATTTTTTATAGATTATCATCTTGGTATGATTTCTATTCCTGAGATTTGTTGTTCTGAAGATATTTTTTCAGATTTGTTTCTGATTTGGAAGAAATACAGAATGACACAGTGAGATTAATTAATTCTTTCTACTGCCAAGAATGTTCAATAACTATAGCTTTCAGAATAATCAAAAAAAATTAAAAATTTATATTCATCTTTTTAGTTTTTTTTTTTAACATTAGACTCTTAAAATCATATCGCATTTGTTTTTTTACTATATTTTTTTTGATAACATTAAAAAAAAGTTTATACCTAAATTTATTAAGCGCAAGCAGATAATCTAATAATAACATAAAGGCTAAAACCTTCGACAACAAGTGCCTTAAAAATGCTTATGTGACAGCCAATCAGATGTAATAATGACTGCACGTGGAACTCCTAATTGCAGAACACCAGAAAAAGATGGGACCCGACTAAGAGCGCGAAACTTAAAACATCTTCACATTTAATTCACTAAATACTATATATAAATAAACAATGTCAAATCTTTCGATTTACAACGAAGCAATTTTTTTAAAAATCTAATGATTTAATCTTTTTCTGGTGTTCTGGCTTGTGTTCTGGAATTAGGAGTTCCGTGTGCAGTCATTATTACATCTGATTGGCTGTCACATAAGCATTTCATAGTCGCTTGTTGTCGAAGGTTTTAGCCTTTACATTATTATACCTATTTTTATAAATCGTGAATCACTTGTTCGAGTAAGAGATTATTCATGTCTAGTTGAGTGAGTTTTATAAAATTTTAATAATTAGCTCTGATATTATGATCTTATTTTATTCATTTTCAGAGAACTCCAACAACAGATGTCTGCCCAAACTTACCAAATTCAAACCCAGCATGATGTATTACGTGACAACAATGCCAAATTGGAGCAGTATTTAAAAACTGTTACCTCAAGGAAAGAGAAACTGAATAAGATGGATTTGCAGCATCGTATGCGAATTAATGCAAAGAAAGAAAATATTGAAGCACTGAAGAAAGAAGTTGAATTATTGCATCAAGCTCATAATGAGGATGAAATAGCAAAATCTTCTTTAGACATGGAAAAGCAACATCAATTGCAAATAATGCAAGCAAAAAGAAATGAATATGAAAAGGACATAGCAACTTTGAAATATATGTATACCCAAATTTTAGAGCAAGTAAGTATTTTGGGAGCCTCTTTTTAATCATTTAGATTAGCTTCTCTGAGTTGTCCTATCTTTGATTTTTCAGATATTAATAATTGCTCTTCTCTTTACAATTATCTTTCAATTTCCTTTTTTTAACTTTTTATTTTTTATAATTTTTTTTTAAAGTTTCTAATTATTCCACTACTTCTATGACTAAAATACCTTCAATTCCTCTTTATATAATTTAACAAATATCTTTTATCTTAATAGAATAGAATTATCACTTTTATTATTAATGTTGTTATTATAATTATTACTGTTGTTATTATTATTATTATTATTACTGTTGTTGTTGTTGTTGTTGTTATTATTATTATTATTATTATTATTATTATTATTATTATTATTATTATTATTATTATTATTATTACTTCCGGTTTTCTAGTGTAAAGACGTGTTTACTTGTTCTCTTGATTTTTTAAATTTTTAATGATGGATTCATGTTCTATTTGTAAAGAACTTTTACCAAAAAATGGTAATTTCGTATCCTGCTTTGGTTGTACGTCCGGTATGCACTTTGCATGTGCATCGTTGAGTGATACTACTTACCGAAGAATGTCTATAAGATAAAAAAGAAGCAAGAATGGAGGTGTGCTGCTTGTAGAGTTAGTTTTTCTAAGGCTAGTGATGTTTTGGATTCATCTATGACTGCTAAAAATTCACCTGATTTAATTTTGGAGGAAATTTTGGATAAATTAAAATTATTGCCGGTGATTCACAACACAATTTCAGAGTTATCTCAAGCA